>JAHLSL010000042.1:9663714-9752753 GCA_025920805.1 Petroica traversi | reverse complement strand
CATTCCATTCCATTCCATACCATTCCATTCCATTCCATTCCATTCCAATGGAAACGGACTCCATTTTTCATTTGAAAAAGGAATTAGGTTTTTCACACACTGCCTGCTTGATCAGTACTCCTCTCACCAGCCCTGCATGCTGAACATCTGTAACAGCTGCAGAAGAGTTGCAATCCAATTCTTGCAGTTTCTTACTAGTTTTGATACAACTTGCTCACTTTTTCACCCTGCTCTGAGTTCTTGGCTTGCACATAATGAAATAGGAGGGGCCTTAGGCACTTTGAAAAAAACCCCCAAAAAGCCAGCCCTCAATAAATCCCCTTAAGGGCCCATTTTAATTCTGCTTATGCTCTTGATGTGCGAGTTCTTCCCCTGCTATTCCCCTGGAAGCAGTTTATTTCTGTCTGCCAGCACTGCCAAAGTGACAAAATCCCCTTTCCCACCCACCATGTAATTGCTCTGTTGATGCCCTTCCCACACACGCCTGTAGAAAGCAAGTTCTGGCTTTATTTGTGCTGCTGGAGTGAACAGCATCTCCTTCCTCCCTCCTTTCCTCCCTCCACGTGGCTTCCAAGCAGCCACACTCATGAGTTATTTGTGTTCTGGAGCAGCACCCTGTCTGGGAAGGGAGCGGGTTCCAAGGGGAAGGAAAGCAAAGGCCTGACCTGCCAGCCCCTGTGTGCCCACAGTTCCCAAATCTGAGGGATTTGGGGGCTCTCAGAAGGGCACAAGCAAGCATTAATAATAGGGGGCATTCAGAGAAAATAAGGAAATCAAAGGCTGCATTTTAAAAGTGCTTTTTTTCTCTCACTGCAAGGATTGTGGGGTGAAGTGGCTCCCTCTGTTCTGTTCTGCACAGCGCCATGTTGCTAATTTTACATTATGATGGGAAAACTATCCACTGGAATTGGGTTATTTTAACTTTCCCTGTGCCTCTCACTCTCACTCTTCTTCATATGAACGTCCATTGTATGCAGAAAACAAAAGTAGCTCTAGAATCAGTTTAAAGTTATGTTTTTCTTTTAATTTCTTTTGGGTTTATTTGTCCATCTACTTTAAAGGTGCACCACAGATTAATTTCCCCACCTCATTCCAGCTGCCCTGGTGTATAATTACAGAAGGCCACACCACCACTATTAACTCGATCATCAGAAATAATTTCCTCAGCTTGCCTAAGGAAACTGACCCCAAAGTCCTGTTAAAACTTCAAAATTTACTTCATGAAGCAAGAAATAGGGTTTCAGAACTGCTCACCTCTAAGGCAAACAATGTCCAATAAATTTATTTCTTAATAAAATTTTAAAATGCAATAACATGGCCTGAGATAGAACAAATTTTTGCTTTTGACATGCTAAGTTTTTCATGTAGTTTTGCTCCTCTGTGGCTTGGCAATCTAAGATTGGTAAATAACCACAGTTATATTGTTAAATAATAGGAGAGCATGGCTGTAACATATTTTGCAGTCAGCTTCCCATTATATGCAGCTTTACAATTTTGCAATGTGACAACTCTCTTTGCAGGGGAAAAAGCCCTCAACAATGGCCTAAATCATGCATTTGCTCTTCCTCTGAGCACTGGTGGTTGTCAAAACCTGTTGCACTCTAGCAGGGGAGCCTTTTAGGCATATTCCAGGTCTGGCTTCATGCAGACAAAACGCATTAAAGGCCACTCAAATGCCACATCTGAAGGATCACAGAAAGCTGCTCATGCCCACACCATCCCAAGGAGCTGTGGTCAGCTCTCCTCCTCCTCTGCCAGGCTCAGCAAACACCAGGGGCTGCCTGCAATCCATTTGTGTTCCTTCCCTAGAATTTATTCAGGATATCAAAGAGGGTGTTATAATAATAATGCATATACCAAAGTCAGGGAGAAATGGGAAAAGTCTCATAATGGACTAACCTGTCCCTCTCTGGGTACCCAGACTTTCCTCTGTGCTGCTTCACCTCTGCTCCAGTTACTTCCCCTTTTATTTGAACTTCTGTTTATTTAGAATCAATGAGTTAATTTTTGAAGCAGCCAAAACCTATCCATGAAGGAACTGCATTAATTCCCATTTTCCTGGGTTAACTCATGGAAACCTTTTGTGGGGGAGAAACTTATCATGCAACAAATAATGCTCTTCTGATGGTGCTGCCATGCTACACACTGGCTGTGCACTTTTAGGCTTGGCTTCCAGTCCTTTACTCTGCTTTTTTATCCCCAACAGGACCTCCTGTCTCCAGTTCAGGTATTATCATAATTCCATAGCTGTGCCTGATTGCAATGTTTTATAATCAGCTCTAAATTCTTCCATTTAAACCACAGCAGCATGGATTTATTAATGGCAGCCTGGAAATAGCAGCCTTTGTCATAAAGCCCCGCATTAAAATTTTAGCTTTATGGAAATATTTATATTTGGGTTTGGATAAACAGAAACCAGTTCTGCTGTGAGTACAAATCAGTGCTCCTGCTGTGCAAATTGAGGGGATGAAAAACGTGAGTGAAGATGAGACTCTGCATGTGCTTCCCAATGATCTGCAGAATGCCCCCAAACCCTCTTACTTATTCCTAGACAGTGATTCCAAAGCTGAAATAAAAACATGCTCCTCAGAGTGGTTTCCTATTGGTCCAAAGCTGATATTTCCATCAGCAGTGATTTATTTTTCTCAGCAGTGACACTGATCCAGCCCTTCTGAGAAACTCAGAGAGGAAAGTTGGGCTCACCCTCTCTTGCCACCACGGCCCACAGGGTTTTGGTTACAGCACATCCAGACATGCCTTTTATCACTGTAAGGGGACTCAGACCTGCTTGTCCTTCCCTCAGCACCAAGGGACAGCTCAGCAGTGACCTGGTGACCCTACAGGTGTGGGAGTGCTCTCCTGTGCCCTAACACAGCTGGGAGAGGAGGTGGGAGCTCTTCTGTGTGAACTGAACTGGGAAGAGAGGAGAAAAAGGTGCATAAGCAAGAAATGCATAATCCATTCAAGGGTATTTGGTCCTATGAAGTGATATCTTCTACATTGCATGGATTTCACACAGATGAAATACAGAAAGAGCTGGGGCTGGAACTCAGGGCTCCATTTTTTATGCAAAATGCCACAAGGACACAGCTGGTTGTGGTCTCCCTCTCTCCCTCTCACTCTCTAAGTCTCTCCTTTGCCATGGAACAGCTTCCCAAAGGGAGGCTGGAAAATGCAGCCCCATCCTGCACGCGCACACCTTCAGAGGACAGAGGGGGAAACAGGTCCAGGGCTCCTCCTCTCTGGCCAAATATCCTCACACCAAGCCACTCACAGCACCAGAAAATCCCCAGTTTATAAAAGAACTTAAATGAAAGCAAGGAGTTCCACCACATTTTACCAGGTTGGTCAGAATTCTCAAAATTTTGGGACTCCCCTGGGGAAGCAAACATATTGTTTGGAGACCTTGACCAGGCTTAGATGTAAAGACAGGCAAAGCTAGGAAACTGCTCTCTGTGCATTAAGGCTTTTGGGGTGCACAGAAGAGGAAAGTTGCCCATAAAAGATTATTAGTCTCAAGCTGGTAGTCCAGAAAAATGGTGCTTAGTAGGGCTGCAGTTTAGGATATACTTGTCATTTAATGGGAACAACACTCAGGCACCCCAGTTCTTTCCCTGCTTTCCCCTTTGGAAGCTGAGAAACATCCCTTAGTGGCCCTGGTACCTCACTCAGCTGACAAGGTCACAAAATCCCAGCACCATCATTGATCCCCGCATGCCTGAAGCAGCCTGAGAGGAACGAAAAAGACAAGCACACACATTTCCCAGGCAGAGGCATTTAACTTTTGGCTGTGTGACACAAGGATGAGAGACTCACCCAACCTCCAACTTCTCGCCCGAACCCGCGCCTCCCTCGCGGCTGACATTTCTCCCGCTGCCAAGGCAAATCAAACCCCTCTCTCGCTCACAGCCCTCCTGAAAAAACTCATTTACAGCCAGCCCAAGCCTGTGCCAGCTCTTCACACGTGTCAGAGTGTTTGTGGGGAGGAGAAAGGCCTGGTGAAACACACCTGCTTCGCTCTGCCTGTTGTACGGGAAGGCGCGGGAATTATTCTAACGGGAGCAAAACGCCTCCCCCTCTACTCATCCAAAATGTAACCCCTTTCTCCTGCCTTCAGGATGTGCCACCAAACTGGCTCTGTCGTGGTTTAAATCACGGGTCTGCAGGGCAAAATTTGGCTCGTGGTGCCCTGTACTGATTTAGGAGGAAAAGAGGGGCCTCGCTCATGAAATATTTCAGGTGTAATCAGGAAATTGTGGTTACAGATGCGATCCAGGAGCGTTTTGGGTTGGTAACCAAGGCAACACTTCTTGCTTCAAGACACACTTTTCTGTTGATAATCTATTGTAATGCCAGTAATTGCAGCTGACAAGGCTCTGTTTGTTGTGAGAGATAATTAGCACTTGAAATAAAGTAACAGATTTAAATAAATTGGAGGGAACTGAGTGGTGTGACCTGATCTCTTTAGAAACAAACAAGAGCTTTGGGGGCCTACACACTGTGAGATGTTAGTGGTGGCCTCCACGGCGACTGAACAATACCAACACTTATTAGGAGTTGTTTAATTGGGAATTACAGTTGCTTTCATGATGAAAACAATTTTTCTCCTTCTCATCCAGGTTGTACTTACATTATAAAACATGTTTTAAAAAAAACCCACACAAACTCCTCTACCTGCCTTACCAAATGAAACCACTCATGTTTAATATGCTCGCTATTCTGCCTATAATTCAGTTTAAAGCAAATGTTTTATAATAAGTGGTTTCTTGGACAGTTGCAGAGTTTAAAGGTCCTGTGGTGACTCTGCCCAAGGGTATGGAGGGAGCAGTGGTCATTCAGCACATCCCAGGTGTGTCTCTGGGTCAGCTTCAGTTTGCTGCCAGTTTGTTCCAGCCCTGGCTCATGGCTCACCATGGCCCCTGTTGGTGTCTTGGTGTTGTATCCAGAGCTGGGCAGGCAAACCAGGGCCTGATGTCAGTGGGATCCCATGCCTGCAGAGCATGGGGTAAGTGGGGGCCAGAATCCCCAGCAATCCCCTAATCTGCACTAGGAAAGCCAGCCTAGACAGTGTATTTTCCTTTCGGTAATTGTGAGACACAACTGCTTGGCTCAGTGGATAGCAAGAAGAGGGATACAGTGGTAATAAACTTCCCTGCCACGGGGAGTGGAAGTGTTTTACATAAACCTGCAGCTGCTGAAATGATGATGCTTCTGTGATGGAGTGACACGACGTGTGGCTGTGTGCAGCCAAAACTCACCTGGTTATGTGATCCCCGTTTCCACGGTGCCTGAGCATCATTTCCACAGATAAAGAGAAAATGAGATTTCCTAACAATATGAAATCAGCTTGTTTACAAGACAGGAATGAAAACTCAGGCTGCATAGCCTCATCCAGGCTCCCAGGCAGACACAAGACAGGTTTACTGTGAGGGTGGTGAGGCTCTGGAACGGTTGTCCAGAGAAGATGAGCATGTCCCATCCCTGGAAGTGTTCCAGGCCGGGCTGGATGGGGTTTTTGAGCAACCTGACCTAGTGAAAGGTGTCCATGCCCATGGCAGGGGGCTTGGAACTGGATAAACTTGAAGGTTCCTCCCAACCCAAACCATTCTATGATTCTGTGATCAGTGAACTGAGCACACATCCCACAGAGTCAACAGGAGCAGCTGAACCTGGAGGCCACATCTGCCTCCTGAAAGCCAGGCTAATTTTGGGCTGGAATGATTCAGCTCCTTCACAGGATCTCACCAAACCTGTGAAAGCTTCTGGCCAGGACATGATATCATATCTAGTGTCAAAACAGAGACAAATGCCTTCATCTCAGGGCTGGCCAGAAGGCAAAATCAATCCCCTCTTGAGATTTAGTCATGTAAGTCATTAAATGCCTAACTCTGACTAGCAATATCATTTCTTTCTCTAATGCTTCATGAAAAAGACAACATCTCTGTTATCCTCAAGACAACGGCTGCATTATTCCTTCAGCAAACATTAATCAACAATTCACATCAGAATCACACATCTCTTGTACATTACTATTCACAGCCCACGCCAGGCAGGATAGTGATATCCTCAGGAGTCTAAAACTGCATTATTACTTTCTTTCTGCAAGTGGGGTTTGTGGTTAAAGATACCTGAACTGTGTTTCCTGCTGTTTGCTAAGTTCTGCTGCAGTTACAAAGGTGGTTAGCAGAGGATACCACATTGAAGCCCAAGGGATTTCATGTTTCCAAGGTAGCTTAAGTAGCTCCCCCATTCCCTGTTTTTCATAGAAGTTCTCCAGAAGCAACCAGAGAAAGGTGCTGTGGTAAAACTGCAAGCTCAGCCCATGGATTGCAGTCTTCTTTAGTAACCAGGAACGTAGTTCCACCAGGCAATGATTCTGCTTTCTAAGTGCTCCAAAACACGCAAAAAATGTTGCATTTATAAGTTATTTAAAAACTTATGATCTGCAGTAGTTCCCCAGGAATTCAAAATTGCTCACAATTTGTAGTGTCCGTGGGACCTCACCACAAATCCCATCCCAGCCCTGGCTCTAAGTAGCTCATAAAAACGGCCTGTTTATTTTCCAAAATGATCTACGTGAAAAGATTAAGCTTTTTATTGTAAAAATTAACATCTTGCTGAAAGCAGTAAGGACTGCATCACAGAGGAATGCTCTTCCCCTGGATGCCTCCCTTGGCAGTGCATTTATGCTCTCCTGGAATAAAGTGAATGCTCCTGTATGCCCACAGCTAAATCCTGGGATCTAGCAGGTGGTGGGTGTGTGTTTCCTAATTCACTGCCTTGTGTGTGTGCAGGGGTCATTGATGCCTTTTCCTGGTGTTAGGAAAATGGAGCCGGACATGGTGAGAGGGCTGGGGGTCATTAGCTCGGGGTTTAATGAGGATCCTGTTGGATGTATCACCTCCTCCAGGTGACACAATGCACACACCCATCAGTCACACACACCAGTTCCAGCCTTTACACAGCCCAGATCCAACAAGGGAGCCCAATGCTGGGGCTGGGCTGGGCTCAGCTCGAGTTTCCAGAATCTGTCCTGCCAGGGGCCCTTGGCTTCCTGAGCCAGCAGAATGTTTGGTGTCCCTGGCTCTGCAGCTCTGGGCTCTTCAGCCTCAGGGCCTGCAGGGCACTCCCAGAGCACTGAGCACCAGGCTCAGGGAAGGGTCACAGCTCTGCTGGTGCTGTGGGTGCACAGAGCTGGGGAAAAGGGATAGAAAAGAAAAGGAAAAAATCATTCCGGCATCATCATAATTAAATAAGAACTCCCAACACTGGCTCATGTAACGGGAGAGTCACAGCCGTGTTTCCCCTCAGAGGGAAACCAGCAAACCCAAAGCCTGTGGGTAGATGGAGGAGGAAGGAAAGAAGGAAATATTTTCTCCCACCCTCTTCTCTCAGGGAGAAAAACAAGTCCTGCTGCACATGACCAGCTCTTTTTTAAAGGTAAATAAAAACCTCTCTGCCCCAAAACTGGTGGATAATAGGGACCCAACACATGTCTGGGGTCAAGTGATCTCTTATTGTGGGAGAGGAGTCTGATCTTATATATTTGGGATTTTCCCTGCTTTTCGTGGTCATCCTCTTGATGGAGGAATTGAGGACATCTGCAGGAGAAGTGCCTGTGAGACAAGGCAATTTACAGCTATCGTCTTCTTGGGATAAATGCAACAGCTGCTTGTTATATTCCTTTATGGATGGAAGGCAGAATGATAGGTCTCTGCAGATACTCATTCTTCCCTTGGCTTAGGGAGAGAATTAAGTTGTTGATTACGCCCAGCAAGAAACATCACTGCTCAAACTGAGGACAAATGTGACTTATTTTAAGGGTGCGAGTTTAACAATTCCACGATTATCCCTCACTTTGCTGAAAAAAAAAATCCTTTTGCTGAGGATACTATAAATGACTCGAAGAGATGAAAGGCATTTAGCCTTTATTTCAGGCTAAGAATTAGAATGTGAAATCCAGAAAGGCATCTTTCAAATTTCAACTTGAGTGCTCAAGTTAAACAGGAGGAAGTTGGAGGTATTTACCTTTTTTGTGTGAAAAAAATATGAAGACTCTTTGGCTCCTGTTTCTTGTGGCCAGGCACTGCTCTGTCCCCAGATCAGCCTTCTGCTTCTCCTGCTCCAGCAAGTCACACTTCCCATTAATCATCTTCTCTTCTTTTTCAGCTTCAGAGAACTAAGAATTAAAACTGGAGTCAGTTCTAAACTTTGCAAAGGGTTTCCACCTCTCAACAAACAAATCCCTCCTCCTCTAGCTTCAGAAGGCTAATATCCTTTATTTTTGGCTTGAGAAATGGAAGACATAATTTTCTAGAACAAACGGATGGCTCACTCAGTATTTTATTTCGTGCTATGATCATTTTGCTTTACATGTGTGAGAAAAAAAAGAAAAATTCCACCTTTAAATTTCACATCATACCCTCTAATTAAAAAGGCAAGGTGAGCTATTGCCACAGGAAGCTCATAAAGACAGCAAACTCACTTTTAATTTTTTTCCCCCAAATTTACACAATCATAAATATTCATGCGATACTCCCTTCGCAGTGTAACTGCTAGAGAACACACTGTAATCTGTTTAAGAACATGAATCAGACTGATAAAAATAATTGGTTGGGTTTTTCTTTTAATTTTTTTTAATGTTTTAAATAAATCTGTCAAAGATTCCTGTGGTAATGAAGAGCTTTGTTGTTATGACAACTGCTTTTTCCTTTTCCTTTGAAGAATCCTGCAATTCGATAGGGAAAAACATCAGGAATAATTTAAAATACATAATAATAATAAAAAAAAAAAGTAAGTGAAGAAAAACATCTGTTAGGACAAATCCCCTCCCAAAATCCCAGAAATCATCTCATTAGTGAAGTGACGATTTTCTGGTGGAATGTGTTCACATCAGGGATTTTATAGGGCAGAAAGAAGAGCTCCCCTTTGGGATGGAGGGTGGAATGGCTGCCTAGAACAGAGGTTGGACAGAGTTAAAAGAATAAAGTGAATATTTATTAAAGGCCTTCAATAGATGCACCCTGGAAAGTCAAAACCCTCCAAGAGGGGCTACATCCAAGATGGACAATGGTCATTAATTTTTAATACAGATAAAAGTTTGATACATTTGCATATCAGGGGTTAATCCTCCAATTACAGCTTCAGGAAATGAAGTCCCATTCCCCCACTTTTCTACCCCCAAATTTACTTTTGTTAATACTTTTTGGGGCCTAAGGCTGTGGAGTGTCCTTGGATCTCAGCCCCAGAGGGATTATTTTATCTGACCAAAAAGTGAAGAGAGATAATTACACTTTATGCGGAGTTTAGAGCTCTATGCTAATGCAGCTCACGATTTGAAAAATATAAAAGTTACAATCTTAAGGCATTAATGAGAGCCCTCTAGAGAAGATGGAGCAGTGGCCATGGCTGGACTGAGGATCTGCTGACCCTTTTTGTGAGGACCTGGGACTGTCCCACACCGGGGAGTGTGACAGCCACACACAGGGGTGGTGACAGCCACACACACACACAGGGGTGGTGACAGCCACACACACGCACATTGGTGGTGGTGACAGCCACACACAGGGGTGGTGACAGCCACACACACACACATGCAGGGATGGTGACAGGCACACACACACAGGGGTGGTGGTCACAGCCACACACACACACACACAGGGGTGGTGGTGACAGCCACACACACACACCAGGGAGTGTGACAGCCACACACAAGGGTGGTGACAGCCACACACACACACAGGGGTGGTGACAGACACACACACACACACGGATGGTGACAGCCACACACACAGGGATGGTGACAGCCACACACAGGGGTGGTGGTGACAGCCATACACACACAACAGTTCCTGAGATACATCCATCAAAATTGTCTCTGCTGCCTGGGATTTCGGTGACGCTCTACGGGAAGTCTCGCACCATCAGAACTACTGAAAACTTGGGCAAGTTTTCCCCAAAGTGATTTTTTTTCCCCCCTCTCCTCACTGATATCTCCTGGGCTGTCCTTCCCAGGAGATACGTGACTGTCAGATTTTAGTCATTTGTGATGAGTGGTAATTAGTCTGCTCCACTTTGCAAACTGTGTGAGGCTCGACCCCGTGGATGGAATGTGACAGGAGGGATACAAACACAGGCTCCTGGCTCTGCAGTGCTAATAAACCAAGAGTTTGGCAAGGAGTTCTGATGATATGTGCTGCTTGGAGGCTGGAATTGGGAGTGCCAGCATTCCTGCTGTGCTCCTGACTTCATGAGGAATAGGACACTTTGCAGTAATTTCAGTTTCTTTGCACGCCAGCTCGGGTTGCCAGGCACGCCATGGGCTCATTTTGCTGCTCTTTGAGGCACGCTCTGCTCTCCATTTCTCCATCCTCTTGGAAATAATCCAGTGCTTTTAAGCAGCAGAATTTTAACCACTGTCTTGCCTTGCCACTGACATTGAAGAACCTGTGTCTTTCATGAAGTCCCTTCTTAATACCTCTGCATTCCTTGTTTATTCAGCCAAGATACCCCTTCTGAAAGTGAAAATATCAATATTCCTATCTGAAAATGTTCTTGATTGCTGCCCTTTTCTATGCAGAATTTTCAGACACTCAAGAGAAGACAATCTTGCTAAGTAATGGCAGGATTCAGAAATAAACTCATTATTTCAGATAGTACAACTGTAGACTGTTCTGAACGGGCTGTAGGAGACTATGTTAGCTTGAAGAACCCAAGAAAATCCCCCTGAATTTTCTTCTTTAGGCCGCAAATGGCTGGAATTCCCACATTAAGGACGTCGGAATGGCCAGGCTGGGCACTAGGTGGTGCTAGGACAGTGGCTTGTCAGGAAATTAAGCAGGAAAATTCTGAGTGGAAGAGCACGGTAGGTTGTGAATGGTTCCTTGCCAGTGAAACATTTGCTGTGGTACAGATAATCCATTACTCTCTGCCTGTTAGGCTCACCCACCTGACTGGACACCATTAGCTGGCAGCAGGAACACCCAGTGCTGCCTCTTGCCAGCCTTGTTTGCTGTGCATCTGCGAGCTGTCAGAGGCACGGTGCTCCTTTCACCAATCTGTCATCCCTCTCCTCCTTCCCCATCTCCTCGTGGGAGGAAAACAGCCCGGCTGCCTCTGGAATGAGGAGGGGAAGATGCTCAAGCCGTTTTCCAGCCCTGATGCTCAGCTAGATGGGAGGTAGGAGAGCCGGATCTCTACGTGGTCACCTCCTCATCCCATTCCCTTTCAGGAATGTGCAGCTGGACACGTCTGGGAGCTGATTTGGTTTGAAAACAACAATTTCCCACCGTGTCCCAGAGTTTTTTTTTTTTTTTTCAGCTGAGCTGGGACCCCCACCCAACCCAGCACAAGGGTCAGCCCTGCTGACTGCAGCCGGCCAGCAATGCACAGTGAAATCCTCTCCTGGTGATGAAGGTACCACAAACCTCAGAGTTATAATTTGGGTTGGAAGGGATGCTTCAAAGTCCTTCACAGACTTAGCACACACCCCCTTGCCCTCCATGAGGGGAATTTGGCGCTCCAGAGCAGCTGCCACACCCCAAGACCAAAAGCAAAGGACCTCAGGTCATGTTCAAGAGTGCTGCTCTCCCAGAGGGGTGAGGGAATCTGGTGACAAGAGGAATAAACAGCACTTAGAAACCAATTAGTGGGGAAGGCTTGCTTCCTCTGATCTGGTTTTGACACCCAGCTGAAGTGTTTCTCCTCACTTGTGTGGGTGACAGACCCCTCATCACACGTCTGCTCACCCCTCTCCCCCAGGCAAACGTCACCCCCTTGTTTGCACACAACAAATTAGATTAATTCCCTGGGGTCATTCAGGTGCAAACTGGACAAAGCTTGGACTTGTAATGAATACAGTCAGAGAAAAAGAAGAGTTTGAAGGAATAAATCATGTAGTCTTAAAGGATTGGTTGAAAAATTCAGGGACCAATTTATTTTTCATGTGTAAAGTTACTCCAAGACTACAACAAACAGGTTGTCTTCTTCAGCCTAAATCCTTTTACTCAGAACATTAGGAAAGTAAATGAGTCCCTGCACTTGGTGCCTTTTATTGTCTGTTTGGAAAATCAGGACCAGCCTAAGACAAATTTAAAAGAAAAAAAATAAACCAAAACACCTTCAAAAAAACAAGGCAAGCCTTAAAGAATAAAATTCAATTTCAGAATAACTAACAGCATGGAGCAAATAAATATTCTTGTGAGAAGTGCATTAAACCTAGAGCTGATACCCAGCTGAAGGTACCAGTACAAGGCCTGTTCCCAATAAGAAGAAATGCATTACAATATATCATACACAAAGCAAGGAGTTTGTTATTTTCTTCTTATTATTTGTTTGTTTGTTTTGTGGTTTTGGGGTTTTGTTTGTTTGTTTGTTTTGGTGACAAAGCACCACTTCATAACAACCAGAAAGGTTTGAGTAAGAATACTCCCATTTCTATATTTATCTGGAATGGAAAAAACTAGTGTGGAGCAAGCAAGCAAAGATTTGAAAGTACATTTCTAGGTAAGTGTCTGAGGGTTGTAAACATAACACTGCTCTGGACCCACTTTTGGGTCCAAGATTTTCCTCAAAACATTTTCTAAATAGTCTGCAGAAGTCTTGGGACAGAGTGGAAAGACCTGAAAATTCAGAATTGCAGAATAAATTGCAGGAAAGGCAAACAGTAAATTTTGACATGTTGATGTTTTGGTACTTGTTTAATGCCCAGCATGACACCCATCCCATCCTCATCCATCAGGTACCTGTGGCAAGACAAACATCCTTCAGCAAATAGGGCAGGTACTGGGATTTCAGTCCATCCTGTCCCAGTTAACCAGTAACTGGGTGTGGGGATGGATATTAATAACACCTTTATGAGCAGTTTTCTATGGTTTTCTTGCCTTTTCCCACTCCACTCTTGCTCTGTATTCAGGAATCTTTCAAAAAAACAGTTTATACACAGTAAAAGTGAATTTTAAAAAACCAAAAACAACCCAGTGACTTTGTGGCTATTTTATTATCTAAATGAGCAGTCTCTGATGACCATCTTGTTAATGCACACTATAAAATATATCACCCCTGCTTGGTGGATGTAAAATTAACACATAGATTTGTGGGTTCTGGCAGTTGCTTCCTGCTCAGCAATGCTCGTGCATCTTGTCACAAATATAAAATGTAGATTTCCCCCCTTTTTTTTTTTATAAAAATATAAATATTTCTAGCTTGGCAAAGTGATTAAATACAGAGAGTATCCATCTTCAACTATCCAAAGGTATAAAAATGAAAAAGGGAAAATTTTAGCAATAATTCACAGGCGATGGGTCAGAAGACCCAGATGTGATTATGGATTTTAGCCAGTGGGAAAAAAGAGAAGTGTTTAGCCTGAGAACTACTTAGTTGTGGCAAACCCTGAGGGGTGTGGGGAATGGGAGAATATGGGCCAGGCTTTGAAGGAATTCTCAGACCCCATAGCATGGGACTTCCCATGTGAACAAATGCAGAACCCAGATGACATGGGGAATTAGTCCAGGAGAGACAGAGAACAAAGATAATTACACCAAACATTATTAAGACTTTTGGTAATAACCAGTGAAATCAATGCAACCATGGCTGATGAATATCAGCGTGGAGCTGCTGAGCAAAACTTCAGGGCACAAGGTGAGGATCCTGAGGCCCCAGATGAATCCCTGAAAATGGACTTTGCTGCTGAGTGCATTTCCTGCAACACGTGTGCTTGCAGCAGGTGACTCTGGCCTTGGCAGGGAGGGAAAAAAGCATCCCGGAACAACTCCTTGGAGAGCCTCTCTTAAACACCTGCAATTCCTGTTTGTTGTCTGCCTCCCCTTCCAGTGAAAGAGCACAACTGGGCTGTCATTCCATGGGTTATCTCCTAGACAAGGGCCAGCAAATCACTTTCATTGCAGCAACCAAAGGCAAAGCCTGGGATGATGCAAAGATCTTTCAGGTTTACCGGCAGAGAGTGTGAATTTAGTTTTGTTCTTTGCATCCTGCCATCCCTCAGCATCCAAGGGCTCCAAGCCTGCTGCAGTCGGATTGCTGAGGACCCCCACAGATGAACAGGAAGCCAGGACATGGCAAGGGATGATCAGACTGCAAGCACAGAAAGAGCTGCTTAAAGGATCTTTTCATTTCTCCGGGTGCCAGACCCGATAAAACAATGGCTATGTCTACTCCCCCTGTTTCCAACCACTAAAGCTGCATTTTTCGACACAGGCACACAAAAATAAAGCCCTCTTCAAAAAGGGGTAGGATTGACCTCATTCAGACACTGGTTTTCATGAAAGGTAAATAAGGCAGACAGAGTAAGTGATGTGAGCGGTTTGTTCCGGAGAAGTGGGAAAGGGGGGTAAGAAAAATCATCCCACAGTTTGTCTTTCCACCAGGCTGATTTCCTTTAGCAGCCTGAATAAGCAATTGGCCACTAGCCAGCTGTGGTGAATTTGTCCCATGTTTGCGAGATCAGTCAGTGAGCAAAGCTGTTTTCAGTTAATAAATATTTGATTTACAAGATACGGTAAGTAATAAAAAGGGAAGGGAGTTTAGCTGCTGGGAGATTTGTTTAGCACTTTAGTGGGGATAACTGACAACCAGCTTTGGTTGTTTTTTCTCCTTCACATGGCCAGTAGGCAACCAACTTTATCAGTCTTGCTGCATTACAACTGGTAGTGAGCAGAACTAACACACTGAGCAAAACAAGTGGACTGGGACATACACCGTGCCTCGACAGAAAAACAGCTGAAGGGAACACTCTTAGATTCTCCTTTCTTCTTCTCTGCAAGTAACCTGTGATAAATATTGCATTTCTCAGTATCATTGGGAAAAATCAAAACTGTTTGATCCTTTCCATATGATATAGGTAGCTATATATGAGAGGGGGAAGGATATAAAGTAGCAGGTACAGAACAGCCAGCAGCATTTTATCAAAGGAGAAAAGACCCCAGAAGACACCAATCAGCCGACTACACAGTCCTGGGTATTTTGGGTAGAGCTGGAAAACAAAGTGGGCACACACACAGAAAACAAGGAAAAGAAAAGAAAAAAAAAAAAAGAAAAAAGAAGAAAGGACTGTGTTTTAAAAAGAGCCCCAAATCAGCTATGATAGAAGAGGCAGCATATTTTTTTGCACGTTTTAATTTCTTCCTAGAGTACTGAACCTCTAGGTGGGGATGTGGTAATGTGGGCAAGACAGGGCAGAGGGCATCAGGGGGCCTGAGGTGCAGGGCTGAGCACAGGGGAGCTCTGCAAGCTGGAGGAGGAACAATTCTGTTCTCACTCCCTGGTGCTCAGCAGCCCCCACTCCCTCCTGTGTGACAGTGGGCACATCACTGAGTCTGTCACATCTCCAGTTCCCAGCTGGAAACACACTGACCATCCTGCTCAAATACAGACCATCCTGCCCAAACACTGACCATCCTGCCCAAACACTGACCATCCTGCACAAACACTGACCATCCTGCCCAAACACTGACCAAACACTGACCATCCTGCCCACTGCTCACTGACCATCCTGCCCAAACACTGACCATCCTGCCCACTGCTCACTGACCATCCTACCCACTGCCCACTGCTCACTGACCATCCTACCCAAACACTGCCCAAACACTGACCATCCTGCACAAACACTGACCATCCTGCCCAAACACTGACCATCCTGCCCAAACACTGACCATCCCACCCACTGCCCACTGCTCACTGGCCATCCTGCCCAAACACTGCCCAAACACTGCCCAAACACTGACCATCCCACCAACTGCCCAAACACTGGCCATCCCACCCACTGCTCACTGACCATCCTGCCCAAACACTGCCCAAACACTGACCATCCCACCCACTGCCCACTGACCATCCTGCCCACTGCTCAGGCACATCAGGCTGTTCTGTGCAGGCTCTGAAAGGGAATTTTGAGTTGTGCAGCAGTAACTGAAGAAGTGCAGAACGTTATTGCAGAGTTGTGACTGTTCGTGGCAGATCGAGAACTCCACCAGAAGGGTAACAGCCTCCTTCTAGAGGCTCAGAACAGCAGAAAGGGTGCCCACACAGCCTCACCAGAAATACTGTGAACTAATAATTTCCAGGATGCTGTCAAGGGTTTCTTCCCAGTAACCACCAGCAGGACAGAACAAAGTGTTTTCTCTGTCAAGCACAAAACTCCTCAGAGTTCTAACTTCTCATTCTATACAACTTTACACTGTTTTGTACTGCTCTGCATTTGTCCCCAGAGACATTCCAGGTATTTTCCCAGCAGGAATACAAATCCAGGGCTGGACAGCCTGCAGGGGAGGGACAGACCTCAGGTCTTACAAAGCAGGCTCTGGAAAATCAGCCCTTTCACCATTCCGTGCCACACTGAGAGGTCTCAGCACCTGGAGAGGACAACAAAAGGCATCCCTGGATGCCCCCACAATGCTGTGGAGCACTCTGAACTCTGAACAGCCCAGCTGAGTGACCCAGGGCCCCTCACAGCCATGAAGGAGAGGCCGTGTTCACTTTTCTGCCAGCACAGAAAAATCTGCCTTCAAATTCAGTCCCACGCTTCAGGAAAACTTCATGCCAGGAGTTTCATCAAAGCATATGCTTCTGCAAAAGAGCTTTAATGAATCAATGTTTCCTGACAAAAAACAGCTTTGGCCAGAAATCCTGTCCAGCTCCCCTATTCAGTTATCCATCTCAGAAGACCACAGTCCTCCATCTGCAAAACAAGGATAAGAATTTAACCTTATTTTTATGAAGCAAATTAGGATCTAGGGGCCAGCAGCTCACAAAATAAGGAGCCATTAAAACTGGTGCTTTCACAAACGGATCTGAGAGCTGCCTGTCTCTAATATTGGACAATGGCATTCAAATGGGCCAGGCAAAGCAGCAATTTTGGCATGAACAAACCCATGTTACATTATTTTAAGAGATGCAGTCATTCCCCTGCAATTGGAGTCCAAGGTTGATGCTGAGAGCTTTAGGTAAAGCAGGGAGCAGGAGGAGGCTGTATTTCTGTATTTCACATGTGCTTTACTTTTTAAATAGCTGTTGGGGTACCTGTTAAACTAAACTGCAAGAGCTGTTTATTGTAATAACAGCGACATTATAAAGCTGATCAGATCCATTTTCAGAAGCAGCTTGTGCCTCTGTTTGTTTTCCTGCTGAGGAGGGACGTGTCCCAGAGGATCTCCCTTTGGGAACCCCTGTCTCAGCATGAAATGAGCAGCACGATTTATGTAGACACTGCCAGCTTCTCTCCCTCCTCAGACAGAAAATGGCTTTATCCCGTCAGGTAATGTCACAATAAAGCAGTACAGTAGGAATTTCATCACTGAGTGGTCTAAAAGAGACAGATCACCCAATCTATATTTCCACAGGTAAGCAACATGCCATGTTCAGATGGCAGCAGGCAAAGAGAGGGGGGGAAAATACCCCAAACAGCCACAATACCAAACTCCTGATGCTGAAACACAGATTTTAAGCCAAACATTTTCATGAGGGAACAATCACAGCATTATCAAAGTTGGATGAACAGGAATGAACAATGCAATGTGCTGATCAGATTTAGAGAACCCATTAGGCTTGCTTTTAGTGAGTTTTTCCAAACAATTCTTGGTTTCTTTGTCTGTTTGAGCTCAGAGGACAAGGCTGACAAGTCCCTGCTAGCAGCATTCAGTAGGATGCCAACACCTCTCCAGGTCAGTCTGGGGCTTGTCCCATGTATTTGCGAATGCAGAGATTATTAATAGTTAATTTTTTAATAAAGAGGGAAACGTAACCAAATAGTTGGGGGATTTTTTGCCATCCTTCTTGCTTTAATCACATTTTTCCTGAGTCAGAGCCTGGTGGTGGGTACAAAGCTCCCTGCCCAGGCACTGTCCAGCAGTGTCACTAAAATCCACCACTTGCATCTAACCTGGCACATCCCTCTCATCTGTGTGATCAAAGAAAACACTGTCACTCTGATCCCTTCTTGTTTTTGAACACCTGAATAAAGAGCCTTAAAAAACAACCTACAGCCACATTAACTGCATAGTGCTGCTGTCACATCCGTGTCCTGAAGCCCCGCTCATGATCTCAGCAGAACAAGGTTTCTCAGCCTCAGGAAAGCCCCAGTGGATGCAGTTCCAGAGGAAAAAACACCATGTTCAATGCTGTTGGTTTGAGCCACTTTTGCTCTGTCCAGAAAAGACCAATCAGTGCCTCAGAAAAGAAGCTCCTTCCAAAACACCCACTCGTATCAGTGCCAAAGAGGGATGGGAATGCAGGATCTGGTGATGGGATTGAGTAAATGAGGGGAAAGGAGCTGTGTCACCACCCACAGAGACTTTTGCTGGTTTTCAGAGGTGCCCTCAAATGCAAAATCAGATATAAAACAAAACTGTGTAAGTCACCACTGTCTCAGCTGATTCAGGCAGCTGTTGTTGCTTATGGTACTTTTGCATCTCGACGTTAATGAATAAATTCCTTCATCTTAAACCTTATAAACATATAAGTCCATGAAAGAAACCCACATGACTCCTTTTATTTTTAGGAGACCAAATAAAATATTTATATCCCCTCTGTGTCCCAAATATCAATTACTTCCTTCACCAAAAAAATATACATGCAAAGTGATTAAAAATTTACCCTACTACAAAACAATATACAATTAACTCATACATTTCCAGCTTTCCTTGACAGACACACCCCCATCCATCCTGTTTAAACCACTCAATTCAGCCTTTCAAAGGTGACAGGAAAGTAAAAAATACAGCTGTTATCAGACAATGCATCCACATGATCTGCTGACAGCTACAAGCACACACAGCACGCATCTGGAAGAAGTCAACACTCACTAATGTGTGTTGGATACCAGCCTGATTTTTCTAGATTTTAAGACTGCTAAAGTAATTTATTTTCAGAATTAATTTTTAGAGAGATTTAGACACACACAGATTCTGAAATGTCCATCTATTTTTGTCTTTCATGTGACCACTCCCCTCTTCCAAAAAAGAATATCCAGCAAAACTCCTTAAAACTTTATCCCAGCAAAGCTTTCAATTTTTTTTCCCTTCTTCTGAAAGAAAGAACATGAAATTCAATAACAACATTTGCTTTCATCGCTGCAGTTTACGTGAGAGAGATGAGGGAATTAAAATTTTACTTAGAAATGATTTTTACATGCCTCTGCAATAATCTTAAAATAACAGCCATGAAAATCAGTAGTATTCAAAAAATTGCATTAAAAAAACCAATCCAATCAACAAAACCAGCCAGGAAACTAATACAGAATCCGAGTTGTTTGTTTGTTTTTTTTTTTAAATCCTAATCATACTCAAAATGTTTCTTTTTAGAAAGTGTCCTGAATCTCTCTAAAAATTAACTTCAGTGATATTTTAATATTCAGACCTTAGGAATCAAGAAAGGCAGAAATCAGTAATGAAATATGCACTGAAATGTCATTTATGAAGACCAGATCCTGCAGCAAAATACAGCAGCATGCCAAAATTTGATTTCCAGCACAGAAAGCAAAGAGGCTATTTCAATTAGATTTTAAAATTAAATAGCTGTGATACAATCAAGTGTCCACTGGTCACAGTTAAATCAGCAAAAACCAATGAAGATCTTCTAGTGAGGAAAACCTTTTAGAGCAGATTTTTGTTTGTACCAACAGGAAAGGGACCCTACAGCTTTCATGCGAGACACATTGAAAGAGCTACTCATTTTTGTCTTCAAAAGTGCTTCAATTTCATAAAAGTAAAGATTTTTTTGGTTTTGGAGCTTTTTTCCGATATTTAGTGACATCACCTTGCTAAGCCCAGGAAAGGCCCAAAAAGCTCCTGTCACTTCTGCTGCCCCCTAAGATGTGATTTTTGCAATTAATAAGGGACCATTAGAGGAACCACGGGGTTCTCAAGCAGAGGAAAACAATAAAAACTGGGAAAAGGAGAAAAGAATTTTTGAGAAAGAAACTCCCCAAGTCTGTCTGTAGATCTGCACCCCCACAACCACCCACACCAGCAGGGTGATGTTCCTTACTCGTGGATCTGCTGTGGCCTCATTTCCAAGGTGAGAGGAACTGCTTGACCTCTGTTGGATCCTCCCCATAAAATGGAGAAAATAAACATGGAAAAGTGGATCAAGGCTTGCAGCAGAGAGATCTCAGCTCCTGCTGAAGTCAGGAATAAGTAAAACTTCACAGGTTCTCAGGGGAGGTTGATTGCATTCCTCCTGCATTCAGTTTTGGGAGATGGCAAGGCTGTCTCCACTTGCCTATTTCTGGCTTCCTGCAGCCCCTGCTAATATAAAATAGAAGGACTTCCCATCTGGATGGGTCTTCTGACAAGCAACAACAACAGATGACTCCATGATTTCCAGCAGGAGCATGGAAGAATGCACAGTGGGGAAAAAAAAAAATGTTTGAATTCAGTGTTTTGGAACTTTTTTCCATTCTCATTCCATGAAAAATTCATTTGTGCTATTAAAAACTGCTATGGCGGGAACCCAAAAACCCAAGCCAATTTCATAATGGAAGGCAATTAAGTTGATTGCTGAATGATAAACACCACATCTTTCTTCAATGGGATACTGTTTTTGAGTAAGCAAACTGCTTTTCTGTTCATGATTTTAAGAGAAAGCATCACAAATCTCTCTCTCTCAAAAGTTCAATGAGAAGCAAGCATTCATTAGAGTGTTCTTTAAAATCTCAGCCAATTAAAGAGCTCCTATTCCAATACTGGAGGCAGGAAAAAAAAGCAAAGTTACTCTCAGGCAAAAGTATCGGAATTAGAAAAAGCGCTTCTATGAATCCTGACCTATATTTTTGTTTTCCAGGTGTTTATTCATTTTTAGAACATCTTCCTCTGGAATCTGTAGGTTGATTTAAGACTGGAATGAGTGAGTTGCCACAAAAGAAATAATTATTGTTTTGTAAGTACTTAAATGGCAAAGTTTGTTTCATAAGCAGGGCCACAAAAATGCAACAGAATCTTACTGATTTATTCCCTTGGTCCAGGCTAAGGGAACTGTGTAGGTTGAGATCCTTTATTCTGAAAACCAAACCAACCCCCATCAAGAATTGACTCTGCCCATCTAGGAGTTCATAGAGAACACAGATAAGTTAAGTGCTAGGCAAAACTGAAAAGAAAAACACAAGATTAAATCTGCAATAGAGATCAATTTTGTAAATAAAGTCAGGTAAGAGTTTGGGGCAATAATTATAATTTTCAGATTCCTAGACTTCAGGATTTTTCTGCTGCAGTAAAATCATCAATGTCAAAATGCCAGACCTTACTTTGGTTTGATCATAAAAATCTAAATTTAGTTCCTATCTTCTGCAAACCATATACATGGCAGGTAAAATGTAGGAAACATAAAAAACTCAAACCCAACAACAATAATAAACAAAATATAACAATTTTAGGGCTTTATATGGTTGAAAAACTCCATAGATCATACCAGGTAAGTTGGAAAAGAGCTCTTAGACCATCAAGTCCAATCTTCAAGCACACAATGAAATCAGATATTAAACCCCAAAGAAGAGTCCAGGGCAGTCTTGGTTCCCATCATCTACAACAGACAGAACCCACCAACAGCTGAAATTCAAATCACATGGCATCAGCTGGAGAAAAATTTTAATTGTTGGGATACGTGATATTTCTCTCTTGTTTCTCAGAATTCTGCTTTTACTGTTTCATAAGGCACCAAGTGTTGGGGAAGATGAAATAGGAAAGCCTTATAGATATGATTACCTTTCAAAAGATGCTGGAAATATGGAAAGTAGAATCGAAATTGAGATGAAGACAAGGTTTGAGTTGAAGAGTAACTAAGAAACAATGGCAGAGCTGGCTAAAGGGAATCCTCCTTCTGGATAGAACAATGCCCTCTGCCCAGGCAGGGCCAAAGGTCAGAGCAAACCCTGCCTGCCTGGTAGGAGATTCCTAGAAGTAGTTTTTTAAGGTTTAAAATATAACCCCGTAGGGTGATGCGATAATTCTTATAGGTTGCATGCAAATGTTGTAGAGTTTGTAGCTTGTTTCAGATTGGTTAAAGAGAATTAGAATATTCAACAGAGAAGATGATTTATTGTATTGTAAACAGCAAATCTCTCTCTTTTTGCTCTCTCTTTTTGCCTCTTTCTCTCTCTCTCTCTGGCCTGCTTTGAGCTGTGTCTTGCAGCCCAGCAGCCTCTCACACCCACGCTCTTTCACAATAAACTCCCATACTCTAAACCCATCTTTAGAGATCTCTCATTTCTCTTTTACCCTCATAACCAAATTTCACAGAGTTGAATCCTACAACCAAGTTCCTGAGGTTGGAGGTTCTCCATCTGTTGTGTTTGAACAATACACAGAGAAGCCAAGCCCCTGGAAGGAATCTGCATCTCTGGAAAAACTGAGGAAAGCAGTACTCTAAAAAGGTGATTATTCTTAGCAAGCTGCTCCTCCCTTCAACTCTCTTCTGTACAGGTGAGGCCAAGTGTTGACTAAAAATAATAAAATATTAAAAAAATACCCAAAACATTTTACAGTTTCATTGGGAAAGCCCAAAGTTTTTGATGCTTTGCAGTGTCAAGAGACAGGAAAAGCTCATTGAATTATGCATTTAAAAAGAGACTAAATAAGAAATATTTTGTGAAGCTATAAATATGTCTGGGACTTGGAAAACAGTAAACAATGCAAGCTGCAGGAACCTCTCTCAGAAAGGCTGCAGTGTGCAGAAATATGGGATGGTTGAGCACAGCAGACGGCAAGGAAGGTATTCCAAGTCAGGAACCCCAACTCCTAGATGAGAACAGGGTCATTTTTAATCCCAAGAAATCTGAAAATGTTTTGTGGGACGTGGTGGCTTTTCCTGTGCTACCAGCTGGGGTCTGGCTTTGGGTGCTCAAGGTGATATTTCAGCAGAGCTCCATTGCCACAGGGTGCTGATGACTCCTGCAGATCACACCCCCAAAATGGACATTTGGGCTGGGAGGCTCTTCCAGAACCATGGAATTGATCCTGGACCTTCCCCTCTGGTTGCAGCACAGCTGGCTGTGCTGAATTTGAGAATTTCAACTCAAACTTTGATATCTCTCTTCCAAAGGACATCCTTCCACTGCATTTATTTTAACTGGCTGCAATCCCCTGCCAGCTGCAGCTCCCTCATCAGGTTTCTATTTGGGCAAGGACTGAGGTGAAGTAATTTATGAACCTCTTAAAAGACATACAGTCAGATAATTAAAAATCAAAAATAAAAGTGGCAGCCTGACATGACTCAGCAGTCAAATATTTCTCATTCTGAGCTATTTAGCATTAAAACTCAGACTCAGGTGTCATTCGTTATTTACAAGGGGAAGAATCTCAGTTAAGTATCCTTGATTTGTTCAGAATTCAAGTTACAATGAAGCTTTTATTTCCTTTTAATTGTGAGCAAACAATATCATTAGTACCCGAGGCAGACAAAACAGCAGAATCATCATTATTCATTTGCCACTATTACTAAAAAGTTACAAGAAAACGCTACAGAAGCCCCCCCAACCTCAATCTCTTCCTCCACCCCTCAAGATATCCTTTTTTAATCCTATAAAAGCATCTGTCTTTGATTTCAAGTGGGGTGCCTGCTGTGCAGGATGCAATGCCAATCCCATTTGCGTGCAACAAAACCAGGAATGGGTGGAAATTCTGAAACTCTGCATTCTGAAGATGTTTTTGTTTAATCAACGCCCTCTAATGAGTACATTAATCAAGCAAAACTTCAAGCACGCAAACGGAAAGGCTCATCTCGAGAAACGAGGAAAAAAACAAACAAAAAAATAAAATAAATAATAATAAAGAAAAGAAAAAAATCCAACCCAACCTTCATGATATCAAACTGCTGTCAAATGTTGCTGCACTTCCTGGCACTCCCTCAGACTTCCAGAATCCCACTTTATTGTAAAGGAAATAATAGCAACCCCCTCTGCAGTGTCAGCAACACAAAAAGGCCACACACACAACGTTTGTTCAGATTTTGAAATTAATTTCTTTCAAATCTGAATATTGATAGGGATAATTCACCCTAAGGTTTCCACCAGACAGTAAAAGGCACAAGACTCTGACTCAAAGGCAAAGTCTTTAAAAATTAGGTTTTTAAAATGCTCACTTCTGGCATAAATTCAGTCACACCCATTATTTAGCTCATAGCAGGGATTGAAGATGAATTTTCATGGGACGATAGCAGCAGAGAACAGAAGAAAGTGAGAGAACCATGGCTTTTCTGGTCTGGTGTTTTCACCATCTCCATCACCCAGGAAAAATTAAGGATTTGCTGAAATTAACTGTCATGGTACACTGGAAAAAAACAGATATTTCACAAATAAAGTGAAGTCAATTCACTAAAATTTGTTTGAATGACAAATACATTTTAGATTTTTTTTTCCTTTACATGAGGTTGCCTTGTTGAAATTATCATGGTAAAATTTAAAATCCATTACCTCTTTCTTGCTTCATTTGTGCACGATATTTTTTTCCAGATGACTGAAGCTTTTTGGCTGGTCACTGCCACCATGGTCACATGCAAAAAGAATTGCTGTGCCAAAGCTGCAGCGTCCTCTGAAAGGTTTTGTTCCAGAGCTAGGTCTTTTCCAGGAGGAATTATCACACTGCACTCCATTAAAGGATCATAAAACTTTTAAAGACATTTTATGATTAGGCCAGTGACCTTTGCTGGAATTTTTCCTGTGGCTTCCACAAATTTTATCTCAGTGTGGGGACAGTAAACAGCAGAAGGACAGTCATATTGTTTAAATTAATTTACAATTTGACAACAAAATGAGGGCAATGTTTCCATTATCAGATGGACTAAGAGAAATTTAGTGACATTACATAAGATTATAATAAATTAATTTTAAAACAAGTTAAGATCTTTATGTGCTCTTTCAATCCCTGGTGGGATCATACTCTTTTTTAATATATTTGGAAGAAATGAGGAAGCAGATTTGGCCACGCTGATGCACAGCAGAAAGGCATTTTCCTGCCCTGATGCTAAAATCAGCTTGTACCATTTTTGGAGTTACCAAGAGAGCAAAGGACAGCTGGACTTTTTGCATGACTATATAACAAATTAAATATATATCTCAAATTAATTTAAATTGATTAAACTTAATTTAACAGATTTATATAGAACAAATTTAGCAGGACAGGATAAGAAACATCTTCCAGCCTCTGATGGAAAGCTCTGGAATTCACAGTTACGTTATATGATGACAACCACAGAACAGGTCTATTTTTATTTGTATATTTTAAAATCTATCTTGTTCAGAATCATTCCAGAAAAAAAAACCCGAAAAACAACATTCAGCTGGGAAAATGGGAGGCTCTACTTCCACAACAAGCAGGGGCTGAATCTGATCCCTGCCAAGTTCAGAAAAGGGAAGGAGACAGCTCCTCTCAGCCTCATTACACACGCCAGATGAACCAAGGTGCACATGCATTATGCATGAGGTAATTTGAAAAAAAGAAAAAAAAGTTGTATAAAAAGTTTAAGTTGTGATTATTTGTCATCACTTAAATAAATTAAAAATTCCCTGTCACCACCAGCAATAACATTTATTTACCAGTTATTCCAGTGTTATGCATTCAAAAGAATAGCTCTTATTTTTCTTTACTCTTTCTTCCAAATCCTCAATTTGAAAAGCAATTAAAAGATATCCCCAGATATTTGTCTGCGAGAGACTCAACTTCCCGATTTCTGCTGCTGATGGATACCGAGCAACATCACATGGGGGGAAGGAGAAGACGAGAGAAAACAAGTCATCCCAACCTTCTGTCAGACACTTTACAGCATAATGAGCTATGATGAAAAACAAGTCAAACGCCGAGGAAACGAGAAAGCTTGGAAATGTGATCCCCCTGACGGGATCGGGAGTAATTAATTATAACCCGTGTGACCGCTGGATGTCCCCACTGTTCCTGGAATGCAGCTCAGACAATTCCCTGGCAGCTCCAAAATCAGGGCACCTGACAAGGAGCACCGATGATTCCTACAGAAATCCCAAAGAGGGAGAGCAAACCTGGGGGAAAAGAGCTGGGGTCTTCCCAAAGACCGTGATAAAAAAAGGGAAAGATCTCCTGTTTTTCAAGGAAGGAGTTTCCTACAAATGGATCCTAAAGCGAACTTCAAATCAGCCACACGGACTTGGAAAACTCGAATTCTTTGGGAAGAGGCACAGGTGGGAGCACAGCAGAGAGCAGCTCACAGACACGCACAGAAACACTCTTTGAACAAAGCTTCCACCAGGTTCGCTCGGTGGTAAATAATAAATAAGTGAGGCTGGGTGACAGCTCCTCAGAGGGAGCCAGGAAAGCAGAATCACTTCTGAGAGATGGGAAGGA
This sequence comes from Petroica traversi, assembly GCA_025920805.1. NCBI lineage: Eukaryota > Metazoa > Chordata > Aves > Passeriformes > Petroicidae > Petroica > Petroica traversi. The sequence continues at coordinate 9,726,441 of JAHLSL010000042.1, read as the reverse complement.
AAACTGGATTCCAGCACTGAGTGCCACAGGGCAGGCAAAAAACACCCTTGTGCTGTGAGGGGTGAGAGAAAAGGTGAGCAGGAGCAGGGGTGGCAGCACAAGGCCACCCAGAGCTGCCTGTCAAAGGCAGCCAAAAGAACTGGGAAAACAAGGAGAGCACCTGGAACACCGTGGGGTGCTCTTCACATCAAAGCTTTGAGGGCACTGCTGGATGAAAGCTGGAGAAGGCAAAGGAAAACAAAAACAAACCCCCAAATAGCCCAGGAAGATTCCTTGTGCACAGCCTTCCTTCGAGGTCAGGTCAGGAGATGGTTAAGTTCATGTGAAGGTAGAAAAGCCAAGGTGTCAGCAGCAATTTATTTTTATTTATTTTCCCAAGTGACAACAAGCCAGACCCAGTTCTTCCATCAAGGATGACCCAAGTGCCTCTCTTGCTATGATTAAAAAGGCAAGATCTCATCCTGTTTTTTAAAGGAAGGAATTTCCTACAAATAGATTCCAAAGCAACTTCAAATCCACCACGTGGCTGTTTTGTGGACTCCTAAAACTCAAGCTTATGACTTATTTCCCTCTTGTACTGAGAGGTTACAGCACAGAAAGCACCAGACCTGCCCCACCTCCTTTCCCCAGCCCAGCTCCCTGGTGTTGGATGTTGAGCTACAAAGCTACAGGAAGGGCAGCAGAGGCTCAGACAAAATCATATTTTGAAGAGTGTGCACTTTGTGAAGGTGATGTGCAAGTTCATCCTCTCTCCTCCATCCAAAATCCCCTTCCTGCTACTTGTGGAAGCCTGATCAAGGAAGTGTCTGGCCCTCAGCTGGTTTCACCTTGGACTTCAAAACTCAAGGCACAAAAACCCCTCGAGCAGAAAGATCCTAAAAACAAATGCCAACTGAAAACAGTGCCTGAATTGAACATTAAACTGGAAATTAGGATTATGTTCAGCTATATTTGTATTCTGATTAGTTACAGAAGCTGTTGGGATAAGCAGAAACACAGAAGGAAAGGTTCTGGAAACCTGGAAGGGTTTACTCAGAAGGCTTTTGTGTTTTGTCCTTTATTTTTCCCCCTCACTCACTGAGTTAAAGGATGAGTGGATATCCTTTTGTTCAGATTTCAGATGTTCACAAAAACAGAGCTGCACTGAAAAGGCAGGGTTTCTTCGGGGGAGAGCCCTGGGGGAGGAAAGTACATGAATATATTTGAATAATAAACTAATTTGGGAATTTTATGGTTTGTAATTAAATTAATTAGGCACTCTGACTCACTGGACAGTGAGTCTCAAGCTTGTTCTACTTGTTTTGAAGTGATGCATATTCACAAATGTGCCAGAAAACTTGGACAGCTTTTGTTCCCTGCCCTTGATCTCATCTGTACTTTCAGGTTGGTGACTGACCATAACACAGACACTTTGCATGAAGAAGAAAATGGATAAAGGGATTTACTGAGACTTCACTATGATAAAAAAAAAATCAAATATTGTGTGAAAGGCACCACTCTCTTTTGCAGCATTTTGTCTGCCAGACAGAATTCATTGAGCACATCTCAGCCTTCCCAAAAGTAGAGTTACTATCGTGGCTCTTCATCCAAAGATCTGAGATTGCTTAAAAAATGTCAGGGATGCTTTATGGCAGCTGCTCAAATCCCGAGCAGTTTCTTTACAGCTTTTGGAGGGGATAGGTAACATATCTAATCCTGAGACCTGATTACTTTCCCAGGTTTGAAAGGGACACTTGCACTCTCATTTTCAGGCTCACTGTTGGAAAGCTGGTCCTCTCGTCCACTCTCAAAACATTCCATCTCCACTTGACTCCAACCTGAAGTCAAATAAGAAGGCTCTGCACTTTTTGCATCTTAATCTGGTGCTACAATAACATAGGCCTTAATTATGGTTAACCTGTACATTTAGGAGGAAATAGTAGCAAAAATCATTTCCAGGAATAGTTAAAATCCCTTGAGCCAAACATTTCGGACACAAAGTTTGAGATCCCATCCAGCCCCTTGGCCCTACAGCTCAGAGAAGGAAGAGTTTAATTACACTTATGTAAACAAAATAGGGATTATTGAGGCATTGCTGAGGGTCCTCTCCAGTCCTCTCCACAGGAAAGGTTTTTCCCACACAAGCCACTCCATTTGAATGGGAAAGTATTAAAAGATGTCCACAGAAGAAAAATAAAGACAAGGCTTGGGCCAAGTTTATTCATACCTTTATTCTTTGGCATTTTTTTCCTTATCAGCCGTTAATTTTCCAGAGAAAAGTTTGGTCAGAAATCGATTTCTGAGTAATGTTTTAGCTAATCCTCTGTGATATAAAATTTGTGTCTGAAAAGGCTCTGAGGTCCAGCCTCAAACACTCCCAGTGCCTTCCCAGACCCTGATAAATCAGAGCAAGGCTGCACACAGCAAATCCTGTCTTGCACTCAGGAGTCTCACGAATCCAGCTTTGATTTTTATAAACAGATTGCTTCTTGAGTTGTTATTATTAGTGCGAGCTGGACAGCTTGAATTAGAGAATAATTTATTCCCTGTGCATTTCTAATTACAGAAAAGAGGTTCACTCACTGCCACACTTGTCCGTCTTGTTCTTTGCTGTCTTTCAGGCATGGCTGATTGCAGCTAAACAGACAGACCAGCACAAACTGCACGAGAAACACAACTCTGTCAAAAAAGGACTGAAGTGTTACCATTAATTATTCTGGACCATGTGCTCGTTTACAACAGATCTAACACAAGAAATATTCTCAGAGGTGTCAAACAGCCTCAGTTTTGTAGGTGCATGGGGGTGGCACTGACTAAATGTTTGACTGACTGGTAGGATGTGACCTGCCAGAGACCCCTGAAGCTTGGGGATTTCATGTGCAATTTGTGTTTCAGCTTTCAATAGATGATTTAAATTGGGCCACTCTCTCTGAGCGTTTCTGAAGGATCTACATGTCTGAGCCTGTGTCAGAACTAAAAAAAAAAACCCCAAAACCAAACGCAACAAACCCCCCTGAAAAAGCAAACAAACAAACAAACCCACCCCAAAACACTTATGAACATCTGTGCAAGGGATTGTTTGGAACTCAGTGTGTCTCGAAAAGGCTTGAAGGAAGTGAAAGTGCCTTTTATTAAAGAATGTTGAAAAGGTGGGTGCAACAATCACTGGGTGCACAGAAAGAGAGCTTGAAAATGCAAACTGGGGAGAAAGAACATACCCCAAATCACCTTACTTTAGTTAACCCTTGCTACAACAGAGGTTGTTGTTTTAAATAACTGAGCAGAAATGTCCATTTCAGCCGTCAATTAGAGGAACAAACTTTGCAAAGGCAAGAATCAATTGAGTGGTAATTCACATTGGAAATGACAGGAGAAGCAGTACTAGATTTACTAAGTTATTCCCTTCAGCTGTTTAACAATTACAAATGCACCCTTTTCTGGTAATTTTTAAAAATAATATTTTAAAAAATAGATACTTTAAATGTATCCTTATTGCCACTCTATTTACTCTTTTTAACACCCTGCAATCTAACAAAGACCTTCCTGCACTCTCATGTGTTCTCATAAACACGAATTTCCTGTCCCAAGGAGCAGCAACCAAAAGCTGCAAGGAATAAAGCAACACTATTTTCAAATGGCTAATAATCTCTCCTCTCTTCACAAAGTTTGCTGTTCTTTATTCTTGGAACTCTTTGCTTATTTTTGCCAGACTTGCATAATTTCTCTACTTGTATCTCCGTGGTGAAGTTTCTTCCTTAAAGTCACAGACATTCCTTATTTTTTTATAGAACACGTAAGGCTGCAAAACATTTCTGCAGTTAAGGTTTTACACAATATTCTCACCTTTAAAGTTTAGTTTACAAACGGCTTAAGTTTAAAGAGCCTTTCCGCTAAATGACAGCTCTTTATAACCAGTGACAAAGCTTGTTGAGGGGGTTAAATATGCCAGCACGACATTAAAAATCTCTCAGGTTTTTCTCTTGAACACTTTAAAAGGGAACAATTTCAAGACAACAGCAAAACTCCATGAGCTAAGGTGAAGAAATTCAGAATTGCATGTAGTGCTGGGCTCACTTTCAAGCAGCACCCTCTCGTAACCTTCAGTTTACTACTCAGCATTAGTTTGGAATTTCTGATCTTGCTTCTTCTCAAAGATTGCTCCTTCCTGCCAGCTAAACAGGCAGCATCTTCATATCACAGTCACTGACCATGCCAAAAACACAGAGATAACTCACTGTGCCTTTTTATTAAGTGCTGCTACTCCCAGCCTCATGGCAATCCTGCTTCTGAAGTTCACACAACGTGACAATAAAAGCACTCGGGATCTGCTTTCAAAAGATGCTTTTTTTTACCAGGCTACAAAGCAGATGGGACAAACATCAGCTGCTTTAAGGTTTGTTTTTGTGTTGATGTCCCTGCTGACTCCTCCTCGGTCATTGTGGTTTTCAGATTGTTTGTTAAGTGTTTCAGCTTTCAAAACATTTCTTCTGATCTGGAAGGAAAAAGAATATATATTTATATATTTATATATTATTTCTATATTTCTATATTTCTATATTTATAATTTTTATATTTATATATTTATATATAATTTAAATTTAAATATATATATACATATATAAATTTTAAATTTAAATAATAAAATGAGAATCCAGAAAAGATTCAGCTCCAACTGGTCAGTACACTCTGCTGGGTATTCAAGGTTCAGTTTCAAAACCTCTGTTCAAAGCTAAGCTCTTCCAGATGTGGCAGTGCAACCTCTTGTACAGGAGTTTCCCATAATAACAGGGAAGAAGCCTAACCCTCAAAAATGTAAAGCTGATATCTGCAATTTTTTCTACACTTGAGCTTTTTCTCAGAGGTGAGTTAGATAGGAATGAGAATATTTTTGCTCTGCACAAAATCCTGGTGTTTGGAAAGGTGGTGGACTCCTCCCCAATCAGTTGTAGATGTATATAATCCAATTCCTTTATTTAAGCTGGGAAGGACAAACAAACAAAAATTCAGCCTAAAGAACCCAAAATAAACAAAAATTCAGCTTCAAAACAAAAACAAACAAGCATAATCAAAGTAGGAAAATATGCTGGCCAAACAGTAGCTTAAAAATAGTTTCCACTAATTTTATTTTTGAATAAAAAAAATCTATAGACTATATCTACAACTTAGTAGTGTCAGAGTGCAATATCCAGCACTGTGTAGAGATGAAATATCTCCAAAGCACTGAAAAATCCCTGCCAGAGCAGTTTCTTTCACTCTCCTTACCACTGAGCATTAGACTTGATTAACTTTAGAGAGTCAGCACCAACACCAGTAGATTTCACAAGGTACAGATGCCAACCTTCTCTGATTCAAGGAAAATTATATTTAAAGTTACAGGCAGAGATTGAAACTAGAATAATTTAAAGTACTACAACACCAGAATGTTACTTCCATGGTGAGACTTTCTAGAGAAAGGAAAAGGTAATTTTTATTCTATTCAGAACAGAGAAATCATAAGGAGACTCATGAATTTCCTTTTTCTGGGATGAAAAAAAAGGGAGATTTTCAAAACACCCTCTGGAAGATCCCTGCATTTGCCCTTGCCAAGGCAAATCTCATACAAGTTATAGCAAACAGACACCAAACTTAAGTTAAAAGCTTTAGTTCTGCTCTGCAGCTCTACTTTGAGATGCCACAAGTAAGGAATTTTCCTGCCTCACCTTTCCAGCTCTCAGTTCCCACAGGAACTGCACAAGACTGATTTTCACTTCTAGTGGATCATTCACCTCTTTCCTCTATCGGTGTGAGAAAACAAGAGATTCTAGAGAATTAACAAGAACTTTCAAGATGCAAGAGTAGCTTCAACTAAAAGAAAGGAAAGGAAAGCCAGCAAAGAACAAGACAGCTCAGTTTAATGCTGTAAAATTACCTCCAAGGTATTCTGATCAAACATTTTATAAAAAAAAAAATTAAAATGTTATTCTTTCTTTCAAGCTTACAGAATCTGATTAAAACAAATTAAGTAACTTGCACAAGGACACTCAAAGCCTGTGTAATGTCTAATCTGGGTTCTACCTTCTGACTGCCACTGCTGAGCCTTAACAACTCCCTCTTTCCTCCACAAAGCTGCGGGCTTCAGCAAACAAAGCATTCCTTAGAGCTAATTGGTATTACTTAGAAACTCAACTGCTCTTATTTACAAAACTACAGATTTATGTCAAGCAAAGCCAATTATGCTTAATGTTTAAACTATTGCAGGTGCTCAATGACATTGTTGCTAGGCAGTAGAAGTGAAATTGCTCTTTTAATGCATCTCGTTCCAACTGGGAGCATGTGTTTTATCATCAGTGCAAACTTAACAGATGGAGATCTTAATCCTCTCCATCGAGTTCTCCTCAGACCCTCCCCTCTCACACACAAAGTGGTGTTCCATGAATTTACACTTAATTGTGGTGGTCTGGGACAAAACTTGTATTTTTTTGTTTGTGTGTACATGAGTACAGTAGAAAAAATGCATTTAACCATAAAAAAAGACTGTACCAGCAGTAATCAGAAATACACCTGGTTATCCAAGGTTGGCAATGACCTCTGATGAGCACAACACCTCTCAGTTACAACCAGAGCTGCACAGAAAAGTCTGGATCTGGAGTCCTTCATACTCATTTCACTCTGTGCTGGGAGAACAGATAGAAAATGTAGGCAGGAATCAAACCAAAAACTGAACTGGGATGTTTCTGGTCATTCCTGATCTCATCTAGAAAGTAGCTTTTCCCACAGTAGATTTCAGAACTGTATGGTGAGGATTAAAACAAGCATGTCCTAAATTTACTCTGTGCAAAGCTATCCAGAATGGCAACAGGTGACTTCAGAGACAAGAAATGAGATCTGAGTGCTTTGTTATCTCCCATGAAAACTGCCAGAGGCCAACAAAAGGCTGAACAAATGAAAGTCCTCCTGACATTTTCCAGCTGTTTATTGCATCATTTTATAGGCACACACGTCTCCTTAATTTTTCTGTCCTCTATTTTTTTTTTTAATGCAAAAAGTCACTAAATTTTTCAGAAGTGGAAAGCAGCTTTCTTCGAAGCCAAGACCAAACCTTTAGAGTCCTTTGCACTGATGTCACTGTGAGCTGGCACAAGATTTATATAATTTAGACATTGGCTTGTGTGTACAGAGGGCTCCATCAGCTTTGAATTGAGTCCTAGATGTTGCAGTTCCAGAAAATTCCCTGTCTGTTGGTTTTAAGTGCTGAATTGCACTGTCACAACAGTGAGATTGATTGATTGATTGATTGATTGATTGATGGATTTTTGCATGTAGTTTCCTCTGCTCCAGCAACTGAACCAAGCCCAAATTCAGCAACCAGTGCCCCCTTTTCTTCTGCCATCCATCTGAAAGGCCAAACTCTTCATTAAATCTGATAGAAAAAGTGTTCCTCCAGTTCGTGTGAGGAAGGCGGGGAGCTTTAAATATTCAGTTTTTCATTCTAAAGCCCATTCTAAGGAAGTCCTATCCAGGAAGCTAACTAATCCTCTTTTTCTTGCAGGATTGTCTTCATCAAATAATTCAACTCATTATGTTATTTGCTGTCATCTATTCTCATGTTTCAATTTCTGAGAAGAATAAAGGAAAGTGGTCTTGGGAAGTCTGAGGCCCTTTAGCCTGAGAATGCAGCACAGGAAACATTTTACCTTAAAACAGTCTCTTGTTCTCCTGCTCTTGGTGTAAATGGTTCCAAACCACTGTTAATTCTGCAATTAAAAAAAAAAAATTAATAGATGTTAAAAGCATCTCCAACTCAATCACAATAACTGGCCCAAAATTTAAACGTTACCCTTTTATGATGTAGTTCTCTTCTTGTGCAAAACTCTCCAATGCATTGAGAACAATCACATCCCTCCTGCCAGCAGACTCCAGCCAGCATTTATGTGTAGCTTTTCTGTGCAAGAACAAAGGTCGAGGATTCAAGAATTTCCCATGACAGAAACCAGTATTTTTCATGGCTTGAACCTGCCTCTATTGCAGTACAAATATGATTTAGCAGATGATACCTTGCAGGCAAATAACTGTCAGGTGCCATGGATAAATGTACTCAAATATGTGGAAATCAACCTGTCTCACATTTTCCAGTGCCCTCAGAAAATGGATCCTTCAGCCTTTTGCTCCTCTCCTCTCACAGCCCCAGCCCAGGCAGCCACTTTTGGAGAAAGTGTCACTCCCTTGCTGGGAAGGGGTGAATTCACTACTTTTTCTTCCCCTCCCAAAATGCCCAGCCTAAAGTTCGTGGTTAAGGGTGCAAATGATATTTCCTTTTCCAGCTCTTTCACAGTTTCAGCTCCCAAACTGTGTCACTTCAGGGCTTTAAATCCTTTTAATGTGACTTCTCCTGTGGTAGAGCATTCCTCACACCTACCAAGCATTCTGACTTAAATGCCCCTTCCCTTATGAATATCTTGATATCAAAGTGCTCATTTTAGGGTTTTTTGGGTTCAAAATGTTTCCTTATCACATGAAGAGCCCACTTCTGCCATTGCTCTTTTTAGTAATAAGACTTTGAAAAATAAATGCCAAGTGTTAGATTATCATCTCTCTCAATAACAAAATCAGCCAATTTTGGGAGTGTTTAAGGCTGTGTAGATCTTTAAACTGGAATGTATTTTACTAATAATCTTTCCCCTCTCAAGTCCAGCTGCTTCTACCCTTTCCCAGTCTTATTTCCCTGATTCCCTTCACCCCTCTTCAGTTGGGCTACAATCGGTAATTTTGGTGTGAATATATTCCAGTCTCCACTTCTCCTACTCACAATTTTCTTTTTATCATCCTTTAGGAATGGCAAATCAAATGAGACTGGATGCCTCAGCATCAAGGTTTCGTGACAAACCTTATGGGCTGATGGACCAGAGTATTGTTTCCAGTGTAATTTTGGTAGATCCCAAAGCCATTTGCCAAGAAGGTTGAAATGCTTGTGTCCATTTCACTGAGAGGGAAAATAAAGCAGCACCTTGCTGGAGGGCTGGGGAGGAGAGATCAGCAAGAGCCAAGCACACGAACCTCCCACCATTGCAAATCCCAGATTTCAAAATCACTTGTAAATGATATTGTCACAAGGTCATTTGTTAAACAAATGAATGCACATTTATTAATTTTTTTGACCACTCCTAAGTACAAATTTATGTGAATACCTATTTCCTTATCAAGATTAAAAGCCTCTCTCCATCAGCCAGGGCAAGCAGTGAGCTCTCCTTGGCCTCACTGTGAATTATGACAGTGCAGCCTCCTTCAAGGCCAAACCCTATGAAGAATGTTATTTTATTAACTTATAAATAACATTATTATTCACCAGATAATTCATAAATACCAGGGCATAACTCCACTTAAGTGTGCTGGGTAATTTATCATTAGAGAGCTGGTGGATAACACAATCAAAATTTAGTCAAATGAGGGTGAAATTTTATCAAGTTTTCTCCACAGGAGACAGAATGGGAGAACTTTCCAGGACAGTATTATAATGCTTGATGGCTTTTTCGTGCTTCAGAAGTTTTTCTCCAGGAAGATTTCCTCCAAACTCATTGGTGCAATCCTGATGCAGATTGTTGTATCTGAGGGAGAAGATACAGAAGGAAAAGAACAAAATAATTTTCCTTTAAGGTATTAGCTTCATCCATTGTTTATACAAAGTATTTTTAAAGTTATAGTGCCTTCCATGTCCTGGACATCAAGGCAGCAAAAAAGATAGGACAATGACAAACATTTTCCTAGAGCCTTTCAGAACTTCAGGATGAGAAGTATCAAACTGGGTGTAGATGTTGATAATACTTCTGCTGTGTCCTTAAAAAAATTAAATAATTAACATGCTTTTTTCCCCCCCTCAGAAAAATTTTCATATACTTTTCTAATTCTGAGCTTTAAAGTCTGATTTTCCCCCCCATGTCCAACCAAAATGCTTATCCAAATAGTCCTCACTCTTCTCTCCCTACCAAGAGGATTCAAAAAAATCATATTTCTAGTAAGTTTTGGTTGTGATACTGAAAAATGAGATACCTTGATTCTGAAGTGAAATGCTGATTTGAAATAAATTTTTTAAAATGTTTGGTTTTCTATTTTTAGGAAGATTGGAGGTCAAGAGGTTTCTTCATAAAGATGCGTTAAGCTGTAGTGGACGTGGGTTTTTTTGAGTTTAAACCAATTTCGTGGTAAATTTTTGGCAACTGAAACATTCTGGTTTTCAGCAGCAAACATCACAAATGAAAATTTCAATTTACAGAAAGAAAAAAATCCCATTTCATAAGGGGAACACAAGGTGCATGTAGGAGAAATGCTTTTAGCTGTGACCCAGTTCACAGTGAAAAGAAGAGAATCACATTGGAAACACAAAGGTTATGGTAAAACTTTGGTGCTGCAAAGTCTACATACAATGGAAAAAGCAATTTTTTTTTATCATGAGTCCTGGAATTGGAAGTTTTCCATTGCTCTCATCATCACATCCCTGCTCCATCAAGGTCTCACAGAGCTGCCCAAGAGCCTCTTGCAGGTGACCCCTCCCACTCGTGGTGGCCCAGGCTGCTTCCCTCCCTCTTCTTGACTTCAAGGGTTACTTGTAGTGCTGACAACAGAAAATTAACTGGGATTGAATGGCCCAGAGTTGTGAGTTCCTTGCATTTTTCAGGCAAAATAAAGCAGTTAAACCTAGGCTCTATAGGTGGCAAGAAGTTGCTTTCCTGTGGGGGTGCTGAGAAATTCTCTTGTCTTCAGCAGAAAGTTGCTTTCCTCCCATGGCCAGCAGAGAATAATTTGGAATATTTGGGGGTTGTTCTGTTGCAACTGCTGCTTTCTCACCCCTCTGCCTGCTGTCCTGCACTAAAGCTCTCAGCTCCTTGGGAGAACAGCAATGATTTCTATGAACTGTGCAGAACAAGGGCAGTGCGGGGCAGTTCCTTGGCTTTGTGCTCCCTTCTAAACTCCTTGCCAACATATTTACCCTCCTCTGTAAAGAATATGATGCTCTTTTTAAGAGTTTTTGTATTGATAAGATCCCTTAATTAATTAAGGCTAATTACATTTTTTTAACCTCACCATGCTTTTTGAGATCTCTCTCCACACACAACCTAGCACTACCAATTCTTAGTCCACAGGTTTTGCAAGAATTTCTACCAGCAGCTGCAAATGAAACATCAAGCTTTCATTTCCTCATGCATACCTGTGTGCAATGGTCCAGAACCCCAGGGTGTTCACCATCATTAAGGAAGCCAAGAAGAAAAAGAACCTCTCCAATTTCCCTTCGTGCAGCAAGTGTGGGAACCAGTTACCTGGTGAAGCAGACATTTACAGCAGGATTAGTTTGCCTTGCAGCACAAGGTGAAGATAACTTAGGGTGAGACACAATCCCTGCAGGTGCTCTGACCCCCCCCCGTAGCTGTTACAGATTTCACTCTCAGAGAATCCATGAGGCTGCTCTTGCTTTGCAGACAGGCAGTAGAGATTTAAAGGAATTAAAGGACCTCCCTAATAAATCCAAATTGCACTGGAAAAACCTAAATCCTGTACAGGAATGGCCGGACCAACTCCCACCTGTATTACCCTGTGCACGCAGCCAAGTCAAAGTCAACTGGGAAAATTTTAGGAAGAGCTAGAATTAAGCTGGTCTGTAGAAATCCTTACTTACATCTCTCATGCTTTTAATAAAAAAAATTAAAAATATTTTCAAAACTCAAGGCATTAAAAGCATTCACTCAATGCCTTGGATGGTGCTTCATTACCAAGATATCACCTGAAATTTTACTTTATAGCTGCCTTTAGCCATGAGCCTGGAAGGTGTCCTTTTCTTTCATTCAGTGTTTATTTACACAAATCAGACCTGTTTTATTCCCCTATGCACACAGAGGATTTCCTGCCTGTACTCCTGGCCACTCCAGTTTGTGTCTCTGTTGCCTTGGGTTTTGTCCACTGCAACCAAGCTCAGGTGACAACTATAGAAGTCAAAATAACTGTAGAAAATAAGCACAAAGCCAGCCCCAGTCAGTGTGCAATTGCAGACAATCACTACCTGAAATGCCATAACCAACTACAGCAAAACCATAAAACCGAGGTGAAAAAAAAAGAAAGTTACAGAAGAAACTGAAGTTACAAAATACCAGAGACCTATACAGGGCTGTAATGACCATTTCCATTATTTGGGCATTCAGGATATTTGTTGCTTTTGAAGAAGGCAGATAAACTGCCTTCATTAGCAATTAATGAAGAAATGCAGAGTGTGAAACAGCTGGTGCTGAGAATGTGATGTCCAGACCCTCCACATATCAGACATGAGCATTTTTTGTTGCTGTTTAGTTCCCTCTGAAAGGAATTCAGTTGCTTTCATGCTCCAAGATCATTTTGTGATGCAAATCAGAGATTGTCAGGAGGTTTAGATTAAAAGCACACCCCTGATCTGAACTATGATGGCATCGAGGTGCCCAAAGTCACCTTTCTCTGCTACCTGAAAGTCTGATATCAAATCCTGCCTACCTTAATAGTGTGATATTCACCCCTTGAATGACCTATTGGGGAAAGAAGGAAAATCAGCCTTCTTACCACAACTGGATTATAAAACCCTGCTGGCCTTAACAGACATTTTGGCCACTAATGCCACTTATACCCATTGAATGCCATCCTTAAATTAATATTTTTCTAATTAGAGACAAAGAGCAGTTCCACAGCACAGAATAGACACCAAAGGATTTCACTGAGCCAAACACACATTCTTGTATTTACATTCTTTTCTTCCCTCCACACCTTAGAGTTATAAGGAAATTTCTCTTCAGAGCTGTTGCCTTTAGCTCTCCTGGGATTGATGGAGAACAACAACCACCAGTTTTCCTAAGCTCCTCCACAGTTCTCTCCATGCCATGTTACCTTTGTGCTGGGCACAGAGCAGCAGCACCACATCTCTTCCTGCTCCTTTCCTTCAGCAGCATTATCCCAGAGCCAGGTTTAAAAATCTAACACTGGAAGTTGACTGAGCTCCTAGGTGCTGTAAACTCATTTTAGGAGCTTGTAAACTTTTACTGTCATCATTCACAATCAGGTGGTTTTCCATTTTGCACCCTCCAGGGGCCAATAGAAGGCAGAGAGAGAGAACATGTGGATGTGGTGAAAGAGAAAACAGGCACAGGGATCTGCACTGCAGAGTTCCCACTGTCTGCCAGGTTATTCACCTTGGCTGGGATCTCTGCAGGAGCAGCAGGAGCTTCCTCATGGAATGGCATTGGAACCTAATAGTGGAACCTGAGCAGAAAACACAGACTTAAAAAGTTAGTAAAAACAACTTTGTGGTTTCTGATTGTCAAAGGTCTGTTTGCACCATTCTCTGTCTTATCACTGTTAAAGTCACCAGATAAAAGCACTGGAGCTGGGGCTGGCTGCTTCTGTGAGGGCAGGAGGAGCCTGGCAAGCAGGAGGCCTGGGTTCCACTCCCACTTCACCATGGTTCTCCTCCATGGCCTGAGTCAAAGATCCTCGCTCTGTCTCCTCCCTGCTTCTTTTAGGAACTGCCAGAGTTGAAACAGTGAGGCCAGGATAATGCAGAGACTTTTGGAAAACCCAAATGAGCAACAGCACAGGCAGGGAAAAAAATCAGACAGGATCTGGTGAGGCTCCAGCTGCCATAATCACACTTTTCTCTCTGGTTTCCTGCTCTGCCCAAAGTAAGAGGTAGGATCAAGGCTTTCTTTTCCTCTCAGAGAGGAACAAACAAGGTTTGTTAGGGCTAGACTTTCCTCTACAGAGGAACAGGGATGGCAGCAGTTCTGGGGATATCCAGACTATAATCCATTCAATTCACATTTTCAGCAGTGGATGCTGCAACAATTGCCATAACTATCTCCTACTTTCAGCCAAAAAAAATTTACTTCTTACTCTTTTTTTCTTTCATTAATTTTCCTTTTAATTTTTTTCCATGAAAGAGGGGCTAAACCTGCACTACACATTACCTGTACTACCATTTACTTTCACTCACTTTACAGAGAATCCTCTCCTCTGCTTGCAGGAAGCCTCAAGGGAAGAGTCATCAGTGCTAAAACATCACCCGTGTGTTTCAGGCACCAAAACTCCCTTCAGATGCTTTTACCCTGACCCCAAAACCACTTTCCACAAGCTGCCTGCACTGACTGCCTTTGGGGTTCACACTCTCAGGGTCTTACTCTCAGCCATGAACATCAGGGCTGTTTCTTAAACCCTGGGCCAGTTTGTTTGGTTTTGTAGGATTTGTGATTCAAGAGTCCGGCACCTTCCCATCCTTGACTCAGCTTGCAATGTGCAACAATTCACTTTTCCCCAGAAGATCCTGCCTTTGGGCTCTGTGCATCTCTCACTTTTCTGTGGAGATTGCCAACAGAAGCAGCAATTACAAGGTTGGTTTGTCACACAGATAATTGCTCACTGGGAATTAACTTCCCACAACAAACTCCTGATTTCCATTTTTGTTCCAACAATAGAAATACTTGGTGGCATGAATCACCACAAAGAAACAGCAGTTTCCTTTAGGTGCATTATTTTAAAGAGGCTTTTCCTACTGGTTAGAGGTGAATTGGTCACGTATTTTATGGCAAATTTATCACAAGTTGGAAAATGAAGTCTTGGCAGAGTCTGTTCCTCAGGTCTGCTTTAAAATCATGGAAATAAGGCACCTGGTGAACTTTCACTGACATTTTGGAATCCTCAGTTCCAGAAGAAGGAATAATTTCCAATACCAAGAGGGAACACTTGCTCCTTCCAAAACAGGCAGAGGTGGAAGCAGAGATTAGGATATGAACAAAAACATTCCTGGGCTGTTTCTAGTGGGTGGCTGACAGCAAGGAGCTGCTGCCAGAACCAACCATAGAAGAAAACCTGGAAAGGGCTGCAATATTTGACAAATATTAGTGCACACAACATTGCTGCTGCTGTTACGATGGCACCCTCAGAGAGCTCAAGGGAAAGTTTCACAGGATTTTTTTGCTGAATAAAACTATCCTATTTTATTTCAAGGAAAAACAAGACAGTCACATGTCAGAAGTTACTCTGCCCTGTACCATTCCTACATTTTTGCAGCTATCCTGCAACCTATGCTTTGATTATAGGAAACATTTAATTCACATTTCAGAAAAGGTTTGTATTGCCGTCCTTCATGTTATCAATCTAGTGGGCAAAAATTTAGTGTTTAATCATATCCAAATTAAAGTCTCACTGTGCCTCTAATCCCTATTAGCTAAGTGGACACCACCATCTGGACTGCAAGAAATATCCTTTAGCTTTCTATCATCTCTGGTATTTAGAATCACACAAGACTAAAATGAGAAAAAGAACCAAAAGAGCCCAACCTAAAACAAAACTCAAAAAACCCAAACTCAAACCACAAACCCCTCAATGATTCTGAATACAAGCAGGAAAACTGCGTCTGGGGCAGTTTCCTTCCTCTGACCTTTTTTTATTTTTATTTCCTTCTTACATATTTATATTAATATTTTTAGAGAAATATATTCTGAAATGATTGGCAGAGGAGGACAGGTTTTGTCTTGCATCTTCTTCCGTTAAAATGTTAGGAGAGGTAAGAGATCCAAAAGAAAGCAGCTTCCCAGCTTGTACTGAAAATATCACTGTCACCCATCATCTGTTTGCACTCGTCAGATTTTTCAAAAAAAGTCTTATTTTATCATATTCACACCATCCTCCATAGATGCGTTAAAAATGATTAATGCAGCTTTGACTGTGACTGATATCTGATCAACTCTGCCAATAAAAAACCCAAATAAAATTCTAAACCGGAGACGTAAAATGGGATATAAAAACGCTTAAATTTTGTCAACACCCTCTGTGCTTCGACACTTTCAGAGTACACAGTGGAGGATCTACTTCGCTGCAGGAGCATGGAAAACATGGTCTCAA
This sequence comes from Petroica traversi, assembly GCA_025920805.1. Classification (NCBI taxonomy): domain Eukaryota; kingdom Metazoa; phylum Chordata; class Aves; order Passeriformes; family Petroicidae; genus Petroica; species Petroica traversi. Next base: position 9,710,580 of record JAHLSL010000042.1, on the reverse strand, counting down.
CTGCTTGGAGATGGGAGAACCAGAAATAGTCTTGGCTCGGGTTTTAGTGAAACAAGAATCATGGGACAAGACAAAAGCATTCGCAGCCCAAGCTGAGCCTTGTTAAATCTTACAGAACCATTTCGTGAACATGATCTTCTCTTTCAGCAAAAGAGAAAGAACTTGCTCTTCCAATAGAAATAAATTAGTAAATTAGCTCAGCTTTTTTTTTTTTTGAGCAAGAAGAAAAGGGTTCTGGTTGGTTTGGTTCACTCCCTGCTCCATAAATTGGCCAGATACTGAATATTTACAAACTCTTTAAACAGATCTGAAAAAACCACAAATGTGAGTAATAAAAGCTTAGTTTGTGCCATTGGCCTGAAATTTGACCTAAGAGAGGTCACAAATTTATTCCCTACAACACTGTCATCTTTAGAGGGTTCAGTAGGCAACCCCTAGGTTTTCATAAATTAAAAAAAAAAAATTATTTTGCTGATTTTACTGGGCCCCAAAATCCACTGTAAGAAGCACAGCTGGAAAAATACAGATGGAACCAAAAAAATTGTGTTTTCTACCAAATTTCCTACCAAACTGGGAGAAAACCAAAACTGAGCCAAAAATGTGGTTTTTGTTTTGGCAGACTCTATACCAAGCTACAAAAATCTTATCTCAAAGCTCTTTTGATTTAGTATCAGCAGGACAACAGCCTGGGATGAGCAGAGAAGTGCTGTAACACAAATAAACTTACAGGAATAGCACCATCATCTGCAGGCTGTGAACTGAATGAATTGTGGTCATTTAGAATAATTACTCTTATTCAAGTAAGGAAAGTGATCCCGTGAGATCCCAATTACTTTTAAAAATAAAAAGTGAGAGCCCAGTAATCTGTTGTTTACACATTAATGGGGCAAAGTAATCTCTTAAACTTCTAACTGGAACAACAGAGCAACCACTGAGCATTTTTCACTTTATTTTCCCTAAAGCTTTTCAAGTTTTGCAGAGGACTTTTCCTACTTAGCAGAAGCCATTCCCATTACAGCAGCTTAATCTGAATACAGACTGTCACTGATTCCCTTGGAAATTTCAGAGTGACTTTAGCTCAGGATAATGGTGCAGTCAATTCCACCTACAGGAACAGCAGGTCTGACAAAGTTAAACAAAGACATAAGTTACATCTTTGGGGAGAAAAAAAATAAAATATAAAAGCGAAGTTGAGAAGTTTGCCACCCAACTTTTTAAGAGGGAGGAATATTTTAGCCAGGGAACTTTTCAGTTTGCTCAAAAAGTCTTGAGCTAAAAGGGTTAGAATGTGGCAACTGCAGTCCATAGAAAACGTAGAGTTCAGCCTTCTTGGTTTCAGCCAGGATAAGAATTTGTAATCCCTGTTAAAACAGCATTTCTGGCAAGAAAAGAATATTTGTTTTTTAAAATCAATTAAATGATTTCATAAAGACTCACAGAAAAATGATTAATCACCTTGATATAAAACTAGACAAAAATCTACTGGATTGCAAACCAAATGCAAAAATTGTTTTCCTCTATGACTTTGTATAGAAATACTCTGTGAATAAATTAATTACATAACAGTGACAAAACATAAGCAAAATGTTTTGGTGCTGGCATGAGGCTTCATTATTCTGTAATTGTTTATTTCCATAGTCAAGTTGCAGTAAAATATGTCAGTTTTACTAAATATTTCAAGCTCATAAAAATTAATTGTTTTCATACTTTGGGGGGAGAGTTAAAAAAAAAAAGTCAGCAACACAGTCTGTCTTAAACTGTTTGTTTCATTGACCCCACATTATACTGAACTCACAATAACGAAAAACAACCTTTTCCACTGGGGGATATTCAAGGAGCTCACTTCTCAGCACTGGATGCCTTGGAGCTTCATAGCTCTTTGCCTGATTCATTTGTGTGAACATTCCTGTTTTTTGCCCATCTCCAGGTGATGTTTTTTATACTTTGTAATAAAATTTTAATTGAATTTTTAACTTAAAAACAGGACTGCGTGTCAAGGCATCATTTGTTTGCTCAGATCTCACAAGTAGGAATAAAAATTTCTTGTCACACTTTCAAAACACCCACTTCTGCTTGTTTTTAAACTACATGGTTCTTAAATGGGAAAGAGAAGAACCCAAAACTTTAAACCTAAACAGTTACAAAATCCTGCAGCTGTGGCAATTGCAATGGTATCATTGGGTATCAGTTCTACCAGATCTTATCAATGGCATCTTTGGAAATATTCCTTCAGCAAGTGGGGCTATTTTAAATTTGTTTACATTTGTCCCTCTGTTAAAGAGCTCAAGGGCTTTGCTTGTTAAATTTATTTGTGAAGCAAATATTTTCTGTTTTGAATAAAGGTTCATCAGTAAAAGGCAAAATGACTTTAAGGAATTCCTGGCTTAGGTTGAAAGTGAGAAACCCAGGGACCAAAATACAGTTTGGGGCTTACACTAAATACACCTGAACAGGCTGAAACTGAAATAACTCCTTTTGGAACAGGAAGTTTTTAGGGAATTGCAGCATTTACCTGCAAAAAGGCAAACCCAGAGAGAGAAAATTGTCACAGAACCTGGTTGGGCAAAGGCAGAGGTGGAAAGAAGGCAGGAGAGAGCCAGAGGGACCAGGGGAGCGAGCTCCCCAGGCGGCTTTGAGACCTTCAACCCAACCTCCTGCTCCCTGGGACAGACAGAAGGAATATTCTCCATTCTTTAAAGCCCAGATCTTGCTCTCAAGGCCAGGGCCTTCCACATAAGAGTGAATCGCATGAGATTACTCCTTCAGGAACACAAAAAGGTGCTTCCTGGCCAATTTATTTCTTGTCTTCCAGAACAGAAGTGCAGAGATTGGACAGGAGGACTTCCTGCAAGATGCCATCCTCTAATTACCCCGACTATCAAAACCAAGATGACTCATTAAAATTGGATGAATACAGCTGGAAGGCTATTTCCTATCTTAATTCCATCTTAATTGTGAGAGCAAATCGATAAAACTTTGGCATCCCTTTTAATTCTGCTGCCTGATTCTCCAAATCAATAATATTAGAAAACTGCTCAGGAGCACCCGTCACAAGCATACTCTTACCTTGAGTGCCTGCGTGGGCTGTCTGAACAAAGAAAGCTCCCAGAAAGCAGCCAGCTCCATTAAAGAGAGCTAAAAAATGCATGGAAATCCCTCTCATCCTTTCAGGCACAAGCCAGAAGGAAAGTAAGGAACCTTAGGAAAGAAGTAGATACATGTTAAAAAAGAAAGGAAGGAAAAAAAAAAGGAGTTAAATGCTGGCAGAATACAGATAACACAGAAAAAAAAAAAATCAAAGCATCTTTATTAGTGAATTTCCATATTTTATACAGAGGATGGACTTGCTGCAGAAGAGCAATCAGGTGTGTTAGTGTGTACCCTATAACAAAGCATTATCTAAACTGCTTAAATGAGCATCTGTAATTAACCATACTCATACAGCACCCCATATTCCACAAGTACAGAAAGATCTTTCACCCAGACTCTTTCTTGCACTTTTTAAAACCTCAGGCATGAGCAGGAGAAGAGAAACACCACCACAGTCAGCAGGCACAAAGACAATGGATGTGATATTTCACTGCAGGAGCTCCTCTCCCAGAGCCAGTGCAGCACAGCCACTGGTAAATACTCCCAAAACCTTAATTTGGACTAAATTTGGCCAGTTAGCTTGCTTTACCTTAAGGCTGGACAATGCTCCTCTTCCCCAAAGTGCAACCCCAGGCTCACTGGCTCATTTTTAAGCCCTCATTCTTCACTTTCTTGCCAGAAGGCTAAACCAGAAGTATGAGCAGCTCTGGTGGTGAGGGGAAGCTGTGGCATGCTGCTGCAGCGTGGATGACTATAAATAATCCCACCAGCTGTAATTTGGCTTTAACAGCCAAAGACTTTATGATGGCTGTTCTTTTTGTGCAGTTTTCACTGATCATCAAAAACTTTTGTTTCCTAATTTTGCTCCTTGACTTCTCATCCACACTTTTTCTCCCCACCTGCTTTATTAGTTGAATTAGAATGACCTCCAGCTTGAAACCCTTGCCAGATGAGGATCCTGTTTGGATGCTGAGGCTGCTTGAAACACCTCAGGATACAAATGAAACTTTGCAACCACCACCTTTCACCATTTTTAATTTGGATGCTTTTCATTTTCAAATGAGAGCTTTGAAAACATGTGAAAGAAAAAATACCATGGGCAGTGTTTTCTTCCTTATCCCAACAGGAACCAGAAGCCTGAGGGCAGGAGAAAGCAGGTGAGCCTGGGACATCACCTGGATGGATGCAAGAATCTGAAGCATTGTACTAACTTGAGGCAGTAAAAGACTTAAAAGTTGCTGGTTGTTCCTTCCTTCTAAAAGCAGGGGTGCCAAACATGCATCTTGGTCAAATTCAGTCTGGGTAATTGCATCCCACTTACCTAAATCACCCCTGCTGTTTCAATAGCCTTCTCCAACCCTCCCTTCCCCCACGCTGCTGCTGGGAAGGATTAAACAGCTGCTGCATTTCCCCCTGGAGAATATTGCATTTCAGCTGTGGGTGAAGCCATCCCCAATACATCCTCTAACTAACTGGTTTAAACCAAGCCAGAGTTACAAATTCAGCCTGGCAAAGAACTTTGTAGCACAAAGTGGAGGAGAGCAATTGTTTTATTTTATTTTTAGGACTTAATGGTTGAGGAAATATTGAAGGTAGACATTCTGAGAGATGCTCATGCTACCTGAAACATCTGCTGATGGTTATTCAAAATTCCTATCAACAAGATAATGAAATATATTGTATAAATGCAGGTCTAAGTATCAGGGACCAAATTATGGAACACCTTGGATTAGAAACGACTGTAAAGATCACCCGGCTCCAACCCCACTGCTCTGGACAAGGACAAGTCCCACTGAATAATGGAATACTCAGAGCCTGAAACTGTCCTTGAACAATGTCAGGGATGGGAGAGCTTCTCTGGGTAACTTCTGCCAGAGCCTCACCACCCTCACAATAAAGAATTTCCTCCTGATATCTAATCTAAACCTACTCTCAGTTTGAAGCCATTCCCCTCTGTTCTGTCACTATATGCCCTTGTAAAAAATCTCTCTCCATCTTTCTTGTAGGCTCTTGTCAGGTACTGAAATGACACAATTAGGTCACCTTGGAGACTTCTCTTTTTCCAGGCTGAACAACCCCAATAAGAGAGGTCCTAATGAAGATAAAGAGCTCAGTGTGCCAAATCTAACTTCTCTAACTAAGCCCTTCAGAAATGAGACATCTCCTTGCTTCCCTCGGCTCAAAAGAGAGAACATTTCCCTCATCAGCTTGGATCATGTACTTTCAGGTCCAGTAAATTATGATGGTAATTGAATTTGACCTTCTGCATAAGAAAGGCAGTAAAATGACAAGGAAAGCTGAGACAACTCTGTCAGGGTCTAGGCTGTCTTTAACATCAATGGAGATCCATTAATTGTTCCTGAACAGGAATTCAGCCCAAATTGAAGCAGGAGCTCGGGTCAGAAGGCTGAATGCAGAGACTGAGTGCTGCTGGAGATGTTCAGAGAACCTCAGCCACCTGCACTGGGCTGTCTGACACAGTGCAGGGACGGGGAAAGCCAGGCTGGAGCTCACAGAGAGCCTGTGACACAGCCAAGACACTCGGTGACAAACTGGGCCACACACCAATTTCTGGGCAGAGAATGGAGGCTTCCATTCTTCCCCACCAGCTGCAGAAATATCCTGTTTTAGGCACCTCCCTTTAGATTTTTATCTGCATCTCTCACGTTCAGACTTAGTCCCATTCTTAAATCACACCTCTCACTGCAGCTCCAAGCACTATGTTTAATCTCTACTGAAATGGGGAAGGACAACTTTTCTTCCTAAGAAATTCTAACCACAATCCTTTAAAAAGATCTTTTTTTTTTTCTTTTTAACACCCCCAAGATGGAGTTTTATTTCTTTTCTAAAGGCTAATGTAATCTTCCAGACACTGGACTCCAGTTGTGTCCCAGTGTGCTGGATTAAAAAGCCTTATTCAACCAGCAATATTCTTCTCCTGCTTTTGCATGAGAAGACTGTAAGCAAGTCACCTCCTAACCTCTTTTTTTGTTAAGCTAAACAGAGAAGGTCACAGTTTTCAGTTACACTTAGCCTGTAACCTAGAAACCAAATTACCTGCCTAGAAACCTGTCTCAGTTAAGTACTTGAGAGCTATCAGATGAAGAGGCATTATGAAAGTGCTAAGTATTTAAAACTAGGGAAAATTACCTTTTTAGTGACAGACCGTGACCTACAGCTCTCAGTAGTCTCAGAGTGTAAGAATGAAGCTGAGACACTGAAGTTATTTCCTGCTCTCAAATAAAAACCTGAACATTTCTGGGGTTGTACTGGAACAAGAGACACTCAACCCATAGAATTAAATGCCTGCAGAGATCAGCCAGTCAATTACTTTACATGTGTGTCTCTAAGTGAATGTTGCTTAGATTATTTTTATGATACTAACTTTTCCTTTTTCTTTAAAGCTCCGCAAGCTAAAACACTGCTAAGCACTCTGCATGCGCCTCAGAAGAAAATAAGCCTCAAAAATGTCAGTGCAGACAAATAAAAGTAAATTATGGAAAGTAGGAAAGGTTCAGACTCACAATCAAGAGCATGACTGCATAATGTGTGGATGGCAGGCACAAGTTGAGCCCTGCCTGAGCTCTGAAAAACAGGAGTGTTTATCTCTGGCTCCGTGTCACAAGCTAAGACATGATGATCTGTGGAGGAACATTCTCATGACTCCCAACTGCAGCACTAACAAAAATCTATCACCAGCCTACACCGCTCTCTGGGTTAACCTGTCACTGTTACCTGCCCACATATGCTCTGTGCCACTGAAAAACAAGTAATAATTCTGTTAGCTGGGCCCACAAATGAAAGTATTCACCTGGCTCTGACTGTGGTCACAGAGCATAACCACAGCTCAGCTCCCAGGTGTGTTTTTGTCATCTCAATAAAATTGAGTTCAGGTCAGAAGAGACCTCAGGAACTCAACCAGCCCAGCCCTTGCCTGAAGCAGGTTCAGTTCAAGACCAAAAAAGAGATTTTGCCCCTTGGGGATCTGACTGGACAGTGCTCCCTTCCCAGTTAATCTGGAACATCACTTCTCATCCTGATTTACAGCCAGCAAGACAAATTATATTTCTCTGAAGCAGGTAAAGCACAGATCTGCTCATTAAGCCCATGGCAGAGAGCCAGGGATAAAACATCAGATGACAGTCATTATTTTTAGGAAGCTGATCTAGCTCTCTGAGAACAGGTTTAGCCTTTAGCCTGGTTTGTTTTACTTACAGGAGGGAGTTACCAGGGCTTCAGCCACTCCAAGCAGGATGTACTGAGGAGCCAGGTGGAAGCAAGGCATGGAGGAGACCTGGAGAACCTCCTCAGAGAGAGTCTGCTCCACCTGAGGGAAGTGCTTTCTGTGGATTTCAGAGAGGCCTGCAGCCAGCACGGACAGTGCAGCAGATAAGTGACCTACAACTGGGTGAAGAGCACAGAGAGCATTCACCAGGGCTGCAGTTACAGGATCATGGTGTGCTTTGAGTGAAGAAAAGTTCTAAGAAATGCAAATGAAGCTTCCTAACCCCACCCCAAATAATTTTTTTTCCTGAACACCTAAACATGAATTAAAAGTGCTTGCTATACATATCCAAAAGGATGCCAGCTCAGCAAAGAGGCAGTTTTAGAGTGCAGAATAAATGAGAGAGGAAAAGCTTTTCTGAGGAACAAAGCCACAAAGAAGAACTTTTAACTTTATTTTGAAGATTGAGGGAGCCAAGAAAGGAGCAGAGAAAGAAAAGGCAAATGTCCTGCCAGATACTACAAGCGAAAGGGTAGGAACAACACGAGCAGGGAGTAGGAAATTCCAAAGCTCAGATGTATTACAACTACCCCACACTTCACCCATTGCTTAGAGGACACTATTAATGTATATTATTTTATATTTCTTGATGCTGATGGTACAAAATGGTTGTATCCTCTCAGAAAAGACGAACACAAAGCAAGCAAAATCTCCAAGTAAGTCTCTGACCCTGAATTATCTATACTCTCCACAGTCTGAGCTCCCATTGATTTTGACTAAATTTCTGATTTGTCAGCATTTCTAAGCCAGAATGTGAGGAGAATTTGGTTGCTTTTGACAGTTTTGTCTCAAATGCTTGGACAATTTTTTTTTTTACAAAACCTTTATGACTGATAATTTTTACACCCCGCCTCTAGCACAGTTTTCCTATATGTTCACAGCTCTAAATAGCCCATCTCCCTGCCTATCCTGAGTCTTGTAAACTGTTCTGCAGTTTAGGCTCCTCTAGTGCCTAATGAGAATATCAATGAATTATTGCTCGAAAATTGATGACAGGAGGGAATTCAGCAACATTTTTCTAGCCAATGCACCTTATCAAAGCCAGAATATAAAGCCCTCAAGGAGCTTCTTGTAGTCATCCAAAGCAAGAGTTCTCCTACTGAAAAATTATGTTGGTACTAAAGAAACCTCCAGCAGTTCAGTGTTCTTAACAGGGCTGTATTTGAAACATTTTCCTTACTAAAAGCCAATACATTTCAGAAAAAGTAATGTCCGAGTGCCCAAAAACTTCTACTATTTTTTTACTCTCTCCAAGACTTTATGTGGCAGAGGAAGAAACCAAGAGCCTTGGAGATATAGTTTTCCTCTTTACTCTTCCCCTTAAGTCCTCTTTAAAACAAGAGCTTGGAAAGACCATCTGAGCCTTTGGTTTTGGTAACTTTAGGGGTGATTCTGGGACAAGGTTCTTTATATTATCTAGAGACTAAGGTTGCATTGGACCTTTGTGATTAAGCCAACTCTAGAGAGAGTAACAGATTACAGTTTTTATGAAGACCTTAACACAGAGCAGTCAGATATTTCAGTTCAACATTATCTATGTGGTTCATCCTGGAAAACTGCTATTCTTAACCCACTGAAAATTTCCAGAAAACTATTTAAATTTCTTCTTCCAACAAGAGTCGAATTAAAATATAGTTATGGGCTGGCTTAACACCAACTGCCTATTTATAATTCCAATTTTGTTGCTGAAAATAATTGAGAACCTAATTAGCTGTTGGCAAAAATATTGGCACTTAGAGGTCTACCATACTTGCAGGTGCACTCATATACTTGGATATCTAAAGCCATTGCCTGTACTCACAGGTATATTTATGCCTCAGGTAGTTTATCACCCCTAACAGGAGGCTATTTTGATAAATGAACCTATTAAGAATAAACCACTGCATACATTCTACTGCTGTTCAACATAACAGGATAGAACATTAATACCGACTCGAAATTTCCATGGTTTAAAGGAAAATGATTATCTGAATGTGCTTTTTGTGCTTTAATGCAGATGTTATTTTAAAAACTAGGCTAATTGCAACCTGCTGTGTTATATGCTTCTGGTTTGTATAAAACTTAATAACACTCTTAATTAGGCTAATTTAGTCAGATTAATACCTCTGTGTGTGTCAGTACTCACTGTGCTGCTTGCCATGGGGCACTGAATTAATAGCAGCACACTGAGAAAATAGCGGTTTATAAATATTTTCATCTGAAGGTTTGCAATGCAGACTGGAAGATAAAAAATGTAGGAAGTTTAATGAGAGCACCTACGAAAGGGAATAGTTTTAAGTGAATACAGAATGGAGGCTGCTTTGCTGCTGGTACCCCATGTAGCTGACTTCTGAAGAGAGTTGCAGAGGAATATAAGAGGTTTGGGGGTAAAGAAAAAACAAATAAATAAAAGAAACCACATCAGCATCAAGAGAAGGCCACCCAGCTCTTATTAAACTTATCATTGCTTCTAGGCTACAAATTTCTCTGAAAGAAAGACTTCCTTTTACCACTTCTGTAAGAAAGAGGTAGCACTTCACCTTTGGAGATCCCTTTTTGTCGTGACTAAGTGTACAATGAAGATCTTAATAATGAAAATATTGAACACTTGAACAATTATCTCATATTAGATATTCTAATGAAAACCAGTGCAGGGGAGGAAGGCTGTGCCTCTCCAAATGACCTTCCACCTGCAGAAAATTCAGCCTGCTCACTGGGAGCAGCAGCCAGCGATACACACCCATTTGTTTTGCACAGTTTTCTGCATGTTTTCTTTTGCTCATCCATTCTAAAAACACCTATTGCACGTACAGAACTAGATATTTTCATTTCATTTATGATACAACTGCAGAGTCTGGGAGAAACTGTACCAATTTCCCTCCATGAGCTGCAGTCCTAACAACAATGCATTTGCAGCATAAAAAAAAATCACAGAAAACAAACCCTTCATTCATAACTGAGTTATCTGAATCTAAACTCATCATTTTGAGCAACATATTTTTCCAGTATCAGAGAGCAACTAACTGAAGGACTTTTTAATTTCTAAAAAGGTCTTTGATTGTAAATTAGCTTTCCAAAAGCTAATGAATAAAGAAACATATAGAGGATAACTAAGTCAACGTAATTCTTAGGCATAAAGAGTTAATAACTGTTCTCGCCAATACCAATGCCTTGGGATGACCCCCAGTTATTTGTGAGCGTGCCTCAAAACTTTTAGTAGTCAGAGGAGTCTGTCCTACATAAAACTTATGCATTTTTCCTTCCTTAGTAAGTGTTTTAAGGACTGGATTTTTTAGTAATTCCTTTGAAACTTATTTACTTCTGAGCATCATCCCAAAACAAGTCCACCTTAACACTTATAATCAGCTGGGATCAGCAGTCACACTGTTTCAAAACCAGAAAGCATTAAAACTCTATAAACACAGGGTTTTTTTTTACATACCAATGTGAATCGTTGGAGAATGTGCAGTGTCCTTGGTGCTAAAGAGCCATGAGTTAATGCACTCCAAAACAGGAACAAGAATCAGTAGTGGCACGATGCTTATCACGTTCATTGCTGCAACTGGCAGGACAAACCCGCTGAAGTGCAGGTTGGAATTCATGGTTTGGAGGTAATATCCTGAAGGAATCTGTATTGAAGGACAAAACCACCACCCATGGATAAGATTTTCACTCTGTTTGGAGACCTCTCCAAGTTTTTCCTCTGAAAAAAGTCACATTAAACCAAATACCTGCTGGCAAAAAAGGAATTATCATTCATTAATGAAGCCTTTCAGAAAGTGACAATATTGTTCTCGGCAAAAATTTCCCTTTATAACATTTTCTCCTATGTTTAACAAATTAAGCAACAGTGTAAGTTTATTTGATCACCCCTAACTAGAGCCGTCAGCCAATGAACAAAATGATTCCACCCAACACTTTAGTCACTTCACCCAAACAGAGTAACAGAACAGAATCTTAAAACAGCAAAATACAGGGTGATTTAATTTTAGAATTGCAAGGAATAGAGTGATTTTGGACTTAATATTGTGTGTTCAAGGCAAGAGACATTCTTAAAACACTCTTGCCAGCACTTTAAAAGCTACAAGGCACGAATATTTGGGTACAGCCTTGAAACCGGCTTAGTGCAGCTCACAGACAGAGCACCTATAGAGGATTTCCTTTTACCTGAGGAAACTGAAAACCAGAGACAAAAAGAGGCACGTGAGGAACCTCCCAATGGCAGACAACAGGGCATACAGTTGAGTAGATTTGTAAGGCTCTCTCACTACAAAAGCAAATACTTCCTCCTGCTTGTGTGAGGCTATACAGAAGAGATGTTGAGTTTATAAAAAGGTGTAATAGCAAAATCCTGATGGCTTCTACCAAAAGGTTTACAGATTTTTTTCAGGGGATCTTTTTTTGTTTGTTTATTTGGGATTTTTTTGAGGAAAATGGATTAATTAATTTCATGTATAGCAGGGAGCCATAATCCACCCTATTTTACAGACTGGGAAGCTCCAACTCAAGCAATTCAGATTATGGTCATGACAGAACTCAACCTAAAACCAGTTCCTTTACTCTCTGTTTTTACTGAGTTCTGGATTACTGCAGCACCCTGCACCCTCTTCAATATTACCAGTAGTTTCAAACCCTGGTAGAATATATAGAAATATATAAAAATCTATATATATCTCTTTATAGCTGTCTGAAAACTAATGTTCAGATATTAATTGAGCTCATGTAGGGTGTCTCATCAATGGTCACAGTCAATCCTACCCACCAGGAGTCTGTTCAGTGATCAAAAATTACTCAAATACTAGTTCTTAACAAAAATATTTTTCACCTACATTCCACCTGCAAAAGGAAATATAAATTGCAAAAGGGAGAATAAATAGTAACGGAACTATATATGTTTAGAACTAAGTCAAGTTTTATTGGTTCCTTTTTTCCAATGCCTATTGCAAATAAGCAATTGACTTCTTAATAGGAATTAAAATATCATCAACATAAATCAGAGGCACTGAAAGCAGTTAACTTTATAACATGAAGAAAATACTATTAATCCTTAAAAAAGGATACTGATCTACCTCTTAGTTTAAAGAAGAGCCTTAAACTTATTGGAAATTCTGCCAAAGTATTAATTTCTTTCATCAGTGGAAAGACATCTATATTTTCTAGATAAATATTTTATAATAAAGTTGATTAATGATAATATCTGTTTAATTTTCATGTGGCCACGAATGCATAACCTTGGTCATTTATGTGTGTTTTTAACTTTGAGTGGGTTTTTTTGGTGTTTTTGGGTTGGACAGGGAAGAGGAGAAAGAATGAGGCAGATGGATGAGAATATAAATGAAGGCAAGAGAAGTGTCAGAAGCAGGATATGCCACCTATTTGTAAGAATTTTCTTAAGCAACATTTTAACACGAAAGAGTAAAAATGAATTTTCAAGCCAGCTCATAAATTTGTTATTCCAGTTGCCAAAGGGTGAGCTACCTCCAACTCCTGCTTAGCCAGGATCACCTGGACAGAAAGGGAGCTGAAGGAATCGTGTCAGGTTAAGAAGCTTCTCCACACATTTACATTTCTATCACATACACAGGCTCAGAAGAGAAAAGAAACACCCAGCCTGACAGAGGGGCTGTGAAGGGACTGCTGCTTCCCACAAATGGAAACCCTCCCACTTCCACTGTAGGTGCCACAGCCGCACAATCCTGTCAGAACAGTGGGAGAAACACGCAACCAAAACAGCAAACAAAGATCTTCTACCTCTCCCCAAATGTGAGGGAACACTTAGAAAACTGGAAAATTACATTTTTCAAGAGCACTGAGCCTGAGTCTCAGCGTTGGTAACTGTGACATGGACTTTCACATGGGATGGCTCACCAGTAAGAAGGTTCCAAGAAAGGAGTAGCAAGCACTCACACAAGATTTTTAATAAGTCTTGACCAAGCCAATTGTCATTATTTGAGGAGATCAGAGGCTACAGCAAGGTATATTCTTAAGCAATTAAAAATACTCTGCAAGGTTGTTCAGCTGGCAAAGCAACTGTTAGAAAAAGCACGCCCAGAGAGTATTAAACATGTGTCTATTTCGATATTTTTTGTTTTAAAAACGCAGCTGTACCCACCTGCATGACGCACGTTCTGTATAGAATCTGGAAAGTGAACAGTGGGAAGAGTCTGGTGAGTGATTTTGTGCCTTCCACCTGAGTCTCACTGTAGTGCCCACCGTGGTTCTCCTTGGCATGGTCCAGCCAGCTGGCCACGCCCGTGCTGAGGTAGCGGTACCGCACACAGCCCATTTTCAGGGCACTAAAAATGACCCCAAAAGTCGTCAGCAGGGAACTGTCTGCAAACAATCAGAGACAATAGACATTGATGTGCTCTTACTTGCTGCCAAAATAAACAGGCTGAGACATATTTTCACTCCCCAAGTGTTTTAAGCTGGTATATTCACATTTATGTCTTTCTGGGGAGGGGAAAGGTAATAAGTCTGGATTTGTTTAAAAACATGGGTTTTTTTAAACCCAGTTGGTTCACAACCCAATTGTTACAAAAACATTCCTGTCCAACAACCAACAGAAGAGTGCCTTTTACTACCAGTCATGTAACACACCACAACACGTTTCTCTATTTGAGCAGGTAAAGTGTTAATTTCCTATGTTTTTTCAAAACCCAAGGTGTTTGGAATGAAAATGTCTCTTTACTACCTCTGATGTGGAAATCATTTTCTAGAAATATCCATGACACTGACTGGAAGCACTTGCTTTACAGTACCAAGTAAGGGCATTTTATTAGATAAACTAATATTCAAAACTCCCTGGCTGTGTAGTATTAACCTGCTATTTTTTTCCACTATGGGAAAAAAAATCAGAAATAGCATATCATAATCTGAAAACACAGAGTTGACAATGTCTTTATTGTTCTGTAAAACTTAACTAGGCAACTATTCTCACTACACACAGTAAGTGTTGTCTAAGTTTCAGACCTAGATTATTTTAAGACCAAATCTCACTAGAAGACCAGAACTAAAAATGTGCAGAATTCCGGAGTGACGTGACTTAGAAGTAAACCAGAAAATAAATGGGACTTGGGGCTTGTCTCAAAGCAGAGTTGAGTTCAGAAATAAATAAAAGATAATGGGAAATTTGGTATCAGCTCAATTCATTGGCAAAGCTTGTAAGGAAAGGTTTCAAGGTAAAGGAATGGTATTTTCCTTTGCCCCACACTAGAAATTGGGCACAAAAAGGGAACAAGGAGCACTAATGTAGTGTTGCTGCTCTGCAAGGATTTGAAATCAGAAGATGCACTGAGTGTCCCATAACAAGCCCTGCAGAGAGCTCAGACAAGCTCAGCAGCACAACTCTGCCCTGGCTCATCTGACCTGGTCCCAAAGATGGTCCTGACCATCTCCTTTCCTTTGGAATGGGAAGGATTGGGCAGACAAAAGGCTGAACCAAACATGACAAAGTCATTTCCACCAGCAGTAGGCGTTTCACCTCTTCCTGCACGGGCAAAGGCTGTGACACATGCCCTGACACCACAGAAAACACATTTTACCAAAGACTGCTTCCCACTTTTACAGCCCACCCAGAATCTCCACGTTTACCTTTACTTTATCATTGGCCACATGCAGATTTTGGAAGCCTAAAACCCAAGCATTTCCAACCAGACATGGCAGAGTTATAGAAGAAATATTTTAGATATTCAAGTTGATCTCTTCTGTGGAAGTAATCTCTGCAGATATTTCCTAAGGCAGAGTTGCCCCTTACCTGTTTTGGGTTTGTAAATCATCTCACCCCGAACCATGTGAATTGTGATCAGAGCCATAAGCCCAGAGACAAATGGGATGAGAAAGCCAAGGTTCCTGGCCACGGACTGCTGGATGTAAGAAATGCTGACAAAGACAACTGCTGAATTCAAGTTAACCAGCCAGTGAAACCTGGTACACAGAGACAAGAGAGAGAAAAATAGAGATGCTGAATAACAAAAAAGCCTTTACAGAAGATTAAAACATCTAATTAAAGGCATGGTTAAGTATAGTAATCATGGGCAGCAGCAGTACCATGTCCACATTAACAGCAATTAAAACAGATTTTCACTCAAATGTCTCAGCTCCAAGAGGTATATGATTAAAGTAAGTGTACTAAGGCAGCAGAGCTGAACAAATTATCAGTCTAGTACTGGAAATATTCTTGTGGGTGGCATTAATTAAATACATCAACATTTACCATTTACACATTTAATATCTGGTAACAAGTTCAGCGTATGAAATATCATCAAATCATATGCTTCAAGCTGAAGAGAGAAATGACTTAATGCCACCACCCTTTGGTGAAGAAATATTAAATGTTAAAAATGTGAGAAATATTAAAATTTGGTTTATCAGTTATTAGTTGGAAGGCTCAGCTTGAAATTTTGTTGTCTTCTGGAGTATCTCGAGGAGGAGGTTCCCTAACACAATTCTCTCTGAGGCTGTTATTGGTAGTAGAGGTTCTTCCCAAGCAAGTACTGAGCCCCTCCTGATCACAGAAAATACCCCAAGGATAAACCCACACTTTTGGGAGAAGATGCATGGCATGCCACTAGTGATAGGCCTGCTGAAATTTGGAACCCCTGAAAACAGCACAATTATATAGTATTACTGCCCCAATTTGACAAAGATTCCAGTTGGAAACCAACTGCAAGCAGAGATTCCTTTGCCTTTGCAAAATGGTTTCATTTAAGGTGAAATACACATCAATACAAAATTATACAGCTTAATACATGTTCCTGGAAGAAGTAAAACTTGTTTTCTTGCTCAGTGCCATTCTGCCTTGTGCATGCTATTTGAACTTGAGCATTTGGGCTTGCACATCTGGAATTATCTTCCGAGTGACAAAAGATTTGGCATTATGGCACTTCATGATGATACAGTTGGAGAGATTTTTGTACACAAAAATACTAACCTGTTCAAGTAAAGCTTTTAAAAAATATATAATTACACTACTTGTTTGGCTAGAACTTGTGTAAAAGTTTTGAATCAATTCCTAACTGACAGTTTTTAGATTGGAAGCTTCAGTGGCTGTTTTCCAAACTTTCTGAAGAAGTGTGCCAGGGCTTCCTGAAGTCCTGACATTCTTCGTGACTATGATTGTTTGACTGGAAATGAAAGCATCCAAAGAAAACCCTGCATGAGAGAGCACTTTCATTTTTTCGCTGCTGCGTAGCAATGTATTTTAAGACTGAAATGTAAAGTTCCTGTCCTCTTACAAAAATGAGGAGGAAAAAAAATCCCCAAACAACGTGTTTAGCAATCCCTACGGCCAAAATAAGAAAGAAGAACGAACCTCAACACAGAGTTCTGGGATGTGCTCATATCACACTGACAGCAGCAGATCAGTATTTGGGCATTTATTACATGAACAATCTCAAAGCTCACATCAGGGCATGGCAGATTTAGTTAAACACAAACTGAATATCCTGTCCAGCTTTGCAGGGAACAGCTCCTTCCTGAAGCTTCAGAGTCAAAAGCCAACCTGAGAGGTTCATTTCAAGAATGCAGCCCAGATACAAACTGAAATGCTACTCTGACAAGCCCACATAAACCTAATAACAGCCTTAAAACATTTTACAGAAATGCATTTGTGGTGAAAACTTTGAAGAAGTAACATCTAGGTGAACTCCTGTTGAAAAGTATTGTTTATGTTTATACATCTCTGTAGAAGGAGGTCATTTTTTTCAGAATGACTGTGGAGTTCTCTGCAAAAACAAAGTGGGGATAAAATAATCCCAAAGAGGTAGAAAAAGTTTTTAAAAAGTCAAAGGGAAACAAAAAAGAGAGTGAAGGTGGAAAACACCACTGGTCCCACATTCTCAGCAGTTTTTTACAGCAAGTCTAAGACAAGATCCAGCTCTGCTCATTCTCACTGTACCCTCTGCTCTCATTCTCTGCCCCCACAGACAAAATATATTTCTCCTGCTGCAAAATAGTTCCAATCCATAACCTTAACCCTGGAAATACAGAAGGCCTTAGAAAAATTTAATCCAATAGAATCCAAGTCCCCTCTTCACTTAGAATTGGTATGTTCTGTTATTTATAGGGGCAGAGCCACAGGACAATCTGCAGGTTAGAACCAAACCCTAAGATGTGCAAAGCAATCTCCTTGAAGGACTGAATTAGAAAACAGGTAATTACCAGGACTTTTAACCCAATCTTTAATTTAATAATTCTGATTGTTTAAACAGAACATGGCTAAGACCAGACTCAAACTCATCAAGAGTATGCAATCTCATTTTATATCATTTTAGAATTCAATCCCACAACAAACACTCACCAAGAGAGAACAGGCTACCAAGAAAAAGTGATTATATTCTGAGAGGTTTAATGAGATCAACAAGGCTTAGAATGAACCCCCCATTCCTCTAAATTTTGAAATTGCATTTCAACAGCCCCTCCTTGGGAGCCAGTGCAAAAATTAAATTTTTTTCAAAGGCACACGTGCCTTTCTTGATATTTCCAAAGTTCCAAGAACTGACCCATTTGGATTCCCCCAAGGAACTTTTTATTCATATTATATCTCCTTTGTAATCAACACTGAGAAATGTCACTTTGATTAAACACAATTCTGAATGGCCAAGACCACAGTACAATAAACTCTCCAGAGCTATCTTTCAGAACAACTGATTGCTCTCCGGTCTAAATCCCCCAGAGTCTTATTTAATCAAAATGATGTTGCTAATTAAGGATTAAAACTCAGAATAGAGTAAAAAGGAAGGATTTTTTTTTTCCCCCCTCTTCTCTCCTATGGGCAGGTCAAGGAGGCAGAATCTGCTCTGAGGAACTAAACAGTCTCATCCACCTTTGGTAAAGCTACTTTATTCACTGAAGTTTGGATTTAATTCAGAACTCTTTGATATTAACATAATTGGAGGAAAAAGAATAGCCAGGAAAGCCATCCCCAAAGGAGCAGAGATCTGATTCACCAAGATCTTCATTGATTCTTCAGCATTGCATTGTTAGTATGCAAATGTGCTCAGGTTTTATTTTAATAACAGTGTGTGTAAAGGAGAGAAAAGGGGGAAGTTTAGGGCTTTCCTTTACCCTGCCTGGAAGCAAAAATGTGGAGATTCCCACTGCAACTTCCTTACTGACAATTTAACCAGAAAGCACACAGTCTCTATAGGGCTACAGAAGGGGCAAATAAATAATCAAAAAATTACCTTCCTGATGCATGGGGAAAGAAAGTTAATTAAACAAAAAAGAAAAAAGAAAAAAAGAAATCCAAACCCTGATTTTATGAGCTATTTTAAGAACAGTTTTCCCTAAAGGATGAAAAAGAATTTCAACCAAAATACAAATGTTAAATGGTTTATCAGATGCCATAACTTCCCAGCAACAAAGCTGAAATGCTACAGCAGATCCCTGCCACTGAGCTTTGTTTGAGACTACTCACAATCCTGACTTCCAGCAAACCACCTTTCTACTGCTGCCTGACACTGCTAAAAACTCACCCTGATGTAAATCCCAATATTTCATTGAATTTTGCCACTCTTTGGAAGCAACAGCAAAATACCCTGAAGACATAACCATGTTAAAGGCAGAAAAGCAAATGGAATATGTTGCTCCAATAGCAACTAGGTTGGCAGGTCTTTTGAGTGTTTGGGCAAATTGTTTCATCCTGCATACTTCTGTAGGAGGCCAAAATAGATTATCATCTCCTAGCAAAAGGAAAAAAGGAAAAGTTTCAACTGAACCTCTTGGAAACCCTTCCAAAATCTAAAATCTTTGCGGTTAAAAACAAAACCTGAAACCCACCATCCACAGAACCTGTGAAACACAGCAGTGAATTTCAAGGCAACGCTCTATCATTCCCTACAGGTATTTAGCCAACATGAAATTACCAACCAGTTGAAAAATGAAAGCAGCTCCTTTGGCCCACAGTCCCCGAGGCTGTAGGCACTCAGTGGACACACGATGGCTCTTATGCCTCCTATTCCCAGGCTGGCTGTGAGGAGGGCAAAGTAAAACACAATTTTCTGCTCCCTCTTGGGCAGGGTGAGAAGGATGTGTCGTCTGTCAATGTAAACGTCTTCAAAGGGGAATGACACCACGGGTAACAGTGCTGTGCCTGGGATGGAAAGAAAATTGCCATTTGAAAGGAATTTGAACAAGGTGAATAAGGCATTTAATTTTTTTTTATTATTTTTATAGGAGGTATGCTGCAAAGGCAGATGGAAAATCAAAGATACACACAGAAAAGTGCAAAGAGGGAGAGGCATAATTCTGCAGAGAGACAGAAACTTTTTGGGTGTTGCTATATGAAATAAAGCAATACCACTATGATGCTCCAAGAAACCAAACCCCTTATGAAAACCTTGCAAGGATTCAGGTTCTTCTATCAACTGAACCACAAATTAACCAAAAAACTCCACAAAACATCCCACAGTGGAGTGCAGCTTTTTTTTTCCCCCCCATCTTCTAAAACCCTAAAATTGCAATAAGAATCATAATTTAAGAAATAAATTCTCCAAACTTCTGTGGAAAACAATCCTTTTTCTGTAGCAGCATCATAGAAAACATGATTTTCAGAAAATTTAACTGTAGAAACACTGCCATGAATTGCATTTGCCACTTCTAGTCTGCAAAGCAAGTCTTTCAGATAGATTTTTCAAATTTTAATGGACAGTAAGCTTAAAATATATTGATATGTCAACAACACCAGTATTGGCCAGTATTATGACTGTGCATTAAACTTTAATATATTAGGAATGTTTAGTGATTTATCTCCAAAGGAAGAAATGCTGTAGTTAAAACAATACCCAAATGCATTAAATTGAGTTTGTGTATCCAATCTTCTACTTCAAGAAATGCACTGAAAAGAGAAGTGGCAGAAGGAGATTTAAACCAGAACACCAGGGGAGAAACAGTGGAACACAACAGTAAACATTTTTCCAGACTGCTTGAATAAGGGTTTTGCAATCAGCTCAAGAATATTTCAGAAGTGACTGATTTTTTTACTTGCTTTGCTGCATGTCTAAATAACAGTGTGGCTGGTTATAGAAATTAGACTAGATATCAACAACTGGTTCAAGCAAGAAGAATTTCTATCAGCTTGGTCTAATTTGACAGAGTAACCACCAGATGCACTACCAGTGCATGGGAGATACCCTACCTGCTACAGAGCAGGTGGATTTAGTTTGAGTAGTGATTTCTTTGTAAAAGGTGCTCAGAATAATATCCAGGGGAGATTCAGAATGTGCCAGCAGAAGGCAGGCCCTCAGTGCCAGTATTAGGATACTTAAATAAAATTTATTTATACTGGTGTGCTCTTAAATAGTTTTCCTCTTGTCCAAATAGAGAAGCCTTGTACCTTTACATACAATACTCCCAACAGCAAGGGAAGCAGTTCCTAAGTTCCCTCTCTGACTGAAGCCTTGCACTTGTGCCAAACACCAATAACTTCAGGCACCATTTTAAGAGCTGAGCATCCATGCTGCCAACAGCTGAACCACTTCATAGGAACAAAATTCGTACACAAGGTTGCTCTGCCCTCTTGAAATCACTGCCTCAGAAAACAAAGGTGAAAAGACATTTTGCAGAGGAGGAGAAGGCTGGGAGAATCAGATGCCCAACACATCACTCAAGGGTGCATTCCCACAGGAGAATTGCCACAGTCCCAGAGGTTCCACCCACCTAGGAAGTGCAGGAACATGCAGATGCACACCAGCTTGGTCCTCCCCACGAGGTACTCGGCCAGCCAGCCCACCAGCACGGGTGTCAGCGTGGAGGTGCCCACGAAGCACATGTTGACCATGGCAGCCTGGTGGCTGCGGTAGCCCAGCTTGGCGGTGCAGAACAGGATCATGTTGCACACGATGCCAAAGAAGGTGAACCTCTCGCACAGCTCCACCAGCAGCACACAAACAGCCTCCTGCAGCTTCTTCTCAGCTGGAAGTGCTTTCCCATGGCTTCTCCCAAGGAGGGGTCGTTGCTCCTTGTCAGCCATGTGGTTTGAAAATCCCTTCTCCTGCATTTCTCTTCTGTCTGCAACAGGCATGCTTGTCTTTCTTTTTTCTTGAGTAGATCAGCTTAAGTTGCAGGTGTACTTCTGTGCTCCTCCACTGTCATTAGCAAGCTGGTAAGAGTCTGGCTTTGAATTCCACACTTTGCTACTACAATTTCTTAGGGCACCTGTCACTTTTGAGATATTGCATATAGGATCAAACACTATTAAAAAAAGCCCCCCAAAAAAAACCCAAAAAACCCCCAAAGAATTATATAACACTTCATCTTCTGAATTTAGCAACACTAGGAAGTTAAGTAGTTTATTTAATTAGTTCATTTGGGGGTGAGCAAGATTTTCCCCCAGAATTATGTTACCTATTAAATTGTGTGAATCCAATACTGTAGGCTAAACTCAATCTGTTATTTGAATTCTGCTGAAAATGTTAGCTTTCATGTGTGTTTAAACCTTTATCTTTAACATACAGATTGAGTAAATATTTTGGTTAAAATAATCCAATACTTTAATTAGGCAACCAGTGAAAAACAGCAAGTAGATAAAGATGGGATTTTTTTTTAAAGGTTAGCATTATCCAATCATTGTGCTATTTCTTTCTATTTCAGGTTGAAATTCAGATAAAGGTAATTAGAAAAATAACTAATGCTTCTAGGTTTAAGTTAGAAAAACAAATTTTAAAAGGAAGCAAGTTGAATTTATTATCAAAAGAAAAAGAGCAATCTAGAAGCAACCTAACCCACAACAGTTTCTGTGGCAGATTCTGCCCTGTAGCTGCAATGCACCAGAAGGGGCAGGGGCACAGGCAAGGTTCTCCCATATCAAACAAAAGCTGTTACAGCCAGGAAAGGGAATTGGGAAGAGCCAAACTCACAGTGCTTTATGATGTTCCTGCTACTTTATCCCCAGCAAAGTTTGCTGAATTCCCAGGTCAACTTCTCCACATTGTGGAGCTCATTAAGGTTGCTAATGCTCCCACCTACCAATGGAAGCATCCCACACCTATCTTGTACAAATGTGAGTGCATACACTCGTTACAAGGAAATGGAAAAGCAGGCCAGCTTCTCTGAGTGTTTCTGCTAGCATTTTTTGAGACATGGGTTCTGCTCTTTGCTTCCATCTGCCCTTATAACTGCTCAAATTTGGCCTCTTCAGAACTGTTTAGAATGGGAGAACTACTGCATCACACAACAGCACAACAGTGGATAACCAGTATAGATGAAGATTCCAAGAGTACCAAAGAAAAAAGTAACCATTATTCGAACACAAAGCCTAGAAACTCTGAAGCTTGAATCTAAGTAGGAATATTTGTTTCCTAAAATTAACGGTATTTTTTAATCTACTACAAGTCTAAAGCAAGAACTCAACAAAAACTTTGTAGTTTTCAGAGACATTCAAATGAGGATGATAATAGCTGGGACTCATGCCAAGAATTACTTCTGTCTTCTAATCCAGGGTAGCAAAAATGATCCTCCTTAGGACAAATCAACCAGAGAAATCAAAGATATAACTCAGCTTAATTTCTTTATCAAAGCCTAAAGAAGCCAATCTCAAATCAAAACTGGATAGGGAAAAGTATTTTAACTCAGAGGTGCACATATCTTCTGTTGCATGACGCTACTTTTATCTAACTGTTCATAAAGAAATGATTTTTATTTTTTTAGGCAAATGAAACTGTATTTTAGCATCAGATAGAAAACATAAGGACAAATAAAGCCTTGCTCTACTAGACATTTGAATGCAAAATGATCTGTTTTCCTTTAGAGAGCCAATTTTACCTGTGTTCATGGGTGCTGGGAGCTCTCGTAGGGAGCAGCACAGAGAGCAGGGCTCCTTGCTGGGATGGCCCTCTCTTAGTCCTCACATGGTTTCATTCACCCTAATTTGAGGTTACAGGCAGGGAAAGGGAAATAATTGACTGAGCTTTATAAATGCCCTGGAAAGCAGGAAACGGGTGATTTTCATGATTACTCCTGAATTGCCTTTGCATGTGATCAATAAGGGCGTGGTGGTGACAGGCACAGATCAATCACTACAGGAGTTAAAATGATGCTAAGAGAATATCCAGCTTCATATAACATCAGGATCTTTATTAATCTGGTTTTTTAATCACTTCTGCAGCAATTATAGGTGGTTATTCTATTTACTTGACAAGGTTTTTAGTGAATTTTAGTTGAATCACGTGGCATTCAACTGGCTTATTCTTGCACAAGGTAACAGAACTGCATAAAACCTGATGGAAAAAATCTATTATTTGCATTAACATATGTAGGGCTTCATATATACCAAAGCTCCTAGAAACTGGACACACAAAATAACTGCTATTTCCAAATCCAGCCCTTCTGGCAGTACTTCTGTCTGCCAGTAAGGACTTTGCATGATTTTTAAACAAATCTTCTTTAAATATCTGGAAATGTGGCAGTCACATCTTGGAGAGAGGTTTATAAAAGTACTTGTTCTCACATGACAGAGTCAGCCACTAGAGATCTGGCTGTTGAAAAGTTGTTATTCGGTGCTCTACCACCCCAAATTAAAGGTTACTTCTTCTCATACTAGAACCTACACATTAACATCAGGCAAGTGAATTAAGCTGGACAGGTTGGAACTGAAATTCTCTGCTAATTTTCTCTGACAAGGGATAATTGTCAGTGTTTTTATTGTAGAGGTAATTTACTGAAATTGAAGAGGCAGAACTTCAGTGTCCAGCACTACAATTCCTCTGGCAAAAGGGTAGTAGTGGCTGTGTTTGTGCTCTGGAAAGGTCAGTATCTCTAATTTTTTAGTAAATTTAATTCAGCTTTACTCTTTTTTAAAGAGCATGTGAGAGGTGCTATCCTTCATCACAACAGTGGCTGTGGCTCCTGCTGAACATCTGGGGTGGAAACATAATTGATATGGACAAGGCTGACAGTGCAACACAAGAATTTTGACACTTGTAAATAAAAATTACGTGGGTCAAACCTTTCTGGTTGGCACTAGGATTCCCATTAACTTGCACGGTTTGAGAAGCTGGCTCAATGGCCAATGACTTGAGGACTGGAGTTTAAAAGACAGAAAAAATGCAGGGCAAAAAGTTAATAGTTAAAAAAATTATATAACAATTTAGCTTCTAGGATGATATTGTCTTTTTCTATTAACTTTTTTGTCTTTTTTCTTTTTCCTGGTTCCATTTTTTTTTCATCTTTAGGTGTCATGTTGGACAATATGTTCATTCCTATGTCCTACATCCTATTTCACAGGTGAATAATGAAACTTCTTTTGTTGAAAATGTTACCTCAGACAACCATTTTAGGGATTTCTGCACTGCCTGTCATTGTAGTCTCAGAGTACTCTGACCTGGAAATTAATTTTTTTTTACAGAGGTGCCCCTGAAAAAGACCTTTTACAGAATATGGCAGTGCTTCTTTTGGACTCCCCAGCATTTCAAACCTGTGTCTGATGCTTCTGAAAAACTTCAGTAAAAATGCTGCCTGATATTTGTCTGACTACAAACCAGGAGAATAAATATGTGCTTTGTCAAGCGTGGAAAAGGTCAATTAAGAAATTGAAATGTAGTCATCATGAGTTTGAGAAAGCTAATTTATGAAATCTGTTGTGTTAGCAAATCTGTTAAAATAAAATTGTTTTATATTTCATAAAGATTTCTCAAACATTTTAAAAAGACACTTTGAAGGCTGAAAATTGGCATCTATGAGAAAACAACTTTTTAAAATTACTGATTATGTGAGAAATTCTCTGATGGTACCACATCAACTTTGAATAATTTTATTCTCCCTTTGGAAATATTTTTCCAAAAGTTTCAACACTTTAGCCAGATGTTGACTGTTAAACTTATCCAGTTTTGCCTTGTTATGTCTGTCTTGTTCCATGGCCACTTTTGTCTGTGATAGTGCAACACCAAGGTGAGACTTTAAATTCAGGGAAAAGCTGCATTTTAAGAAACGTATTTGTTTTTTCCTAATATAGTAATAATCAAAAGTAATGTGGGAAAGCCATTTTCTTCATTCTGCTGAAGTACAGCACACCAAGAAAGAGAATTAAACCCTTCTCCCCAGAATGTCCCAGAGGTCCTGGTGCAGGGAGCAGATGGGACCACTCCTGCTAGAAACTTTATTTTTTCTTCTTGTCCTTCAGGAAGTCCTGAATCCTGCTTCCTTCCCAGTGTAATTTTTGTTCCTCTCTCTTTATTATTTAAGCTACTTCAGGAAGTTGCTACTTAAAGAAATGTGGCAAAAGCAAAGAACTGCCAGGAAGCAGGAATTCCATGGCTTTTCCCATGGCAGCTAAAGCAAGGATGTACAAGAAGCGAATACAGCAGTGAGTCCAGTGAAGGGCCATGAGGATGCTGAGGGGGCTGGAGCATCCCTGACACAGAGGCTGAGAGAGCTGGCACTGCTCAGCCTGGAGAGGAGAAGGCTCAGGGGGTTCTTATTAATGCACAAAAATCCTTGAAGGGAAGGTGCAGAGAGGACAGAGACAGGCTCTCCTCAATGGTGACAGGACAGGCAGCAGGCACAAAAGGGAACAGAGGGAACTCAGTATAGGAATAATTCCAAACTTGTGAGGTTGGCAAACACAGAAAGAGGTTGCCCAGAGAGGATGAAATGAAATCTTCAATCATGAGGATATTGGAAACCTGAGTGGAGCCAGTGCTGAGCAAGCTGCTGCAGGTGACTCTGCTCTGAGCAGGGCAGGTAGAGAAGACAATTTCCAGGGGTGCCTTCCAACCCCAACCATTCAGTGATGCTGAGCAGCAACTCTAAATACTTTGGCAAAGTAGAATTTAAATGAGATGACAGAAGAAAAAAGTTTCTTGCCCAGTTTCTGGGCATGACCTCTCTGAGTGAGAAATTTGCTTTACACTCTATGAGTGCTAATTTATTTCGGAATTTTTTTTTTTCAGGGAGATGGTTTTAAAAATGCTGATCCTCAAACCTTTGCTATAAATGAGAATTATTTTGGCATGATTACCCTGTTCCTTCAAACCGCGCATGTTTTATTTTGGGGATTTTATTCAAACATATATAATTATCTATGCTAAGCAGTTTATCATATGTTCTAAGGCTTTTGTCTTTATTGCACCTAGCTGACGGTTTTATAATTCAGGAGTAATTGAATTGCAATTATTTTTCATGATGCATGGTGTGGTTTTATATCATGTTGTTGGCAGATTTTCTTTATGGTGTCGTTTGGTCTAATGGGAAAATTAGAAGTAGCTCTATCACTTAGAGAGATGGCTTTTTTGTGTCATGTTATAGTTTGTAGATGGCACCCAGGATGTTTTCTTTTGACTTATAGATTTTTAGGTAGAGGCTGAAATGAGATTCTAAAGCAGAGTTCACAGTTGAGACAATATTATCTGCACATCCAAGATGATTTCAACTATTGTCCTGTGGTGACAGTTCATTTATATTCAAGTCCATTTAGTAGACTGTTGTTAGTATTCTAAAATACATATATAAGTACTACGAGGTGGTGGAATTTCTGCTCAACATTGAACCCTGATCCAATAGAATTGGTTCCAGAGAAGCCAGGAAAAGGTGTCAGCATCATTTTTAGAAGAAAATCTTCGCCAGAGCAGGGGATCTCCCACCTCATTGAAGTGGGATAGTCTTTTAATCTCTCCTGCAGGTCCCTCACACTGTGAAAATCTTTGTGAGCTGTACAGGAGCTGACTTTGTAACCTGGAGATCAGGGCTGCTCTCCTGGAATCTGGGAAGAGGCAAATGCAAGGCTCCGTGTCAAAGAAGAGTTAATTATGTCTGCAAAAGAGAAATTCTTCAGCAGAGAGGAGAGGGAAAGCACTCTCTGAGGAAAGTACAGTTCTGGCCCAAGAATGGCAGAAAATGAGAGCTGGATGCTGGAGCCAGCAGAGCATCTTTTGACAAAGGGAAAAGTATTACTTTAAAGCTTTCAATTTTATCCACAAATTAAAAGCTGAAATATCACAAATTTGCAAGGGTTTGTGTCAATGGTCAGATGAACCCCAGATTGTCTGCCCGTATAAAATTCTCATGCACAGATGATCGCATAAAAGTTGATGGCAGGAAGTTCCAGACAGTCCTCTTGAAAGCTTTTTTATTTCCCTTATCATACACATTTTTTGCCTTGAAAACTGGTACAGGAAGTAGTGTAGAATAATTTTATTTATTCGTCTGCAAACTTGAATGTCCACAAGCTGAGAAAACTCTAAGTCACTACAGACCCTGTGCCTGGTGTGGCTTGATTGAGGGAGAAACTGGCAGAATTTAAAATGCTTCTCTTGTAATGGCCAATATTTTCTCATTAAAAATTGATTTTTAGTCGAGTTCTTGGTCTTTTTGAGAGGTGTCAGCATGGTCAGCAAGTGATCCTTTCAGGTACAATGTCCCCTATTTTCAGCAATTTGCCCAAAATGAGCCAAACCGAAGTTACACTCCCAATCTGGGAATATGTACAGTGGAACTGTTTCAAAATTATCTTCAACTGAACCACTCCAGATTAACTCTTTCAACTCCATTTCCTGTTAAACCTGGCTGATTCTGACCAAAACAGAAGGCTCACACAACCCCTTGCACTGATGGAATGGGTGGGTGCTGGGATTCTGCAGAGGTTTCTGGAGGAAGGGGAGGTTTTCCCAAGCCTCAAACACTGACTGATAATAATGCATCAGGTAACTTTATAGCTGGCTGCACCTGCTGTTTGATGCTGTGAATACACCTGTCCCTGACTGCTTGTGGCTCTGTAAAGGCATCACTGAATTTCCCAAAGTGCAGTTACTCCCATGTAGATTGCAGTTTATGGGGTCTGAATTTGTATTTGGAAATGCTGTTTTCAATTTCCACTTAAAAATCACATTGCAGCCACCAGTGCCTCTTCCAGCGGCTGTTCAGTGCTCATATAGAACATTTGTCATGCTCAATACAAGAGATGTCTGCAACATCTGCCCAGGAAGTTTTGAAAGCATGGAAGCAATTTAAGGGAAATAAAACTGGAATAATTATTATTAACTTTATTTATATTTAATGCATCTTTAAGATTAGGAGTTGCTGGTTTTTAAACATGGACTTTTAATTTCAGTTTAAGTGCTGGTGTGTGAATTTCAGGATAGAAATACAGTTGCTTACATGGAATACACTGAATTTAAAAATAATCCTCCTCCATTTTGAGACATGCAATATACTATATTTTTTCAAATTCTTTTTTTTTTTTTTTTAGAGAGGTGCTCCTGAATGTGTGATTCCAAAACAATATAATCAGACCAAATGGCTTTATCAAAGATAGCAATTCAAAGCTTTTAGTGCAAATGCATCACAAATGCTCGCACTTAGAAATTCTCTTTCTAAGGTCGTGTTTACAGACTCTGCCACAATAAAAGAACAAAAATATCTTTGATGATTTAGCAGAGAAAAGGGTGGTACTGAAAAAGAGATGAGAAAGAATGGGATGCAAGACACTATTGAAAAATAATTGATACTGTTACAGGAAGAAAGCCTAAACTCAAAAGGAAAGAAAGGGAATAATAGAAAAATAAATTTGGTATTAGGTGCATTTTACAGTTGGATACATAAGTGTTTGTACTTCAGTAATTTTG
The DNA here is from genome assembly GCA_025920805.1 of Petroica traversi. Lineage (NCBI taxonomy): Eukaryota > Metazoa > Chordata > Aves > Passeriformes > Petroicidae > Petroica > Petroica traversi. The sequence goes on along the minus strand of JAHLSL010000042.1, from coordinate 9,681,669 downwards.
TCACATTCATAATGCACATTGACCTAAAACCACATTTGAGTTTCTCAGCTTTTCTCCCTACTGCCTTCTCCTTGACAGACTTTTTGAAGATCTCAGATATGAAACCTCTTAGCGAGACGAACATCGAGTAATTATATTTGTGGCAGAAGAGATGAAGGTGGAGGGATGCAAACCAGATTTTGGCTATCACACTGGGATCTGACAGGAAAAAACACCACAAGGACACCCTAATTTCCTCACCCAGCTCCCCTGGCTGAGCTGGAGAGGTGAAGGAGAAGCCTACGTGCCAAAAGATGCATAAGGAGACAGCCATGTCACCAAAATGTTTGTCTTTCTCCAGGGGGCATCAATTTCAGAAGGAAGACCTCAAGTTATAATAGAAAAAAAAAAAAGTTTGGCAAGTGTTTCAAAGGATGAGGAGCTTTGGTTCCACTGTCTTGTCACAATTTCAATTTCCCATTCCATGGCAGACTTGCAATGAGTTTATGTCTCTCACATTACCTGAAAATAAACACTGAATTCAGATCAGTTCTTACAGTTATTTATGGGTGATAGAGCACACAAACTGGTCTAGTTCCTTCTAAGAGAAAAGAATCATGCTTCCTGCTAAAAAAAAAAAAAAATGACAGAGAGATGTTTAATATGATTGCAACAAACTGCTAAAATCCAGGCTGCTGACAGAGGAGAAAAGCAGCAGAGTTAAATTGTCCCACTGCAGAGATGTTACATCTACAAGATAATCTCCAGCACAGCACTCGTAGCTCATGTTTGTTCACATACTTGAGAGGAATCTTTTCTAATCATCCAGAGAAGCTTCCAGGGCTGTGCTGAGTTAACACCAGTGGAAATCAGGTCAGCAAGCAGGAGATCCATCATGGAACAGCTGTTTAGCACCCGAGTGTGCTGTGCGAGTGGCTGCTGCTTCCAGTTTGGTGAAGAAATCACAACACGTATTTTTCACAGCGAAGGATTCAGGCATCCACACAAGCAAGCTTTCATGGAGCTGTAAAATCCTGATGGAGCTGTAAAATCCTGAGCAGATCTAAGCTTAAATCTGAAGTTTTAACATTTTTTCTTCTCATGGTGCACAGTGTTTCACCTCTGGATGTTGCAGGTGGGATGGGCAGAGTTTGCCCCTCTCTGCTGAACAAAATGGAATACACCAACCCAGAGTAGGCAGGATTTCAAATCCCTGGCATTGAATAAGGGAAATAATTAGATTTCAAAATATGTGCATAAAAATGACCATTAATGTATTTCCTGTGATATGCAGTAATGTGTTGAAAATGCATCTTATCAGTGCACCAACTGTTTTTCGAGTCATTTGTGAATTTTCAGTGTGAATGTGTATCCAGAGGCTCAACCTGATATTCCTAAAGAGCGTCAATTTTCACAGGATGTCTCCAACCAGTCACTTCTGCAAACACTGTCTGCTGCTAATTAAGTCTGGCACTTTGCTGTCAGATAGGCAAGGAATGTTATTTTGCCACACTCGAGATGGGTCAGTTATGGGACAGAGAACCTGGGGCTCCCTTGCAAATTAACAGCAGGGCAAATTTAAAAGTGAAGAATCCTAAATAAGATCAGAGATAAAAAACTAAGATCCTAAATAATGACTCTACTTACTTAAGGAAGAATCAAAGCCAGTGCAAATTTTACATGGGAGAGGGGAAAAAAGAAGCCTTTTCAAAATATTCAACAGTGTGACAATCAGACCATGGGGCACGGCATTTCTGTCACAATACTGAATATTATGTTGATATTTGTCTTGCTGGGAGAAAAAGCCACAGAACCCACAGAAATTTTCCAGATATTCTCTAAATTGCTCTGCCTTGCAAAAAGGCAATTAATATAAGTGAATCTGATTTTTTGAAATTGGACATTAAAATAAGCTTTACCCAGCTGCAATCCTTGTTTGGAACCCTTGGCAAGAACAGTTTTTCACTGCTTATTTGAAATCAGAAAACAAATACTATAATTTGAGTATTACAAGATATTTGACAATTTTTTACCATGGCCCAGACTTCCGTTCTCAGGAGTGATTTTGTAACGTGGTGACAATGTGATTTCTGATAGAAAACATAAAATGGTCTTAATTCTGCACAGGAGTTGGATGCTAAGAAATCCTTCTGTGCTCTGTGGTGAGGCTGCTGCTGCTACTGCCACAAACGTTGTATTTTCCTCTCTTGGTGAAATGTTTTTGCCACACTCTTGTCATTGTTAATGGTATTTAATGTAGACTGTAATGTGCTACCACAAGAAAATTTAGTTTGTACCTGAAGCTGCTCACCAGCTTTCTGATTTAGACTTTATCTACACTCAAGACCTCTCCTAGCATAACATTTTGGTCGCCTTTTTTATTTCCTTTTAGATGTAACTGTAACATCAATAAAAACCTTCAGTGTGCAGCACAGCACAAAATCACCCTGCTCCCCTTGCTGTACAGGGACAAGAACATGACAGAATGATGTTTTACAGGGCTGTAACAACAGCCAATGGGTTGTAGCACTTTAATTACAGCGGTATATTTAAAGTGGCACAATTTTGGAGCACAGACAAAGCCTTATTTACCACTTGAGGTATAACAGCTGCATAAAAAATTATACTCTGTAGATAAATCACCCCGTGATGGTGGCAAAATACAGCATTTAGCATCTCTCTGTGCCAGTAGGAGTCTCAGCAAAGCTTCGGACACCTGCTAATGGAAAATTGAGAGGCTGCTTACTTTTATTGCCTTCAAAGTTTTCATGATACTAAGCTTTGGAATTACCGATTTTTATTCCCCCTGTGGAAATTCAAACTTTGCTGAAAAAGAAAAAATAACTCCTAGTGATTCCCTGATTTTTTTTTTAGCAAGCTGGGATTCTGAGCTTTTGTATTCCCTAACCCAACTCTGTGCTGACCATATCTCAGGGGACATTAATGTGGGGAAAAGAAATGCTGCATTTTCCCCACTCAGTGTGAATTTTTCTGCCACGGAGAGACAGAGGACTTTTCACCTGGCTACTGCTCCCTGATTGTCAAGTAGGTCCCTCATGCAGTCAGGTTCCCAAAGTAAATACAAACCTCCCAAAGATGTGGTAGTGTCTATTATCTGGGAACTGTTGGGGGATGAAAAAGTCTCTTAATTTTCCTTGGTTTTATCTTCTTTTTCAAAAATTCAAAGGGGATTGTGGGGTTTCCTGGAGATTCATTTTTCTTTTATCTACCATCAGCCCCACCAGTTAGTTACTTAAACAGGCAAAGCTTAAGAAAATACTGCCCAAGAATGTTTTTGTTTTTCTGAAAACAGTTTAGACTCTATTTTGTTTTTCACAACAGAAAAGTGAGCTGAAATCATGTGACACACTGAGAAGCACAGCTATACTTCCTCTTTTTTTAACTCCTTGTATCTTCAGGCCATTCAGTTCCTTTTTGTTAGTGCTTGCACCTACACAGAAAGAAATAAAGGGATCAAATTAATATTGAATGGAATTTCAGCATGGCAGAACTCCAGAGCAAGTAAGCTCAGGGTAGTGGCACCAATCCTTATTGGCTGAGAACACTTCTGTACAACTCACACCAACTTTACCAAACCAGCAGAAGGAATTTGTTTGGATTTCTCATACATTCCATATTGCTTCTTCCAGGTCATAATCTGAATGTCCCACTGAAATGCTCCATGTTTCCTCTGAGCAGGAGTTTGCCTGTTGCCCCCTTCCCTGAGGAAAAGACACCACGGAAATTCTGAATCCCAGGAGCCACCAGCACCTCATCTCCAGCCAGGCAGTGTGCCCCAAAGCTGGTCCAACAAGGGAGCTTCCTGCTGATACAAAGTTTGAGGTGAGATATGACTTCAGGAAGTAAGGCTAATAAACAGAATTTAAGTGTTTTTAGAGCTTTGTTAAAGTTTTAGCTCACTTTCCATTTTAACTCAGCTGATTCTTTCTACTTTGGCTGATAGCAGGGATGTAGTGCAAGTCTAGCCTTGAGACAGAAACGTACTGAGTAGAAAGTGAAAAGCTATCAGCCTCAGCAAGCCTGCAGACATTATGGTTCACTGCCTAAATTGCATTCACCCAGCTCTCATCATACGAAATATGCTGGCTAAGTTCAGGGGCAGGTTAACCTGCCATTGATGTATAAACTTTCTAATTAGCTGCTATTGTTTTTGTTTTGCATGTAACAGTTTCTAGAAAAGGGTTTGATTTTATTTTTAAAGCAGTTTGAAGTAAGTGAGATAACAATGAAAGCTGTCAAATAACCAGTAATTGAAGATTTTTTTTCTCTCTGGTTTTTTTTTTCTTCCCCTCCCCCTTTTTTTTTTTTTAACAAAATGGGAAGAAATAAGTTCTTCTATTTGGTGTTTTTAAATGCTGGTCAGGACAAGCTTAAATTTCTGCGTCCATTCAGCCTCCTGCCTGTTGGCCACAGCTGCTAACCAAGGGTTATTTACTGAGTGCCAATTGTGACAGGACATTTTGCAATGCTGAAAGACCAAAGGGCACAGCACGACTTGCTGTGAGAAAAATGCCTCATCTGAATCAGGGAGCTTGTGAAGGAAAAAAAACCTAAAACCTAGCCACCAAAAAACAACTGGTATTGAGGACCTTCTGCCTGATAAAGACTGAAAAATATTTTAAACCTCATTAGAAAAATAAAGTTTGCCTATTTCTCCTGTTTCATACACTGTGCAGGAAAGGAACACATATGCTGTCACATTCATATTTTACGGGCTCTTTTTTTCCCCCAAAACCTTCGTACCTCAGATTTGAACTTTAAACTTGTGACAGTGTTATGTTCATTAGAATAAAAATCACTTGCTATTTCCATTGCAAAGCTCCCCCCCAGAGGTTATCTTAGCTGTTTTATAAATCATATCAGGAGGAAAGCTGGCATAAAGGTTGACAGCTCACTCTAGATAATCACTTCCCCTTCTCTTAAGTGACTTTAAGCAGAAAGGAGCGTGTAGCTTGCCAGTTCAGTTTTTAGTGGTCAAGCATCCACATCCAAGCACCAGCAACACGCTGACTAAATTAGCTTGTAAGTATTTTACTGAAATGCAGGAGAATCACAGTCCTGCTCAGGTGAAAGAATCTCAAACATTTAGCAGCTATCAAGCCATATTTTCTCTGTCCTTCCAGGGCAGAGCTCATTACAACATGAACGCCAAAGCCCTTTGACACAGGGTCCTTGAAGGGAACCTGGGGTTCAGATTACTCCTGATTTATCAGCTTCCTCAAGAGCTGGACTGATTAGACTAATGGCTTACAGGGGATATGATTTCAGCATTAAAGTCCTGTATCGTGGAGGCAGGAAAATCAAGCAAGGTAGATCTTGTAGTAAACAGAACCTACAACTCAAGGCAACCACCCATTAAGTAGAAACTTAAAGGGAATAAACACACACAGAAAGAATCCTGGGTTTAGGAGAAAAGGTCAGCTTATGTATTATAAGTTTTTACATAAACCAACAAAACTAAATCCTAATCCTCTCTTAGAGAGACTGAGACAGCCCATAAATGGTGCCAAATCTTCCCAGGCTGAGTCAGAAGAGAAAAAAAAATCAAGAAAACTCTCCTTTTAACACATCATTTCCCTGTGACCCGATTGCATTTTGCAATCAACAGGGAACTTCCACTGTTTCTACTGGACTTTAGAGGCAGAGTTCTTGGAAGAGAAAGGGTTAATTATAGCAGGTAAAGTGGGAGGGGGGGCAGATGGAAAGCCTCTCCTGGAAACTGATTGTGATAGTTTCCAATATAGCAAATATTAAGGAAGGAAAAAACTGAGCATATTAACCTGAAACATAAGTATGATTCAGCTGCTAATCACTCCATCTATCCCTGAAACTGTTGCCTCTTAGTTAAATAGGGATAATAAGACTGTCCTTTATAAAACGGATAATCCTGAGAGTGTGTATCAGTAACAGAGATATAGGGAGCTTATTTTCTCACTGTCTCATAACACAGAACCAGAAGACAAATTCAGCTCAATGCCATTAGGAAGAATGAAATCCAGCCCTGAAAAAACAACACTTTTTTACTCAGCTTATAATTGGACTTTGACATTAATTTCTCTTGGACGCCAAGAACTTGACAAAAAGGTACAAAAAGGGACTGGTTATTTATGCAGACAATGAAAATTATCTATAGAATTATTAATTTTGAGGAAAAATGTTAGGAAAAGAGAATAAATTTTATGCTTCAGATATTTGGCAACTATAGACCGAGCAGCTTAAACTGACAGAGACAAAGAGTAGTTAATTTGTTTGCCCTCAACTAGATAGTTAACTGTAGTGTTGTGAAAATAAAGGAACTTCTGAAATTAGAACAAAAAATTGAATCTTTGGCAATAACTTGCATGAAATACTTCCAGTTAAGAGACATTACACAAAGCATTACACATTGCAGTTGTTACTAATTCTCAGTCTTCCCATACTTTTATTAGGCTGATCTTAGCTTGTACAACACCCCCAGGAACCAGATGAACCTTATATCTGGTACGCCCTGCCAGCTTCAGAACTTCACAATGATGAAAGATATTATCTATAAGTACTATACAGTTATTTACACACATAAATCTTAAAAAGTCGAAGGAATCCATGAGACATCACCCAGCAAAGTGGGTCAGAGTTGAGGGCGTGTTTGCAGGTAAATGGGAGGACACAGAACATCTTTCATTACCACATTCTTGCTACATGGAACTGGGCCTTCATTTTTCAGACCTGTCAGGTTCACATGTAAAATGCAGGGATTCCCAGTCTGGTGCAAAATCACTGAGTAACGATTTCCTGGTTTGTTTTTTTTTTTTTTTTTTTTACCTGTTTGAATTGTTACGAGAGCCATCTCAGAGCTGGGTGTGCAGGGGTAAGCCTTGCTCTCACCTGTCACTGGGTTCGATGCCCAGGAACAGAACTGGGAGGCAACCACAAAATCAATATTTTGTTTGCTCTAAAGGAAGAAAAGAGATGAGGAAATTCAGAGCCAAACCCTCTGCATTGTGTCTGGCACCTATCTTCATGCTTACTGAATGCAAATACTGGGTGAAACTCGGGAACTGTTAAAAAAGAGGCAAAGACTGAAGGACCACTTGCGATTTCTGGTGAAACTACCTTTAGAAAAAAAGGAGATAGAACTAGCTTAATTTTTGATGTAGCCATTGAATTCTTTAATGGGAATCTGCTGGAACAGAGATGCAGCTGTTCCAGAGTCTGGGTGAGAATTGTCATTGCATTTAAAACCAAAGTGTGCCTTCAACTTTGCAGTTTGTGATGAAAGAAAGTTGTTGCATCAGTGGGAGTTCCTGGCAATGCTCAGTTTCCCAGAGAAGAGCTTGCCTTGGGTAATCTGACAGAAAAAGAAACAGTACAATGTGGCTGGGTGCCAAGGTCAGTGACAAGCTTACGACACAAAATAAGAATTGTGCCCACTGTCCCCAGGAGCCCAAGTGACATAAAGCATCTTTCAAGAAGCCAGAATATTCTTCTCCCACTGGGACACCAGTCTTGCCCTGTTTTGCTGTTTATTTTAGCTTTGGTCAGAGATGTGAAGAGGTGTGGGGTGGTGCTCACTCCTCCCGTGCACACTCCTGGCAGTTTCATTTCACTGTGTACACTCCCCGAGGGACAGAGGGACCATCCATGGGTGCTGAGAATTGTTTGGGACAAGAAATGCCCAGGAAGCAGCCAATGGTGTGTGCTCGTGTTCACTTCAACAAGAATTAAGTATCAGTGCATCAAGAAGGCCCTTCCCATTTTGCCTTTGATCTGGACTCTGGAGATCTTGTAAGGATGTAATTTCTGCAGAATGCTTTCTGAAACCATCAACATGTGCTGTGGGATGAAGATATTGCCTGATTTACTCCAGACTCACCTTAACCTTGCCCCAGTTTTACACAGCCCTTTTGCATTTTGCTGTTAGAGATGCTAAGCCATTAGTGTGACTACCCTGTCGTACTAACCTGAAATTATTAAATTAAATGCTCGTGAATTTGGCTGCACTTCCTTGCTCCTTGAATGTGGACAGTTCAATGCAATTTCTAACCTGCACATGCTTGCAGCCTGGGGGCTGTGAGTCATGTTTGCTTTAAAAGAGGCAGCACTCACAGACTGTCACTCACCTGGGTTATTAGAAACAGAGCACTTTAAGAATTACTCTGCCACCTCCTCGCCTCTAAATATAGCTGGTGTGCGTGGGTCTTAAGCGGTTTAGCTAGTCTGAGAAAAGGTCTCATTCCAAATAATCAATTAAAAATCCATCATTTTAAGAACCATGTGGGCCTCAGGCCAAATGCATCTTGGATGTAATACCTTTGACTGTTTAATGTTGATATTAATTATTTGTATTACAGCTGCTGATCCTAACTCAGAATGAAATTTCTCTGCTCTACCCGATAGTGAGTCCTGTTCCAAAGAGTGCTCTATTTAAGCAGGCACGATGGACAAAGAGCAGCAGCAGAAAATTGTCATTATTCCCCGCTTCATGGATGGGAAACTGAAAGACAGATTCAATGACCTGCCAAGGGTCACATAGGAAAAGGAGTAATTCATAAATCCCACTACAAGGTCTTAAACCGTGAGATTTCCTCTCATTCTTTAATCAATAATAAAGCACCACAGATGTCTAAGAATCTAATATCTGCAAAACTGCTCTAAGGTCTATAGGCATGATACAATTAATTTCCATTAAGGGCAATGTGATGTGAGGGCACTCTGTACTGACCAGAAAAGTCGGCCTTGCAGACTTTGCAGTTTTTAAATACTGTTTTAATAGACAATATAAAAATCGGGGAGTGCCTCGTTAAAATAAAAATATGGGGAAACAGTTGCCAAAGCTTTGACCCAAGCTAAAACCAAAGGAACTGATTCAGGAAGTAAACCCATGTTTTAAACAAAATCAGGCCTAGCAAAAGCGAAACCTGTAAGTGAAAATATTTCTAATAGATTTTCCCTTTTTGGATGAGGGCTCTGATTCTGAGTGTTACTCATGTTGTTGTTTGACCTTTAGGGTTGTACTCAGCCACATTTTTAAACTCCCTCCTCCCTTACTAGCCCAAAGGATTACCAAGAGAAATTCTCAGAGATTCACCTGCCTGAAGGACTTGGATTTCAGGAAAAACATTGAGTATCAAAGAACTTGCAACATGATCACAAAGCCAGCAATGCTGAGTTGCATAAGGCAACACCTGCAGGGTACGAGGAAGAAGTTAAGCACTGTGGGAAGAGTTCACCTCACTCAGCCCCTGAAAGGCCAACACAGAGATCTTCCATAAATGCCTCAACTCCTTTTGTCCATGTCCCTCTGCAGTTTCTTTCATGTATTTCTGGAGCTGTAACAGGAATCACCACTAAGTTGGCTTAACAGGTCCTAAAAGGTATAACTTTTGCATCTTCCTGTCACCCTCTTGAGTAGAAAAAATAAAATTAAAAAAAAATTACTGTTCCAATAAACCTGATGAGGCAGTGAGTTATGGCTATGTCTAAATTTTTGTGCAATATACACATTACTGACATGAATGCATTTGCACAGTAAAGCATATATACATATATATCCATTTTTAGGTGTTGTGACAGGTCTGACTTTTATTTTATGTTTTTGAAGCACGTAGCTAAACTGGAACCTGTAGTTACTGCTCCAGTTAAAAACATCAAACAACAGTACTCATTTTTAATAAAACATGGTACATTTAAAGCATTGATACCACCTAAAAAGTAGAGAAATTAAACCTGTTTTTTCACAACTTGCCTTAAACCACCAACATTCCCAATATGTCAGTCAAACTGACACAACATTAAGAAAACCTTAGGTTAGCACATTTTGAAGAAATGTAGAAATTCTGGTTTAACCATTCATTCTATAGAAAGACAACACAATTCAATTCAATTCAATACAATACAGTACAATACAATACAATACTATTTTCCATCCTTCCAGTGCTACACAATGAACTTTGATTCCCTAAGGGATTTGCACAGGGAGCCACCCACTATTCTTTGTTAAAACTATTGCACAAAAGTGCAGAAGTGAAAAATTAAGTTCACTGCTTTATCAGAGGTGCCAAATTTACTGGCTGGCATGGACTGACTTGCTGGAAACTTTGGCCCATCAGTGTTTATTCTGATAAGTTATCTCCAGCTGTTGTAGGGTAAAGTTCTTAGAAAATAGCATTGCTATTGCTTCTGCTCACTCAACATCCACTCTGAATCTTCTTCATCAACAGAAAAATTCAGGTTCGAAGGAGGTGCCACTGCTTGTGACATAGGTTATTTTTCAAAAGCATGAAAATGAGTGAAATCCTTGTGTGTCACTTAAGCTGGATGTGAGCCATATCCCAAAAATTAGGAAAAGAAATCTGTTAGGTTCAATAGGACTTGGATTGGGTCTATTGCAGAGGAAGAAACAAATCAACCGCATTTATTTCTGCAAGAATAGCAGTCAAAAAACTTGAATTCAAGCCAGTAGAGCTCATTAAGGAATAGCTATATTTTAGGTGTTGCTGAACATATTGTAAAAGGTCATGAAACTTTGTAGGCGGATTGTTTATTCAATAAAATTTAGCGGAGGAAGGGAACTTACACTGCTCCTCGTGGAATTAATGGAATGTCCACAGAGTTTAACAGCACCTTGTGTGGAAGACCAGGAGCAGAAAGACTGCATTCAGGCAAATCAGGCCACTCTAATGTGCCCTTGACCTCCCTTATGTAGCATTAATATCAATTTATCTGCCTTGTCAAGGGAAGAGTAGAGGGAATACTGAGTGGCAAGAATGAGGTATAAGAGTCCCTGAACTGCTTTCAAAAGTAGAGGAGGCACAATTTCAGAGTGGCTTTTTGTGCGGTGCACCTGAAATTACAGAATTAAATGACTGCAGTAATTTTGTGAAAAGTTTTAAAGAAAGCGTGAATGAAATGTATTGGTGAACATGTATAAAATATAAGAATGTGGGGCTAGAATTTGTCCTTGGCTTGGAAGGTTGGGCAAGGCAGCCAAAGGGGTTCGCCTATAATGCTGAGCAGCTCTTTGCTTTGGCAACTCTAGACTGGGAAGGAAATGAAGTGTCTGAGTGTATCATGCAGTGCAGTGTATACAGCTGGAAAATAGTGATAAAATGATGGAAAAACCCTACACCTCCAAACCAAGGATAATCACATAGCTCTGTTAAAAGTTATGTACATTATGAAATTAAGGGGCAAATCCTTCAGTTTTGCCCAGGAGGAACAGTCAGCTCCAGTGCAAGGAAGGAGAGAACTTGTCTTCCATCCTTCGTCTGCAAATTCCTCTTCAAAAGGCTTCTGTCTTGTAGATCATTCAGGTGGTGTTTGAGGTCTGAATCCAGGTCATGATCTGGGACGCTTTTGCCAGGGACTGGGAGGTGGTGGACTGTCAGGGATCTCTGCTTTGATCTTTTCTTAGGATACGGTCAAGCACGTTTTTCCAGCTCTCTTCAACTTGTTATCCCATGAAAATCCTTTACTTCACTTCACAAGAAAGTATTTTTTTCTTATACAAAGACAGTTAATGCTACCATTAGAGGTCAACACTGCCTTTTGCAAAAAGGCACCTGTGTGGAAATTAGGGAGAAAAACATCAAGAGCTCAATTCCAAATAGCTTTGGTGCAGCTACCAGGGTGGGAGGCCAATCTTCCACAGAAAGGAGTAAAGTCCTGCTGTCCTTAAAGTAGGAAGATGCTCTCTTTTCTTTTAGGGGCCCTTTCTCATTCTCTGCTGCTGCACAGCTCCTACACTCATTGTACACATATGCAGATATTGATGATTCACTAGAGCTGCTGTCAAGGACACATTTTCCCCTCAGCTTCAGTACACCCAAATATATAGTAAAATGCCTTCTTCAACAGGAAATATTGAAATAGGAAATATTCCTGCTGGAGGAAGACAAGGTTACTGCTTTGCCATCCCTCCCTTGCAAGGAGGCACAGACACTTTTCATGGCTCAGAAAAGCAGTGTGTTCTGCTCCATGGGGAAGTGACCTCCCTCAGATCTGTAACAGCCCACATTGCCATGACTTCTCTCCAACTCTGAATTCAGCATTCCTTGTCAGTGCTGGAGATGGGAATAGAAAAGAATTCCACCCTTCTGTGTGGTAGAAAGAGGCTCTGTTCCTCCTGCTTGCCTTCACTCCAGGCAAGGCCTGTGGGTAACCCTTCCCTGCAGAAGGGCACAAGGAAGTATTTCAGTGCACACAGGTAAGAAAAACCTGGCCTGAGTGTAAAAAGACAGATTATAGCCAAGAAAAAACAACAACCCAACAAAAACTTGCACAGGTCCCAGAATTATGTTATTGAGGATGCTATTTGTCATCTGCCGTACAACAGAGCATACATTTTGAAACAGCCTGGCAATTCCATTTCATTCACTCTTCTCTTTCCTATTCCACAAGTGTCATTGAAGGTAAGCAGCAAAGTCACCCTCTTCATGAATTTCTCAAACTGAAATGCTCTCCTGAGGATTGTTATCCTGCTGCTATGTGATCTAGTCTGGAAGGCTGCATGTACCAAATTAAAGAGAACTCAATGAATCAAAGCTGAGAGACTTGGTGCTGAGATATATAATGAGCACAAGAGCACATGAGGCCCAGTCCTGCTCCCTCAGAAATGAGCAGCAAGGGTCTGATTCTGATTTTGCTGATCCAGCTATAAATCTAGAGCAACTTCACCAAAGCACACATGAGTAAAAAGTGAACAAACAGTCTTTCAGCCACTAAATTCCCAACATATCATGCACTGTATTTTGTACAAAACATTGTCCCAGTTTGACTTTGCCTGCATGGCCATCCTGGGAGAAAATGGTGAGGATATATTCAAAGTGTGTCTTGAGAGAGAAGCAGTTATGATCCAGCAGGGGAGTGGGTTAGCAGAGCCCACTGAGCCCCCAGCAACTGCCCAGCTGAATTAAAAAGAGTCTAAAGTAAGCAAGCGTACTGCTCTTCCCCTGCTGTACTGTCAGATGCTCCTGAGCCTTGAGCTGGAGGCAGGTTTTGATGACCAGATATCTGTTAAAAGATTCCATAAAATTTTATGTGTTTATGAGTACTCTTTATTCAAGGGAAATTGACAGTGCAGTTGAAAATCCCTCTGTATTTTGAGACTTAAAACAACCGAGCTAAGCCACAATATGTTATATCAGCCAAAAGATTTTAATCAGGACTAGTTAGAATTGGAATGGAAAGGAAATTAATTAGTTGCAGTAGAGTGTAACAGACTCTGGCTATAGTGGCTTGGAGGGGAAAAAATATAAATGATATTTTTTTAAGGCATGTTATTCATCAGAATGGCAAGGCTGAAGCTTTAAGAAAGAAAATTGCCCATATTTACCAGAGGAATGTATGATTTTGTGATGTTCTTTGTAAACAGGATTGCACTAAAGAAGATCATCACTACTGAAGAGAATAATTGTATCCCTATCTTATCACCTTTTTATCTTTTTAATGAGAATTGCCTGGCAAAGAACCATACACTGGGTCACAACTCTGCTCAAGGAGGATTTGTGTGTGAGTAGTGACTAAGTATGTATTTGTAGCCTATTATTACTGGGCATTGTATGGACAACCAAATGAAAAATGGTCCATGCCCCAATTAACTTTTAAATCAATTACACAACTGCTCTTTTCTACAAGCTAAAAGATGAAGTAAGACAGCCTCTTGTCTCGCTGCTGTGGCTTGTTTGTTTTTATTTCCCATCCCAGGCCTTTAGGGAGTGTGTTTCTGCTAAGCATTTCTGCAGCTGCTCAAAAGCAATCTTACTACAATACAGTATGTGAATAATTGTCTCGGGTGACTATTAAAGACTAGTGCTGCCCCATAAAACCACGAGGAGCAATCTTGCACCACAGCAGAAAATATCCCAGAGCCAACCCTGTGGAGTGTCATTTCTGTTAGGAGAGAGCTACTGCAACTGAGGGGAGATTCAGGAAGGCAGAAAGAGCACACGGAAAGCTGTGGACCTTAAATTGTTTCTTTTCCTGCTGACTAAGCAAAGCTGCTGATTGTTAAATATTGAGTTGTCTGCATTCATCCCCGGCCAACTGAAGTCAATGGGCAGACATGGAGGAGGACTTTAACCTGTTACACATGGAATGTTTGTCTTCTCCTTTGCCTCTCTGTCTCACAGCCTTTTAAACACTAAAGGAACTTTTAGCGCTTTTAAAGCACTAAAGGAACTCCTTTAATGCCCAATGAATGGTAATACAGTTTAATTGTGGTTGGTTGGGCTGTTGGGGATAAAATGTGCTGGTTCTGAGTAATTTTGCTGACTCTAAACTTGGCTCTGTACAGAGAGCTGGAGGAGGGGAGATTACTAATAAAAACAGCTGTGCTACCTGGGGAAGCTCTGCATACTGCAAAGGGTACTGTTAGATTAGGCCCTATAATTGCAGATAATTGATTTTTTAAAGCAGTGATGTTTGCCTCACACTGTCCACACAGCTTGCCTTTTAACCCTTGTGTAGGAACAGCTTACACACAAGTGTAACTCGCAGACAAGCCCTCTCTGGACACTTTTCCAACTTAGCAAAATCTACTCACTTTGCATTCATTACACAGCTCCTTTCAATCTGTGAGTTGGACACAGCTGAATGGTTGAGGGCAGAAACTTCCCATCTTCTTTTCCTGAAGGATGAAAATAGAATAAACACCCCAAATCTGGGGGGGGCTGTTTCTTCTCCCCACATCCTCTGATGTAGAACTTCCACTGAAACCCATGCACAATCCACCAGATAGTGATACCTGCCTGTTGGAAGGACAAGTGGTTACTATTGACCAATATTTTGCTTACATGGAACATTTAATTCTTTCAGATGTTTATTCCTCAAAAATAATCACCTGGGCAATAGAGCCCCTCTCCTTCACTGCCTTCAGCTCTCACAGTCATCACCAAAATGCCAGGCAGAAGCTGCTCTATTAGCTAAACATGGTTCATATCCCATCAGTGATATATATATATATATGTATAAAGTGTTAAGAAACTCCAATTTTAGATGACTAATAATGTGCAACAGGATCATTTAATCTTTTGATATTCAGCTATGATATGAAATCAGTTAAGATAAGAAGAGACCAAACATTCAGACCATCCAGAGTGGCATAGTATCCTCATGAGAAAATGAGCTTGCTTCAACCCACGGGGCCAAGCTCTTTCACTGCCTTACATAAATAAGTACATCTACACAAGCAGTATGATCTGGAAAAGCTTCCAAAATCAATTTATCTATAGACATACAAGGTCTATCTGTTTACACAAATTTCCAATAACTGTAAAGCTTTTACTTGTTTATTTACAGAAATGTCTTGTCTGCAGAGATAAGTTGGCAACTTCTTGCTAGGTACGTTTTACCATCTCTGTCTTCTCAGTAGCTCACTCAAGCTTTCGGTGTGTAGTTGGAGTGTCACTATGGCAAGAATTCTTCCAGTCTGGTCTCCAGCTTTATAATTTCCTTGTGCCTCTGGAGCAGGGATGTAGTACAATAACAAGTAAAACCCACTGGACTTTAATAAATTATCAAAAACTCAATGTCTTAAAAATTGTTTTGCTCTCTACACTCAGTCATTTCCATCCGCGAAGTGAAATTTGAAAGGCATTCTGCTTTTATAGTGAATACTTTCTCCTTCTGCTACTTCAGTGTTATCTCAAAGGATCAGATTTTGTTCTGTGAGCTGTATGTAATAATGTTTAACTAATAACTCTCTCATTGCATTAGTTTAAAAGGAAGTTACTGTGGTGGCTGCAAACTCTGTTTTATGGGCACGTATCATCTTTCTTATGTCCTTTGATGATACTAATATCTTGCTTTTCTAACCAAAACAGCTGTACAGCTCAAATAGCATCACAAAAACTGAGTGAATCTTTACCCTTCAGTTCAGCATGGGCTTTAAACTCCTCATCATGCATGCATTACTGCCAGCTGCAAAGGTGGTTCTGTGCTGCAGACTCATTTTCAGAAGCAAGACCGTTGTTGCAGTATTTTTATACAGTGGAAAATGAATCAAGGCAAAAAAAAAAGGTCCATATATAGACCTAATAAAAAGGTTTTCCTATATGCCTGCCAATCCCTTTCTGAGTTGTTCCTCAAGTGGGGCATCAAGCTGATTGATTACAGATCATTTTCCTTTGTTGGAGTATTTATGATAGTTCTACATCTGATTTTTGATCTGGAGGGCCATAAGCAACTTTAGATATTGACTCAATAATGACCAGTAAATGAGCTTTGAGGGGTCTCTGCATAAAGTATAAATGATGTATAATTGGGCATATAATCAAGAGATTCAACTCCTGTTCTTTGTGGAGTTTGTGTCCTTTTCTCTCACTGCTTGTTGGTCACCACCCACTGTGACTGGGCACTTCAATTATTTACTGTTGATTCTGTCTCACTCTGGAATTCTGTAAAAAAAGCAGCACATTCCAATACTGAGAACTGTTGTCCCCTAAACAATGCCATGGATAAAAGAGGCACATGGATGGACACTGCTCTTTCAGTGTTAGAAATTCAACTTATGCCAGAGAAGCCTTCACTGAGCTGTACCCAGCAGGAAATGTTCCCAAAGGAACAGTGATCCTCTCTTGCTGTTTTTGAAGCAGTTCCCTAGAGAAACCAGGCAGCAGCTTGAGATCTTACGAAGAAGAGGAAGTGTGTGAATCACAGCAAAATTACATAGGTGTCAACATTTGATATAGTGAAAGTGCTTCCTAAGCAGAAGGTGCAGATTTTAATAGAGTAGCACAAAAAAAAGGCTCGGGTCCGTCATGCTAAACATTTTTGTAACAGTTTTCTTGTGGTATTTGAGCAGCATTTCAGATTTTAACTTAAAATACAGATTGAATTTTAGTGTTCACTACTTGTTTTACTCTGTAAAGCACTGTTTTATTTCCTGAAGCAGGCATAATTTGCCAATTTTACTTGAAGAAAATAACTTAATTTATAATATCAAGGGGTAGTGAACAAAAGCTTGAGGTTTGGTGAAAATTTACTGTTGCTACCTCCTTTACCACTCTAATATGGTGAATAAATAGAGCCAGAGAAGAAGACAGGGTAGAACAAGTCTGATCAATACATGGCTCTCTTTTACCCTCCCTGCAGTTAAAAGAGAATGACTGCACTTATTCGGCCTTCTCGGGGAGTATCCATTCCCTGCTGGAGGTTAAATGAAAAACTCTTTTATTCCTACTTTTATGCTGACCCTAAACTTGTGTCCTGATTCTACTGGCTCTGCCTCCATGGACAGTTCTTCAAATCAATGGGAAAATTGTCATGAAAAAGGGCTGCTCACACGGATGAGGTTTGCAAGTTCAAGCCCCTCATGATCAGCACAGGGCCTGATATGGCATCTCTGATTTACAGGAGTAATCCCATTAACATCCCAGGGACAATTCACATGAGTGAGGGCTGTGGGACTGGGCCCCTCAGGAGCAACTATCCCCATGGTTATGTATCCAACCTCGCTCAGCGCTTCCCAAATGTTCCACAGGCACTTTGTGCTGCTCCTGAACTCTGAGAAGGAAATAGACCTTGAGCACAAGTTCACTCCTGCTTTACAGACTGCACTCTGCTCTTTCTCTGCCCTCCAAGAGTCTTCTCTCTAAGAACCTGAACATTTTCAGTGGTTCAGGTTATGCAAGAAATCTTGGCTTCTCTAATTTCTTTCTTTCCCCCCACCTTTATTTCAGTCTTGCTTTTTATTTCTTTTTTATTTTTACTTTTCAGTTTTCTCTGTTTTTTTCTGATTTTATTTCCTTTTTTAATATTTTCTTTTTTAGTTAGTCTTTTCTTCTATCTTTTTTTCTCCTTTCTCTTGTCTTCTGTTGCCTTCTCTTTCTCATTTTTTAAACACTTTTCTCTCTTTTCTGTTTCTTTCCCACCTTGTCTTTTTTTTTTTTTTAATTCTTTCTCTTTTCTCTTTCTTTCTTCTTTTTCCTCCCTTCCTGTCCTCGCTTCATCCCTTCTTCTTTCTCAGAATTATGGGTA
>JAHLSL010000042.1:9587150-9663314 GCA_025920805.1 Petroica traversi | reverse complement strand
GCCTTTTGGAGCTCCCAGAGTGCCTTCGGTACAAAATGGGCACCGAACGGGAGCCAAACCCGGCTCGGGATCGGGGCTGCGTGAGGGGCCGGGGCATCACCCGCGGGGCTGGGCCGGGAACCAGCGGGATTCCGGGAATCAGCAGCGGGATTGCGAGTGGATCTTGCGGCGAGGTTGTGCTTGGGGGAGTCGCGTTTGAAACGAAAACAAATGAGTGGCGACAGAGTTCCCATGGCCGCCCGGGACACGCGGGGCGAGGGCGGCGGGAGGGTCTGGGCCCGGCCGCTGCTCCGAGCCCCCACAGCCGGGTTGCAGAATCATTGTTTTTACTACTTCTATCATAATTATTATCCGTGCATATCAGGCTGTTCGTAACCGCAATAGGCATATCTCTTGGCTGCGTGTTTGGGGTTTGTTTCTGCGTTTCTGCTGGTGCTGAAATCCCGGGTTTTTCGGTGCCCATTTTGTACCGAAGGCACTCTGGGAGCTCCAAAAGGCCACAGAGCAGCGAGCGAAAATGGATAAATGTGGGGGAGCGCCAAAAAGATGCGGGTGAACAGTGCCCCACGTCTTGGCATCGTTCTTGGGTGTATTTTCAGCGTAGCTCTGACACCGTGGATTCGCTTTATTTTTGTTGTGTGAAGCACTGTGTGCTTTTGCTGTGATACAAAGTTAAAAGTAGCGGGGCAGTTCTGTTACAATATTTCAACAACATTTTAAAAATGAACAGAAACAGTTGCTGTCCATTTCTGAGAGAAGTTTTCTCCAAGTCGCAGTTTATCTTGGGAACTGGACTGTAATGAGAGAGGAGGGAGAGTTACACCGAATTAATTTCCCATGGTCCATAGACCCTGTGCTAGGCCCAGTGACCCAAGCACTGCTTTAGAAAGGATAAAAGAGGGAGCAGAATCCCATCACCACAGTAGGCAGGTTTGTTTTCACTGACAAAGATCTGCTTACCTCCACCCTGCCCATCCTGGGCCATCAGAGCAATTCTTCTCAGGCTCTTTGCTCCTCAAGTTCCTCTTATTTGGCAATAGCTGACTGTGCTGAAAGCAAGCTAAGGGATTGTTAAAACTGTAATCAAGAGAATATTAACACTTTTATTACTCTTGTTAAAGTTGTATCGCAGGAAGTAAGTCAGCTGTAACAAGAAATTTCATTTATTTTGGTCTCTAGTGAAGCTAAGACTTCCTGGTTTTATGGATTCCTGGTCACTAAGTGCAAGGTTGGAGAACTTGGTGAGGAAAAAGCCTGGTTGTGTGCAGGGCAAAAATTGAATGTGCACAGGGATGTGCTTTTTTTCCCCATGTGCATTCACTCCTCAGCACCTCTTAACTTTCTGGTGTTGATAAAAGGTATCACCTCCATAGGATTGTGGGTTTGGTGTGGTCTCATTGGAAAGAGACTTCATTAGTTTAAACCTCCAGTGATAAAAGCAGAAATAGTCCTCTCCTTTTTGTCATTACAACTTAATCTTTGCCCGTGAGTCATGCTAAAAGCAATTTTTAAGAACAAGGTCTCAAAGGGGTAAAATGCATGTTCATCTCAGTTTAATCACAAGTTACTGCTGGGTAGGAAGATACTGGTTAGTTTGAAAGCTGAAGTGCAATTATAATTTTGTCATTTTACACACAAAAAAGGGCAGGCAATACTAATTTTCTTCTTTACATTCTTTAGTGTTCATGATATTGTCACATACTCCTTCTATCCTGGTAACTACTTAGGGAAATTTGCTAGTTCAAATGAATTGGTCTAAAATTGGTCTAACTCCTTGTGTTATTTCAAAAGAGTACTCATTTCTGTGACTAAGTGTTGTTTCTGCAATTACATTAAATATTTTGGTAGTTTGTACTTTGACAGTTTAATGAGCAGTTTTAATGGAAGCAAAATATTATAATTTATCATCTCAAGATATTATGCTATTGTGAAATAAAATGGAGGGGGGGGGGGGAAATTGTTTGAAAAGAAACTTTCCGGGGTGGCAAAATTGCACTGTCATGTCAGTGATGCTAAAAAAAAAGGCTATTAGGACAATGTTGTTGTCAGAACTTTGGATTGCAATGATGTTAGCTTTAACTAACTTTAATTTTTTTAAAAGGTCGTCAGTGAGAAGGGGAGAAATGGCTAAGTCGACCCAGTTAATTGACAATGAAGTCTTCAGGGCTTACGCTACTTACACAGCCATTGTTCTTCTGAAAATGATGCTAATGAGTCTGATAACAGCTTACTTCAGGATCACCAGGAAGGTAATCATTTGGAAATACTGCCTGGGAGAACAGATTCACATTTGTATTGGAATACACTGATATCACAGCTATGTCTTCTCAGCTTCCAAGCACTGATGCTGTTCTTTTTCTTCCTCCTCCCTGTTCTGGAGAGATTCTGAGTTTGGTGCTCTGCTGGTCTCAAATGGATGATGTTTTTAACCTAATTATGAGACTAAATTGTACCTGAATTTGACTTACTCTACTCTTCTAAAACATTTCTGTTAGTTTTAAGTGAGAGTTTTTTATATCTGTAATTTCCGTTGTCTTCTGCAGAAAGCTCATGTCTAGAGTACCAAATTAATAAAGCAAAAAAAAGTGTGATGAGGAGCCATATTACATGAATAACCAACAGGTTGGGTCAGAAGAGGGCATAGGTTTTTATTCATCTATAGCCCCTTCATCAAATAATTGAAAAGATTTTTGCATTTCCTAATTATTATAGTGGGTAGGCCATTATCTGAAAAGAAATTATTGTTTATTCTAGAGTGAGAGCTAGGCTGATAATTGGATTTTCAATTTCGAAAATGCCTGAAAACATTTGAAAATATTTGCAAACCTGCGGTTTGCTGTTTAGGCTGGATAAAAACATGAAAGATCCACTGAGGTTTACTAAGTAATGTAGAAGCTGCATCTGCTTTAGAAGAAAATGCTCCTGGGAGATGAATCTTGTTCTCCTCTGGGCATCTTCTCATGTCCTCTGTAGGAAACACTTGATCCTGGGCTGAAAGAGGGCCTCATATGTGAGATCTGCTCCTGCAAGATGCTGTGTGCTTCAAAGATTTTGGTCCTTTTTGGGTGGAATTGTTGCAGTCCTTTGGTTGAAAAGCTGCTTTTTGTTCCTGCTTGTTGCAGGAGAGCCCAGCTGAACTGCTGTGTTGATCCAGGTGGATGCAAATGTCAGTACAGCCTTGAGTAATTTGGAGTGCTTGGTTTTATTCTGTTAGTAATATAACAAACTGAAAAATTAGTTAAGTAATTTTAATTTTCTATTTAATATTTTAAAAGCCTTGAAAGAAGAAATCAGAGGAAAACAGTGAAGCAAGAGAGTGTAAAATGTTGCTGATGATATTGTTAACGCACCTCTAGAATTCTGAGGCTGAGGATATTTCACAAATAGGGATGAAAGCTGCCCTAGAAAGCAATCATGTAGCTCTCTTAAAAATCATAAGATTTTCTTTACTTGTATCTGCATAGCCTGATCAGTCCACAGAATTTGTCACTATATGTGTCAGCAGGGAGAGATCAACTGCAGTCTGCACTGCCTGAATTAAATGTTGTTTTCAGGTAGTGCCTTGCAGTGTTTTTGAGTAATAATGGGTCATACAGGTGTAAGAATTTGTACCTAAGAGGAAAGGGAGGCACTTACTTGTTCATACATGGGAATGGGAATAAGGCTTTTGGATGCTATTGCTGTGTAGCCTTCTGTAGAAGGAAGGGATCCAAAAGCACTTTCAGATAATTTGTCAGGAATGGTGAGAAAGAAATTTGGGAAGTACAGACCTTCTACCTTGTAGGTGCCTGTGGTCTGTCAGCCCACTGGCTTTGCTGCAGGCTTGTCCATCTCACAAGAAGGCTGTATCTAAGTGCATAAATTACATTGTATTAATTTATCAGCACACAAGCTGTGTGCAGGCTGGCCTCAAGAATACAGTAATGCAATGAACATTATATTATTCTCTGTGCTTTAACATCAGATAAGTTAAGTGAGGTTTTTGAGGCATTGGTAAAAAGAGTGACCTTCTTAGCAAGTTGCCTTGACTGGATAAGACATTTTTTCTTCTAATGCTACTTGTTTGCTTGTGTTTGAAACAGGCATTTGTCAACCCAGAAGATACAGCATCATTTGGAAAAGGGGAGAGTGCTAAGAAATACCTGAGGACTGATCCAGACGTTGAACGTGTACGCAGGTAATGCACAGGAACCTTTCAAAGTTATTTTAAATAACAGAATAATATTAAATCAAGAAGTTTGTTCCACCCTGTTCTCTGTCAAGCCTGTGTGTGTTTTATGTTGCTTTATGTAGTAATCTAATACATTAATTAGTTTAAATGAACAAAGCATTCCACATTCAAATGGTCAGTGTGCATACTAAAAACAATAAGCCATTCTCTGGTTGTAACAGCTGACTCTTGGGTAGTGTCCTGTCTGCATGGGCAAAGTGGTGAGAACACTGTGAAATATCACCATAAGCTGATGTAGCTCATGGCAAAATTTCTTGTTGCCAAAATCATAAATTTCAGGATGCTGTTTTATACACCTGTGCTAACAAGGAAAACTTTAATGGAATGCTTTCCATATGATAATTCCTTGATGAAGCGAAATTCATTTTTGCACCAAAAACTTGAATGTGAGTGAACTCTTCTCATTTAAACCTCTGTTAGAAGATCTTGCAAGTATGTACCAGCTCTGATTTAAGAACATTGCTTCCTTGCAAATGATGGCTGTTGTTTCACAAAGTGTATTTCTGTCTGTCTCTTATGGATTAAAATCTCAGAAAAAAAGAGTCTAATCTCAATGGGCTGTAAAGATGTTCTGCTCCTTCCTTTTCTGCCCCTGAGTAGTTCAGG
The DNA here is from genome assembly GCA_025920805.1 of Petroica traversi. Taxonomy (NCBI): domain Eukaryota; kingdom Metazoa; phylum Chordata; class Aves; order Passeriformes; family Petroicidae; genus Petroica; species Petroica traversi. The sequence goes on along the minus strand of JAHLSL010000042.1, from coordinate 9,658,477 downwards.
GAAATGTTGCCTAAATTCATGGATGTTACATAAAAATGGAAACTTTGTGTTGAGGAGTAATTCCTTTCTCTTTGTAAGTTGTAATAGGCCAGCTAAGTTGAGACTAACTCTATGACCCATTTAACTCAAATTGTTGTGGTAGAGAAATGACTTTTTCAGACATCCCCAGACCTAGTAAGTCTGCTCGGTTTTAGTTACTGTGTTGGTGTTGCAGCATCCATATTTTCCTCCTAACAGTCCTTCTTAGTGGAAGTTTTCTATATTTTCTTCTGCAAGATTCATGACAACAGATAATGCTAAATAATTTTAGCATGGCTTCTCTTTTGAATAAGCGATTGGTCTGTATAAGTTCTGTTTATGGGGAAAAAAGATTTTTATTTTATTTTTCAAGAAAAAAGATTACTTTCTTCAGACTATTTTTTGGGGAATTAGAATAAAAACTTGGAGGGATATATTTCCTTGTAATGATAAATACATTTAAAAAGCACCTGCAGGGCAGCATCATGACCTGATTCCAGCTGGCTCTGAAATTTGACATCATTAGTAAGGCTTAGAATTGTTTCAATCAGTAAATTTGGCTGGAAGTGTAATTTATCTAAGAGGTAAAGGGAGCTGGGAAGGTTTAGGAAGGGGTGTGAAAGAGCACTTCAAGATATAGAGTTCAGCCTCAACACATTTTTAGTAAATGATATTATGGTTTCAAAATTTCGAACATTTTTTCAGCTATTTTAGTGCTCAGAGTGGAGAAAATGAACGAAAAGCGTAACTGTCACACCTGTTAGGTGTTCAAAAATAACCTTCTTAAAGATGATGGTACTTCATGAACATTTGATGGAATGGTTCCTATGTAGGATATTTCATATTTTCTTCATGAGCACCACAAACTGGATTTATGGGATTAGAATAAACCATCTGGGCCATGAAGTCCAGTAGTTTCAGGTACAGTCCTCCAATTAATTGAAGTTAATTGAGAGAGGCTTCGGGAAAACATCTCTTTTTTGCATTCTTGCACTCCCAGGTGCACTCAAACACCTCATGCAAGTCCTTAAAATTACTGGGATACTGGGGAAAAACTAAGAGCTTTCATAAAGAAGATCAGAGGCTTAAAAGTGTGGGGAGCAGCAGGAGAGACCAGAGTGATGTCAGGTGAACTTGCCAAAATAATTTCAGTAGCTGAATCAAGTCCTGTCTGCAGAGAAAGCCAAGAGTTGTTGATTAGTAACATGCTCTGAAGATGTTGAAAAATTATGAGGCTTGAAGTGGTTTATTCAACAAAATGTAACACTTCAAAATAACTTTTCTTCTTTCTGCAGAGGCCACCTGAATGATCTGGAGAACATTGTCCCCTTTGTTGGCATAGGACTGCTGTACGCTCTGAGCGGCCCCGAGCTGTCCACAGCCCTGCTGCACTTCAGGATCTTCGTAGGGGCCAGGATCCTTCACACTTTTGCCTACCTGATCCCTCTTCCCCAGCCTGGCAGGGGTTTGTCCTGGGCAGTTGGCTACTCAGTGACCTTCTCCATGGCCTACAAAGTCCTGAAGACAGCGTGGCTCCTGTAGCAGAGCTGTGGCTTCCCTGTCCCCCTCAACATTCCACACAAAGTTTCCAGTGCTGTATGATCATGTCCTGAGTGAGCCAATGGGTCTTCCGTGGTAACTGGAATTCTTTTTTTTTTTTTTTTTTAATGGAAGCTTTTTGCTCCTGTTCAGAGGTCTTTCTTTTTGGAAGAAAAAGAATCCCTCTCCCTGTATTCCCTGTTCATGGGTTGCACTGCCAAATACTAGATCGGATGTTCCCTATGCGATTTGTCAAATGCTTACAATTCTAAACATGCCATGATGCTGTATTGATAGAGTGTTTGATAATTTTCTACAGATGCACTATTTTTGGCTGTAGCTCTGAAGTCTAAATCAATAAAGACAAGATTTAAAAAAAAAGCCTGTTTGTATTTTTGTTTTCATTTCCACTCTTCTCACTGCAGCCGGCAAATAGCATGTCACTATGGATCAGGAAGAGATTCCAATCATACAGTTCTTTGAAGAAAGCTTACCTTAATAATAAGATATAACCAGTAATGCTAGTCTTGTTGTAAAAAAATCTTTGATGAAAATGTTTATATAATCCACTTTGGGATTAAAAAACCTAAAGCGTTGCAGCTCCGTTTCTTTCAGTTGAATAGATTAAAATGAAAGAAAGTATTTGTGCTAAATTCTGTTTGGAGACACTGGTGAAAATTTGAAGTAATCATTTTTGTTGGAGCTCCTGCAAAAGTAGGTTTTGTGACTGGATAAAGCGTAGACCCTTTGTAGAGGATTTTTTTTTTACCATTTTTGAATAAATTCAGCATAAAATGAGTGACGCTTGCGAATGTAGCTATCAAGTAATTCAGATGTACATATATAATTAGTTTGTGTGTCATACTGTCATAAATATGTTTCTGATAGGAAATTTTGCTCTTTGCTTACATCTTTCTATGATGTGTTATCTTGAAATATGTTCTTTAAAGACTTTTGGTTTTGTTCGTTTGGTTTTTTTGGGGTTCTTTAGTAGCTTTGGCTTAAATAATAGCATGAGATTTCAAGTGACCCAGAAAGGTCTTTATATCCAATGTGCTGGTCATTGAGAAGTTTTAAATGACAGAAATCAGAGCACAGCACATTTGGTTTCCTTTTCTAGGAGAGTTCTCACTGCTGCTTCCATATGTCAAGGATTTTGTTTTGCTTTTTGCATGGGAGCAGTAGTTGTAGTACTGTAAGAAATAACACTGGATCTATCTGCCCACAGTGGTGAGGTGGAATTTGATGCAGTGTTATGTTAGGCTGCAACTCCAAAGGGTGACAGGAGGAATTGGGAAGAGCCCAATTTGGTTTAATCCCAAGAAGCAGGATTTTTATTGCAATTCAAGTCTAGTGTTCTATTCATGTCTACTGAAGAAGAGAGGGTGGAACTTGAAATCAAGAAGGTAAAATTGATTTACCAAAGGTTAAATCTAACTAATGGGTAAAATAACAAAGAGCTGGGTACTCTAGAAGGAGGATGAGAGGAGAAGATTAAAAGTTGAACATTGTGGAGCTTCAACTGCTGACATGTCAGAGTAAACACCCCTCATCACCTCTGGGTTAGTGGATTCCATCAGGAAATCTTGCTTCTTTCTCCACCGCTTCCAACCTGTTTTCCTCCTGTTCCTTCTTCCTCCACTAGCTTTTTATAGGATCTTGAGAGTAGATAACTTGGCTGGCATTGCAACAAAGGCCACCAGCTCTTCTGGACTGAGAAAGACCAGTGATGGAGGGTGGAGGAGCAAGGCTACAGCCTGGAGCTGTGTCCCAAACCAGTTGTCACTCAATCTGTGGCTGCTCTGGCTTCCTGATACCGCAGTAACAGCATCTAAAGCTCTATTTCCTCACTGCTTTACAGCTTGCCTCTTCTTCCCAGCTGAGTGTTTTTCCATCCATTTAAAACAAAGGAAAGGGGGCCCCATTTGAAATTCAGCAGCAGAGCAAGTCCTCCCCTTTAGCATGGAAAAGGCTCTTCAGACAAGCCTGCTTGTCAATGCCAGGCATATGGAGGAACAGCATTTTTAACTCCTTTTGCATCAAGCTCCTATAGAGAAATCACGTTTCTGGAGCTTGTCTTTAATTCTGTGCTCTTATATTTGAAACAAAACTGGTTTTAGATCCCCTCCATTTGCTCAGTGCTTTCAAAGCCCTGAAGATACACTCGCTATGCACCAAGAAGCAGGAAAGATAAATGGAAACCCTTAGAAATACCTAGAGTGATTCAATATTATTCTGTGTTTCTCTTGCATTTATTTTAAACCTATATTTTATTTTCCTTTGCTCCCACAAATACCATCTGTGCATCTGGGCGGGGTACGTGCTCAATCTGGGAAATGTGCCTCACCAGATTCCATCAAACAACGACTGCCAGCTCCTCATAAACTGTTGGAGTGGTTCTTGTCACACAGCTCTTGCATTTCTCTGCTCCCTGTCCTGTACAGGTGCACTATGCCCATTGTACAGCTATAAATTTTAAAAGGTTAGCATATTTCAGGAAAGTTAGCAGAGGAGAAAGAGTGTGTTAGTTGAATTCATTACTGAGCTAAACTGAATTTTCACCTTTTAAAACATGCACGTGTGGATTTCAGACTGCTATTATCAGGTTCTCTTGCGAAATCATGAAATGAAGTAACCTGTAAGTGATGAAATAAGAGGCTGTTATCAGCAGGTGAGGTCCCTTTGGCCTGGTGAAAGTACAGAAAGGACTGGTCCATGGGAAACATGTAAAAATAGGACAAACCATCACTTCTATGCTTCATTTCTGTTTCTTATGCCCATTTCTGTTTCTTATGCCCATTTCTGTTGATAATGCCCATTTCTGTTCATAATGCCCATTTCTGTTCATAATGCCCATTTCTGTTCATTACGACCCTTATTTCCACCACCAGTCTTGGGCAACTGGAGAAACTGCCTGGTTTCTTCTCTCTGCTCCTTATTCCTGGCATTTTGTGTTCTTCTTCCAGGTTTCGTTGTGGATCTTTGAAGTGGCTCTAAGAGTTGACCTTGAAGCACTTCAAAATGCCAGCTGACCTCAGCTGGTTAGCTGGCTTCATCTCTGAGGGAATTTGTGTAAACTTGAAGTGTAAACCTGAGAAATTTCTCAGTTTAGTTTTTGTCTGTAAGGGGAAATACACACCTTTGGCCAAAATTACTCTGTGCTGGTTTTCGTGACTGATGCACTGAAGGCACTGAATTTTTGGGAGAGATGATGGCTGGTGAAGAGCTCTGAGCTAGGACTTGCCTTTTGATCATGGCTTCTTCTCCTGTCACAATGAAGGAAGTGTTTAAAACTATAAATGATACATTAAACATTTCCTTGAATTTTCAGAAACAAGTGTATGTCTGAGCTTCACCGCCTTCGAGGTTTTTATTTCAAGAAGCTGGGTCAATGTTTCTGTAAGTGATGATATTGCTTGTCATCAAAATACAGAAGAAGAAAAGCCTGGGCTCTTAACTCAAATCGCTTTGGGCTTTGGAAAAATTCTATTTACCTGAAACCCATTATTGCTTAGCTGTGTCTATTCCTAGTTATTTACAGAAACAAATTCAATCGAGATTTTTCATGGAAAATGCTTATAATGTATGTCTTTTCTAAGAGCAAAAAATAAAAAGCAAAACTTGGAGAATGCCCCTTTTAAAATGACTAGAATGTTTAAAATGACTGTCATTATTCAAGCTAATGGAGTTTTCATTTCAAGGTTGAGGTTTAAAAAGTGCTTTTCTCTTTCCAAAACATTGTCCTGCCAACTGAGATGGCACCAAGTGCTCTCTGTAAGGTTCTATTGACATGTGTTAAAATACCCTCATGATCAAATATCTCTGGCTGTTGGACACTTAGAAAGGTAATACCTCTTTGTGATTCATTTAAGGGATATTCAGACTTCCAAATCTTGATCAGTGACTCCCACTCATAGATTCTGAAGGCTAAAATAGATCGTTGGCTCCTTCAGCCTTACCTCTAGTGGAAAAGATGCCATGGGATGGCTGCCCTTCTGCTGAGGTTGGATCAGCCACAGCAAGACTTACAGAAAGGTGTGATCCTCATTCAGAGACTTTGGAAAACAGGCTTTGATTCACTCCTTTCCATGTAATTGATGTAGAGGTACATTAAACTTAGGCATTAGAAACATCATAATTTGTTTTTGTTTGCTTTGTTTGTTGTTTTTATTTTTTTAAATTTTTTTTTTTTTAATGAGGCTGTTCTTATTATATTATTGCAGTGCAAAGTGGAATATGAAATATTTTAATCAGGAGCTTTCCTCCTACAAAGAGCTCTGCTCCACTTTAGCAGTGACCCTTTAATCTCCACAACTGAATGCTTTTACACCTAGTTCTTTGCTGGTGTGCATCACCACTGCCAGCATCATTCTTTTATTCTCCTATGTGCTGGGGAACTTGGAGATAGCTTAAGAAGGGGAACTTCCAAGGAACCTGTCTTTTTACTGAAAAAAAAAAAAAAAAAGACAAAAAAGACGAAAAAGACAAAATAAAGAAGACTGACTGTCTCATGGGTACTGCTTGTCCAGTGAAGGGGAATAAATTCAGAAGGTAGTGTCAGTCTTGTAGAAAAAATAAAGAGGGGGGGAAAAAAGGAGAACTGAAGGGAGGAAATGCTTTAATGATAGCTTAGAACAGCATCAAGGAGCAAACTGGATGAAGACTGATAGATGAAGTGTGATAAGAGAGGCAGGTATCTTCCTGCTTCATAAAATCACTTTACTATCTCTTTAAAAAAAGTTCATTTTTAAAGAATGCTTTTCCTTGTGTCTCCAGTCATTAAATACCTGCAAAGAGGATTATAAATATCTCCAATTAAGGCACCTGTGGTACACAGACCTTTGCAGTGGGAGATGGGACTCAACATTGTGTGACTGTAAAACTGCCCCCAAAAAGACATCACACCTCCAACAGATTATTTCCTTTTTGCCTGGAAAGTCTTACATAGTAATTGATTTCTAATTTCTGGAAAAGAATTCCTTTTCACCAAAATACTTTTGTGGAAATCAGGAAGGACCTTCAGAAGGGTGAATTTGGGAGCTGGGCAGAAAGGTATCAGCTCTGGAGGGTGTCCCACATCTCTTGGAAGAATTTCTGAGCTTCATTTCGTTAGCCGTCACTGTGGGATCTGTGGGGATTAGTGCACGTGGAACTGCCACTGAAGTAGCTCAAGGTAGGTTTAAAATTCTTAATCTCCAAGTATCTAAGAGGCCTAAATAATTTGTGTAAAGGTAGAACTTAATCTGCTTCCTCTTCTGCTTGAAAATGACACTAGGACTCAATTTTCCTTAAAGAGCCTGCATTATGTTCTAAGTGTGCATGGCTGCCTCATTTATTTAATATTGGCAACCATGCAAAGTTGTTTACTCTGGGATTTTCCCACCAAGCCAGGTGTGGTCCATCTCACAGGCTGCATTTCTCAGAGAGGAGGGCTGGCAACTCCCATACTCTTCATGTGAGAGTTCCTTCTGCACTCTTCAACCAGGGTTTTCCTAAGAATCAGTTTAGTACTCTGGTACTAAAATTAGCTGGGACTATGTAGCTCAGGAGCTTTTGTTGTCTCTCCAGAAATTTGGAGTTTGCTGTTGATCTGGGAGAGGGTTCTGATCTGCCTCATTAGCTGACAGATGGCTTATTCCACTAATTTTACATGAGTATTTCATGGTGATTGTAATGACTTATCCATTGCTAATATAAGTGATAAAAACTAAATTTTATAGTTTGTTCATTGGATGAGCATTCAAGTTTTGTCAGAATTAAATTTCTTTTGATGCTTGGCCTTCAGCTGGAGTTTGATGCATCTACTTTTGAGGTAAATGAAATTGGTTCTGCAGGTCCTCTTGGTTTTCCTGGGGATTATTTTGCAACAAAAGCCAGGGTAGAGTTTCCTTATCTGAATCTGGGGTTCAGTGGCAGCATTGTTTGATTAGGGAACTTTCATTCAGTTAATGTAGAGGAATCCAGCATTCTTCAAACAAATCAGACTCATTGAGAAGACTGTTAAATCTCCTTTTGTTTTCCTTCACCTTTCTGCTTTGACCAAATGCAGTTTTGTGTTATTCCCATTATAAGTGGCAACGTATTAGAAAATAATAAAACAGCCAGATTTTTCCTTTCTGTTACATTGGTCTTCCCTCCAACCTTTCCTCGTTCCCAGTGAGAAACCAGCAGTTATCTCAGATCTATGGACATGGCAGTAGGTTTTTTCTCCTTCTGCTCATTCTTAATTTTGTGTGTGGTACCACTAGATGTCCCTCTTTGGCTTTTTTTTATTAGATTTCAGGACTGGACCTGCGGAGAATAAAGTAGCTGTGCTCTGCATCTCTGGCAGATTAAGCTGTAAGGGGGAAATATTTTGCTAGATTTAAAGAAGACATTCATAATGAATACTGAGGCAAAAGAGTGTCTTTGTACTGTAAACTTGTACTAAAAAAAAAACTTTATGGAAAAAGTGACCTTTGTGAAAACAGAATCCGTAACCTGTGGCTGAAGCATTAAGAATGTTTTGTATTGCTTTGCTTTTCTAAATTAACAAGGCACCAGATAACTGCAACATCTGAATTCTTCTAACGAGGTTCCTAGAGAATGATGCAATTTATATTTTAATTGCCTGCTATTGTTTCTGATAGGTAAACACATTTCACAATTTGTATTTAGCAGTAGGATAAACTGAATGGGACTGAGGCTGCTCAAAAACTTGAAGTGAGTAAAGAGGCAGAAATAAAACTCAGAACTGTGTCTGTCTGCTACAGTATCCAGAGGAGAGACTCAGCACAAAGAGTTTACTTGAAATTACCTTGATAGTTACAAAATTCGACTTGGGAATTTAAAGGTGCTGTAAAAAATGTTGCTTGTATTTGAAAAAAAACTGGGATGCCCTACAAAGCAATGTGTGCACAGCAGATTTACTTGTCACACAAAATGCCAGGGAAGTGGTGGGGGGCATCTTTGAGTGATCCACTTGGCACAGAGGTGGAGTACAGTGTCAGCATAATGAATAGGAGCCTGCTTGGTGGATGGAAAATATTTTAAATTCAGTTTTTATTTAATGGATTTGAACTTTTCATGCCCAATTACCTTTTTGCTGAAAGAGAACAATAATAATAATAATAACAACAATAATAATAATAATAAAGTGCAAAAGGTTCCGTTTCATTCTAGAAATGGGGAAATGTGCTTGGAGAGCTGTCAAAAGGCACAGCCAGATCTCAGGAGCACGGAGCAAGGTAGCTAATGCTCTGGAGTGAGTGTCCATCACCTCCTTTTGTGGCTTTTTATGTGTCCTTGTCAATGGTAATGTGGCAGAATGGGACAAGCCATGTACAGGGACAGATGGCAACGAAGGGGTGGTTAAGGTCAGGGAAGGAATGTCCTTGCAATACAATTGCATTATATTATTTCTTTAATTTTTCCAGTTAAATCTTGTAGGTTCATGAATTATGGAGGGACCCACGCCCCAAAACAGTCAGAAACTATTCCACAATATACATAAACAAATCCTTCCTGCAGAAACCCTTATCCATCCTGTAGCAGAAATGTAAGAAGGACCAAGTAAAGCAGCAATCCCTGTGAAATTCTGTAGGGTCTTTTCCTTCTGAAATAGGAGCCTGTTCTCAGTGAACTTCCATTGTAGGAATATTTAATTCCAGAAACATGTACAACGCTGAGGAGAAGGTTAGTCCTGATGTGTTCAAATAAACTAAATTATTACATTAAGTAAAAGTCTATTTTTATGAGTGTGTGTAATTAAATAGGACACTGTATGTAAATTATTAAGTTGTCATTGCTATGATATCTGGATACAAGATATTGAATACAGACCTAATTCAGCAACCAATGAATTGAACAGAACTGCTCCCACTGACTTTCACAGGCTTTGTGTCTAGACAAATAAACTGTGTCATATTCCATTCATTTAACTGTGTGCAGAACACACCCTACACTAAAATATTTGCTGCCAGCAGCAGCATCCAGAGAAAACATTGCATTTCCAAAAATTCCGGAGAAAAATTCCTGCCAGCTAGATGCCACCTAACTCCAGCTTCACTTCTGCTGTAAGCACTCCTAGAAGTCTCTGCTCCATTATTTCCATATTCTTGATCCCAGCCAGAGCTTTTTTGATGCTTTTGCCTTGGTGTTATGTCCTCAGCAGTGGACATGAGAGAGCACCCCTTTAAACCAGACCCTGCTGGCCACTGGTGCTGGTTTTGTTCTGTTCTCTGCTAAAAGGGTCACTGTCAGCTTGAAATCTGGTCAATTCAAACCAAACAGGCTGAGAGGACACGTCCCCAAGTCCTTTTGCCACTTTCTGTGGGGTTGCAATCAAGAGTATCGTCTTTTCCTCCTTCTTGTTGGTGGCTTTTCTTCTGTGTGTGTGAGTGTATGAAAGCAAACACTGACATGGAAATGGAGGAGTGGGGATGACCAAACCCAAAGTAAACAATCCACATTTGCTCTGTGTATATCAGAGAGTGGGAACAAAAGATATTTTTCCTTTAATTCTTGCAGTTCCTAAAAATTTTGTTCGAAAATTTGCATGGAATGAGCTCAGCTGTAGGATAGGCAAACTGAGTGGATTTTATGGCAACCTCTAAAAATAGTAATTTTAGAAACTGAATAAAGCTTGTTAGATCTGAGTAAACATTTTATATCTAGTTTTTGAAATAAAATTTTTAAAACAAGTCATTAAATTTCTCTGACCTGAGAGAATCAGAATATTTTCTTTTGTAAAACAGGATATTTTAATATTTTTATAGTGGATGGATTTTCTATGAAGTTTCTAGCAGCTACCTTTGTTTTAACTAAGTTCTTTTTTATCTAGGACCACTCTTTCTGAATTAATAGTTCCAACAACTCTTAAAATTGGAGTTTGGAGCTGCTGTTTGGCCTGTGTTTGGTCAAAGAGTGGGCTATGTAATGATGCCCTTTTGGGCTACCTAAAAATAGAGGCCAGACAGAATTAGGGGAATAAAAAGCAGTTATGTTTATTGAAGGCCTTCAGGTACATTTAGAGCTGAAGAAGCTCCCCAGGGGCTACACCCAAAAATGGACAATGGGTTTTCATACTTTTATAAGTTTGGTCCACCTGCACACTGGGTATTAATCCTCCAGTTACAGCTTCAGGTAATGAAGTCATTTACCCCAAGTTTGCTCCCCCTAACTCACTTTTGTTAATATTTCTTGTGGCCCGAGCCAGTCCGGGGTCCTTGATTGCCAGGCCTAGAGAGGAATGGTTGTGTCTGCCCAAAATGGGAAAGCAGCAGCTGACACTGGATATGGAGTTTAGATTTATACAATAAAGAATTGCAGGATTACAAATACATGAAAAATACTAAAGCTAAAATCCTAAGGCATCAGTACACGGATGAGGGAAAGGGCTCCTCATTAAAGGATTGATTGTGGAGGGGTTGGAGATCAGCAGTTTCCATGGGCTGCAGGGCAAGCTGGCAGCATTCAGCACTTGAGTTTGAGGGTGGGTTCAGGTCAGAGCTGGTGACGTGGGATTTTGGAGGACTCTTGAGCTGTTCTCTCTGATCAGAGCACCTGACTTCTGGAGAGCTGCCCAAGTATCAGCAACAGATGCAGCACAACTTGTGGACAGCACATCTCCCACCCACTGAAGACCTGGGATATCGGTGCAGAAGATACCAACTTTTGGGAGCCCCATCACGCAGCTGAAATGATTTTGCAACTGCTAATTTAACTCCTGTTTCTCTTCAGAACAGAAGGGAGAGAAAATTCACAATCAAACTTGAAGCATTAAAGCGAGCCCAGCAAACATCCCAGGGAGTGATGTGAGATTCTCATATTCTCCAAGGTGAGGGCAACACAAAGTCCATTGCAGCCCTGGAAGAGGCAGCTGATGGAGTGGTTAATGATGCAATACTTTTTTTAGTAATGTGTCTCATTTGGACACCACAGCACATCCTGTTTGTATTTCATCTCCTTTCCCTGGTATTTTATCTATGTCCACTGCGCTCGCATTGTGGCCCAAGGGACTTTTATTTTAATCATTTGCTCTTCCTACCTGAACTTTCTTCTACATACTTAATATTACTTTACTTGGGACTTGAACATATGGAACAGATATTTTTAATTCTCACAGTTAACGCTTGACTGCTTAAAAGATATATTTTTCTACTTTCAAAGAAAGCATTTAAAATCTCCTATATTATGCTTGCTACCTAGAAAAATGTTTAGTGCTGACCAGGAATGCATGCAAAGTGAAACTCGCTTGATTTTTTTTCCCTGGCTGGACAATAACTGGCTTTTGTGAATGAAGAAGTTTTATCCAGTGGGATCTTTAAGCTTCTTTGCAGATGTGTAGGATCATTTGGCCCACTTGTGGAGCTGTTTTATGTGGGCATAAAAATATGTTTGGGGAGGTACCAAACACTGACAGATATGTTTTGTTAGCAGGGCCTTGATGCTGTGAGAATCAGGTCATAGGTAGCTCTGACCAAGAGTAGAAGTTACATTCTTCTGCTCATAAAACCTAAAAGTTTTATCACTGCAGCACCAAAAAGCCTTTATTCTATCCCAATTGTATTTTTGATTGAGTTAGGAAACAGCTCAGTGCTTCTGTTTCCAGTCTCCAAACTTCTATTAATAAAATAATTAATGCTTAAACAAATGCTAACTCCTGAAATTGCCTGTTTACATGGCTGAGTTGTACAACACATGCACTCACAAGAATAAATGTTCGGCTGCACGATAAGAGGAGGCATAAAAGTACCAAAAAAAAAAAAAAAGTAAATCAGTGTGATAGCTAGGACTTGGAATTGAGAAACTTTTTCTACTTTTGACATGTGACACAAGCTGGGCCACTTCTTGTTTTTTGCTTTGATTTTGTTTCTGTCACCTTCCTTTTGGGAGTTTTGAGCAAGTGACTGTGTCTAAGTGACATTTGTACAGAGCCTTCTGTAACAGGATCATCTTTCTGGTGGAAGCTGCAATTTTAATTTGTTGCTATAGGTGGTACTGTAATATTAATACATAATAAGAGAATCATACATAATATGAAAGGATAATACATAATGTTAAAAAAGAAGAGGAAATAATAAAAAGGTGAGAACAATCAATAAAATGAATGGTAGCAAAAGCTGATGGTTCATACTGTCTATGTTCCAGCTGAGTTGATTTTTGAGCTTGAAGGGGACACAGTGAGGTTCATGTAGTGGCCTTTGACCTGAGTAGTGCAAATCTGTCGGGTATTTACTCTGTTCTCAGCCCTCTTCCACCAAACCTCCCAGAAGGACAATTCACACCCTGCTCCTTTCTCCTCACCTGGTGACTGTGACAAAAACGTGAGAGCTTGACAAAAATGTCCCAAGATGACCAGGAAATCCTGAGGTAAGACATGAAAGTTCAATGATGCTTTGCAAAATGTAGAAGGTTCTTGATCCATAGGGAGCCAAAAAAATGTTGGGTGATGTCTCATCCCTAAGAGAAAAAATTTCATCTCTGCAATCTTTTCCAGCCTCACCTCGAACAGGGTTCCTTCTCCCTCAGCTTTTCTAGACTGTGTTCTTTTACTTACAGAGAAGCTTTATAATAATTACTTGATTTCCTTTCCTTTTACAATATTGCTGTTTCCAAGCCTGTGTAGTGGTTAGAGAGCGCAAAGAGGAACTGAAATAAAGTAAGACTTATGCAAAAGTCCTTTCTTAGAGAGTTCTGCAGCTCTCCCACTTCAAGTTATTCTTTCTGTCACATGTTCCTCTGGCCAGAAGTGTGAGCATCAAGTTCTCCAGCTTTTCCTTGGTTACTAAATTTGGGAATGCAGTGCCATGAATCAGAATTCAGGGCAGCTGGATTTTCTCAGAGCTGCTGCTCTGACAGGATAATGCTCACTGATCTCCTATAGCAGCACCTGTAATAGCACATTCTCAGGGAGCAGTTTCTGTACAATAAAGGTGATTCTTGAGGCTGTTGAGGTCAGCCTGGGTCTCCTGCCTTGACCCACTACCCCAGGGTTTGGAGTTCTCCCATCCTGAACAGGCTCTGAGCTGCAAGGGAGCAAAGCAGAAATTGTGTGAGCCAGCTCGACGTCTGGTCCAAGAGTGGAGTCTTCACACTTGCATTGGCAACCAGGAGCATTAATTACTGAAGCCTCATTATCAAAAGTTAGTATCCAAAGTTTTAAAAACATCTGTCTTTGGGACAGATAATCCTAATTATGAAGTAATTCCCCTGCACACTATCATAACATTAATGATAATAAGAAGAGACACCAACTTTCAGTTGGTGATTGTGCATTTCAGCGTAGATAAAATGTTATAGAGAAGGTATTCCACAGTGTAAAATGTTTATAGTACAATCTGAGAGGTCTGTCTTTTTGTGGCATGTAGTTTTTCAGATATAGTTATGTTTACTCAGTGTTGCCTGAAAAATATATTCTAACCTTCTCCCTCAAAGCATATTTCACTGTATCACTCTAAAATCCTTGTGAAACAAACACTTGGATTTTTTTAACATCCCAACCCATCGTTTCACAAGGCTTTATACAAATGGGAAACATAGTTAAGATTTATTTATTATGTAAAATGGCAGGGATTATTATGTTCATTACTTTTAAATTGCACAATGCTTTTACATTAGGATCAATTTTAGAGCACAGGATTAGCTACTAAACTACTGGCAGTTTTGGTGCCTTATTACCTTCTATTATATTCTGAAGTAATTTTCATTTATTTAATTTAAACTTCTGTCACTCTGCTTTTTCAAGCCTCTGCTTCTAAAAATCCAGTTGGTGTTTTCTATCTCCACGGCTAAAGAAGAGCTGTTATTAAGTGATTTGATGGCTTGTTTAGTCCCTTGACTATTCCAAGGCTCACTTTGCTTAATTTAACTACTGTACTTGCCTGCTCCCTCTCTCCTCCCCCCCGCCCCTTTTTTGTTCTTAATTGTTTTCAGAGTACTCAACTTCCTGTGGGGAATCAGTCAGCATGCCAGACTTCAAAGCACTTGTTACAGCAGACCAATTTGGCAATATGCTAATTTAAACCTATTTTTATATCTTTCTACGTTGTTTCTACGCAAACAAAGACCATTTTGGACATTAGTGAAAGAGGGAGATCTTTGGAGATTTTTTTATCGCCTCAGATCTTATTGGGGGGGGAGAAGGGAGTGACTCTTCCCTGCTGGAGATGGAAAATACCTGTAGGGTCTCATTTAATACATCCTTCTCTTAATTATGTACTCTGTTTTATTTGCTTTGCCTAATCCAGTCCTGGTCCTTCAGGTGAATCCACACATATTGGATGTGGATTGGCTTTAAATCAGGGTAACTGGAAAACAGCTCTGACCAATACGGCCCTGAGATGTGGGGCTGAGGGGCCTCAGCTCTGCTAATCATTGTGGCTTCACAAGATGAAAATACCTGAAAAACAAAGCAATGTTGGATTAGACATTTTGGACCTCTGAAATTTCTGATAACAGTGTTGAATTTATCAAGTTTTTAAGCGTGCTGGGCAAAAACATTGCATCTGTAATTGCATGCACATTTACAGACACAGCATGGGTCCCTCCCATGGGGTGTAATCCTTCAGGAACAGACCGGTCCAGCGTGGGTCACTCCTCCTGCCAGGCCCCTGCTCCAGCCCCTCTGTCCATGGGGTGATGGGTCCTGTCAGACCCCTGCTCCAGCCCCTCTGTCCATGGGGTGGTGGGTCCTGCCAGGCCCCTGCTCCAGCTCCTCTGTCCATGGGGTGGTGGGTCCTGCCAGGCCCCTGCTCCAGCACAGCCTCCCACAAGGTCACGGCCTCTTTGGCCATCCACCATGGGCTGTGGGTGGATCTCTGCATCCCTGTGGAGTTCCATGGTTTGCAGCAAAGGTTGTAAAGGAATCTCTGCTCCAGCACCTGGAGTATCTCCTTCCTCAGTGACCTGGCTCTCTGCTGAGTAGTTGCTCTCACCTGTTCTCACTCCTCCTGTTGCTGCTGTGCAGGTTTTTTCCTTCTTCCCAAATCTGATAGCCCAGAGGTGCTGTCACTGTCCCTGGTGGGCTCAGCCTTGGCCAGTGGTGGGTCCATCTGGGATTAGCACTGCTGGACATGGGGGAAGCTTCTGGCAGATTCTCAAAGAAAACACCCCTGGAGCTCTCAACTACCAAAAATTTGCTATACAAACCGAGGGTGGTTTGGACATAATTCAAATTAGATTTTTTTAAAATTTAATATCATACATCATCTCAGCAAAGCCAAGGAAGCCATTGCTCCAGCTCCATCCATACCACCTGTGTGCATCTTTGAGTTGTCTATCCATAAAGATTTGGTCTGGATCTATCACAAAACTGTGATTAGGATTATTTCTGGTAATATGAGAGCTAAATGTTTGTGCTTCATGCTGGCTGCAGGGTAGAGGATATACTCTGGGATGAAGTATACTGATTTGTTGGCTGGCAAGACAGATTCACTTAGGATCTGGAAAGCACAGCATTTTTATGCTATTGGGGGCCAGTGTGTCTTGCAGAACCACGACCTTGGATTTATCATCTGTTTATGGCTGGACAAGCTTAGCTTTTCAGTGGGATTATTTGACGATAGAGACAGAAATCCTGGCCAGATTCTGTAAGTCTTCAGTGACATCAGAATCCATTCAAGGCTGTTATTAGCTTAGTGTTTTGTAATCAATGCCTTTGCAGTTCCTGATTATGGTAATTTCATTAGTGATACTGCTCCAAAACGGCACGGATTGATTTTTGCAAGGAGCGCCTTGTGTACAAGCAAAGAACAGGAATTCCTCTATTCCCATATTCATTTTTCATCAGTGCTGAGGAATGCATTGTCAAACTGTGCTCTTCTTTTGAGAAGGCACTTGTGTGCTGGAGGACTTCAGCCCTGAATGGAGAGGCAGCAGAGGCTGTGTGCTCACAAAGGTCGTGCTATGAAGAGTTATCAGGAATCTCTTACGTGGAGCGTGTAATTTATGTTTGAGAAGCTGCTGAGCAGGAGCTCAGTGCAAAGTGCTGCCACAAGGACCCTTCCATGAAGGCTGCAGAGCAGGTTCTGCCTTCACCTCCTTTCTGCAGAGGGAGCACCGTGCCAATCCTGGAAAAGCCAATGGGAAGGCTACGTCGGATGATTGTCCAGCTGAAAAATTATCTTGATCTTGTGGCCCAAGGTCATATTTAATTCTTAGAGACTTCCATGAATTAAATGCAAGATGTGTCTCTTAGGAAGATCTGATTTGTTACTGTGATTATTAATGCTGCCTTTTTTTGGGAGGCTTTTTGTGTTTTTGTTCACAATCTCAGTTGAAAAATGAAAATAAATGATGGTTAATTACCAAAGAGAACCCTATTTGAGCTTTCCTAATATAAAGAAAAAATTAAAGAGACATGTAACTTGCATTTTCTCTTTTAAAATACAATTTACCCCCTTAACTTCTTATAATAAATAGTAGAAGTTGGTGGATTTTAAAGTGAACATTCAATTTGTAAACAGTATAATTTGTAAACTATAAGATGAAATATTTTAAAACAAAATAATTTTTTTAACTTTTCCAGGCTATTTTTACATTATTTTCTTGTAGCCCAAACTTCTGTCGGAATTCTTTCTCTCTCTTAAACTGTTTCAGGCTCCCTAAAATGGTATTTCTCTCTAGTTGTGCCATTTGCATTTGCAATATGTACATTGCTCCAGCACAGTGTTTCTTTAAAAAGTGGTTTCTTATCCATTTAGCCACATCTATAAGGTGGAGTGATGCCTGCATATGCAAAAGATCAAACTATAACAACATCTTTGGAAATGGATGATAGCAGACTCTCAAGTAGCTCTCATTAGTGGAATTATATAGTTATAGCTAAGGAAATTATTATCTGAATACTACAGATGGTTCAATGGCTTCTTAGTGCAGGGACAGAGTGAAAAAAAAATCGTAAGCAAAACATGCTGGGAATGACTAAATGGAAAATGAGAATTTTTTTCTGATTCCTAGCAGAAATGGCTCCAAGTCAAAATGTCAGATTCAGATAGCTGCAGACCTTCAGGCTAATGAGATCTGGATCTGTATTTTGTATCTTGCATCCATAGTTTAAAGTGAATTTGAGATCTAAATTTATACGTGTGATGGAGTTTAATATCATTTGAGTTTCTGGTTCTGGTTTCAAAGGTCTCTTAAACAGTGATGGTGATGGAACATATATCTCACGTTTCACCCTAGTCTTTAAAATCAAATGTTATATCCTTTAAGAATATGAATGCACAGAAGTGTTGATATTGTACAAGTGCAGAGAAGTAAAACAACTTCTTCCACAGTGAAAGTTTCAGTCTCGTCCAGTAGATGTTTGTTGTTATTTATTGAATTTTGCTGTATTGATTTCTGTAACTCTGACTATTTATCTTTCTCCTGCAACACACATTTCAGTAAAAACTCTTTACGGGGCAAAAGGCCAGAGTGAAGTCTTTGCATGGCTTATCTGCAAAGTAGGAAGGGAGAGACTCAGAAGTTGCACCTACAAGAAACAGTGGGGACTCTTTGATGTCTCTCTTAATGTGCTGGGTTTAGATTACTTTGTGAGTATAAAAAGGGTGAAAGGTTTGAGGAGACTTTCAACTCGCTCTTAGGATCATGATTTGTCCATGGGGTAGTTTTTAATAGAGCAGATACAAGGGGATGGGCTATCAGCTGCAGTGTCTGGAGGCTGAAGTCTGGTCTCAGTCCACAGAAAACTCTCATGACCCAAAGATCTGTGATATTTTCAATATAATATTTATTACAACGAAAAAAGGAAAAAAAAAAAAGGCCACAGCATGGGTTATTTTTTCTCTCTTTTTCTTTTTTTCGGCCCTCTCAAGTTATTTTCTATAACTGAGAGCACATCTTCACCACTTTTAATTTTTTATTAATTATGCAGATGACTCCAAAATTCCTTAATGTAGAACACGAAGTACTGCAGTGTCGTGGAACCAGGTGCATAAAGCAGGGATTTAGCAGGCACAACTCAGCCCCATGAAAATTAAGTATCTTTAGAATTTCTTCTTTTAATGAGAAGAAATCTGAGGCTAAACCATTAAATCCATTCTTAAAAGGGTTACTTTTTCAGCTGAGGCTGCCCATTCTGGTTTGGAGCAAATTTGTCCAGTAACAAAATAGAAAATAGTGAGACAATGTTTAAATTTCAGAGAGGGAAATCAAGAATAATGTTTTTTCTGAGTTTTGCAAAGGTCAAGAGCATTCAAATTCACAGATATTGTGGGTCACCTCATTCATGCTATGGGTAATAGTATAATTTGGGGTTTAGCCAAATTTTGTGCCTTCATGTTGTTCCACCTGAAGAGGAAAATAGAATTCAATATCAATAGATCCACATTCTTCTGACATTCCTGTTTAAGTTTTAATTTCGGCTTTTTTTTTTTTTTAAATAGAAATGTTATATTTTCACTCTGAATAAATTGATTGAGGATTTTTCAGGCCAGCTTTGCAGCTTTCTTTCAAGAAAGTTTCAAACTTTTTAAATGCCATACTCCTTTTTTGCGTTAAAAAAATATCTTAAAAATCTACCTAGGGAAAGGATGCATGTTATTTATGACTTTCCTATTTATTTTGGCTTCAAATATTTAAATCTACTGATTATTGGAAGAAATAGGCATCTGTGGTTTCTGAAGAACTTAAGAATCCATTAGGGGTGACACTGAGAACTTAAGAATCATTATGGTTACAATGAGCCCCAGATAATTAAAAAACAATTTTCGAGGTAGTAATAGAGGCCATAAATTCTGCGTTTTAAGAACCATTTTGAATATATTTGGTCACACAGGAATCTTCTATTACTACTCATATCTTGTTTGTCACTTTGTTATTCCCCCTTTTGGGAGAAACAGGGAAGAAGAGAGGCCCAATTCTCTTCCACAAGGGGATAACTCCTCCAGCAGAGGAGCTGGAGAGGTCATTGACATCCTGCTGACCTCAAAGTGTGTGAGGGACACAGGATGATGTCATTGTCATTGAACTGTGGGGTTTTTCCCCCCCCCTCTATGCAGTGCCATAATTTTCTTTACGTTTTCCAGAATTCTCCTACGGTGGCCGCCATATTCAATAGCCAATTTGAATATGGATTGTTCCATAATTGAAGCTCAGCTAGGACACTAATTAATCCCTTCTCTGCAGCTCTGTAATGAGTTGGCTGGCTTACAAATACCACTGACCTCTAATGGATGGAAGCAGAACTGTTCAGTCATTTGTCATGTCTCATAGGGCACAACTCATGCCCAATCTGCTTTAAGTTTGAATAGTAAGGCCTTGTGCTTTTGGGTCAGGAGAATCTAATTTCAAGCTCAGGCGCTGCCAGGAATTTCTGAGTGCTTGTGGTCCCCAGCTCAAGATTAGGGTGTCATTAGCCAGCCCAAATGAGTGAGCAGTTACTCACAGCAATGAGTAAAAGCTTTGCTCGCCACTGTAAGAAAGTTTGCAGCTTGTCCACAGTAAAAAATGTGAGGCTGTAGGTGGTGAGAAATTCTTTATACTGTATAAACAGAACATTTCAGAGCTATTATAAAAGTTGAGGTTTTGGGTGAGCAGAGCTCTTTATTATGTCTTTGTTCGTTGTGGGCTGGCTAGCAGTGATTCATGGAATATTACTGTACATCTGATTTTGGTAGTTGCCCATTACATCATGTTAACATATTTCAGTAAGTGATCAATTCAGATTTTGGTATGCTGCTTTAATTCAGGTTTCATTCCCTGCCTGGTATTTATTTTTGGAGGGATGTTGTCCATCTTTGTCTGAGATCATACTGCCCTTTTTGCAGTAAACATTTTAGGATAAAATGCTTAATAAGATTTGCATTTAAAAAATGAACTAAAAGAACTGGACCCCCTCCAGCGAGAAAGAAGTAATTATATCATTTGTATTGCAAAACAGGAGCAGCTATAAAACATCAGTATACTTTCCAAGATTGATATTATTGAGAAGCATTACATTACATACAAAATAACAGGCCTGGCAGAAGGGAGAAGCTCTTTCCAGTGGAAGAAACCCACATACTCAAGGCAGAGGCATGGGATTTATTCTGGATTCTGCTTAATCAAGAATTTCAAATTTACCCCTTCTAGTTTTTGCCTTTTACTTCCATGAAACCCTGGTTGGAAAAGCCAGTGAGTGACATTGATATATTTTGTTGCAATCAGAGCAATTTTTTGATAGATTCACTTCAGAAAACCACCCAAGCGTTGCATGGCACATTCAGAAGTCTTTTGTCTGAGTAGTTTATTTTAGATTTCTTCTCTCCATCCCTGCTGAATTATGAGCCACTGAAAGTTTTGCCTGCATAGCTGTGCAGGAATGACTATAACTGAGGTGGATTTTGTGATGTTGGTTAATATGGCAAGAGATATTTCATGTAGCATAGATGCTCCTGGCCTTAAGACCTCTTGTTCCCAGTAAAAGTACAGGAATTGTTCTTCCTGTTTGGATGACTAAACCAGTTTAAATAATCTTCAGGCAAAGCACTGTCTGTGCTCACCCCATGTGACGTTTTGTGAATCCCAAATAGAAATGCTCATCAGTTCTCCAACTGCTTGTGAATAATATGTAATCTCATGAAGCAGAATCGTGTGTTTGGCATTGTATTAATGAAAGTATTCCCAAATCAGTGTCTGTTAGTTTGTTTAAATAGTCTACCCTGAATACAGACCATTTGCAAAAGGCTGTTAGGTGAATATTAGTAAATTAATATGTTAATTAAATCTGCATCTGGGCTCAGACTTTGTTACTGTTTGCTTTGCATCTTTCTAAAGCTTTTTGAGCTTTTATTTTTGTGTGTAGCAAACTTTACATTAGAGTTGGTCAATCTATTCTCATATTGGCAGAAGGGGATTTTCATTGATCTTTTTCTCTATATTTGCCTTTTTTCCTCCCTCTCTAAACCTTAGTGCTGTAATACAGAAGATTTATTGTCAATGATTTATTAAAATGTAATTCTAAGGTGACTCCGTATCGTGAAAGTAATCTGCAGGCTATCTTTGTTTAAACTTGCAACCCCCTTTGTCAAAGAAAACAGCCTATGAAATTTTCATTATAATAGACAGGTTTTTATAATGAACTGGGAAAAAGCCATTATGACCAAAAAGGAAATTGTTAGGAAACTTATGCATTGAAACAATATGTTCATTAATTGTAATTTTTTTGGGAGGGTGAACAATTCTGTTTAATGGTTACATTTTTCAGGCTTATAAATTAATTTGAATTACCCAATATCACTTAATTTTTCCCTAGGAAAGCTTCTGCTTGCCCGAGCAATATTATAACTGCTAATTCAATTACACTGAAATTGTTTAATAGAAAATATAATTGCTTATTCATACAGAATACCCATTAAAGAAGTGCAAAGGCCTATCCCCTAGGGTTACTCCATATTAGTACTTTGGGAATTCGGGGGGGGATTGCTGGGTAGGGAAGGTGCTGACTGATCTTTAATTGTTCATCACCTGCCTCCAAAATAATATGAATGGACCCAAACTAAATGACCACTCATTACAAGTTTCAATTTAGGAGCTTGGCTGAGGTCAGCAGATTGCTTATGCTGATCGCAATGATTTGAAGTTGTGATTACCATAAGCAATTTAAATTTTATTGATCTACCCTTCTGAAAGTTGTAATTGAGCAGAGATGTTGGACCCGTAGCTCTCCAAACTAAATTGTGCTCTGAAGCCCTTGCTGGATTACTGCAAGAATCAATAAGCAGTCAGTCACATTAACAATGAAATAGCTCCATTAACATACAGTGCTACTGGTGAAACTTTATTTAGGAGGGGTGTTAGTTCACTTCATTGTTTTATCAATGAATTTCAGTTGTACAGGGAAAAGTATAGCTTGTGTAGGCCTAATGAGCTTGCATAGTGATGATCTTATATGCCTTAACTGGGAGTCTTTTTATGGGAAAGAAAGATTATTTTTTTTCTGTGACAGATTTGCTTTATTATGAACAGAGGAACTATGGAGCTGGAATTACAATTTGTTAACTGTGATGCACTGAAATAACTTGGTGCCAAAGAGTTTTCTACTGTGACATATGTTCACTATTAGTGGGTTTCACACAAAAGGTCATGGCTCAAACAAGAACACAGACACACAGGGAGTTTGTAATTTATATATATTTGGAGCTTCCAAGTGGAGTTTAGTGATCAGCCTCCTAAACAGCCCCCAAGATTTTTGCACCTCTGTGGCTTTGCTGAGGAGATTTGAACACTGACCAGGAAAAGGCTGTTTGTTCCTACACAATGTAGGAACTACACAGAAGATGGACATAAACATGCCTGGACTGTGTGGAGAAAAATTGTTTCCTGTGACTCAAAAGTGACTCAAAATTTTGAAAAGAGGATGCACAAACTGTATGGTTTGAGGTATGGCTCAGCAGGAAAAACAGAAATACCTTGGACTAAATGTCTCATGTCTTTGTGCTTTATTTCTGCTTTTTCTATATCTACTGTCTTATTTTGTCATGACTTTTAACTCTTCTCAAAATATGCTTTATTGTAGTATCTTGAAGCCCTTGCTAGAGTACAACCTGTTTCCCTACCCTCCAAAGCAGGTTTTAAATGAGCAGTGAGCCAATACTGGTTGAGTTGTTTGGCAGTGGTATTGTGCTAATTGAGTAGATTTAATTGAGTAAACTTGGCTTTGGGAAAGTGCTGTCTTTGTGTTCATCAAAACAATATTAGAAGACCCATTTTGTGCTCCTAAGTTATTTATATTTATACATCTTTACTACACAAGGTGTTGGTGATTTCACACCATCCCAGGCAGTTCTCCTGGCAATTCATTCATGAAGAAAGAACAGTCACTGGCAGCACACTGGTAGAAACCACCCTTAATCCTAGACTTGAATAACCCATGTAGAACACAAACTATAATTTCAGCTCCTCATCACCAATCACAGAATTTCTGGTCCCATGATCACTGCACAGTCAAAATGCCTGATATATATCCATACAGACCTGTCACAATTATGTTTACACCAAAGGCTGATTCCTTAAAATTTAGCAGTAGATCAGCTTTTGTAGTCAAAGACATATCCTTTGGATCAGTAAGACCAGGTATCCCACAGTGAAAAGCATACAGCTCTTTTCTAGGAAAATTACTTTTTATGTGAGCTGTTTTATAGTGTAGGACAGTTCAACTGGCTCTTTGTAGCTACAACAACGGAAACAAAAGTCTGGTGTAAAAGCACTCCATGATATTTTTTGCTGCCTTCTCAGGATTTATTTTCTCCAGGTCTTCTGCCACATCTCACTGAGATGATAAAACTGTTTATTTTTTCCCCAAGATCTTGGTTTCTCAAGGGTTGAAAGTACTGCATGTGTACTGTGATGCAGCTCTTGGAGTTCCTCTGTCATCCAGCAGTTCAATTGGCTTGGTTTATGTGAGGCTCTTACCCAGGCCCACATCCACTTCATGAAACTCATGCAGGGGATGAATCAAAGAACACACAAATCCTTTGTCATTCCTTCAGCTGAGACAGTGTTGTTATCCTGGGGAAATCATGTGGAACAAAAGAATATTCCACTTACATTTAATTCCTGTACCAGCCCCTGACGCAGAGCAGACACAGAACAATGTGTGATGTGGCATTGATTCATAAAAAGCTAAATCTGAATGGTCACTTTCAAGCACAGCAATGTGTTTACAACTCCAAGATGGCCTAAAAAAAGACATGGCTTATCTTTACACAGGAAAACATCAGCCAGAGAAATGTTCACTGAAAGCTGTCTTGTGGAAATTGCAGTTCTTCAGAGAAGAAATTATACTAATTAGAAGAGGACTTAAGTATTTGATAAACGATAAGATCACTTGAAAAATTGATAATCAGATACATACTCAATTTTCAAAAGACATTTTTGAATATGGTGTTCCACTGCTGATATATTTATTGCAGAAAATCTGAGAAAAACATGTTTGATCTCTATCCTATATAAAATGTCATGCATCAAGAAAATTCCACATGTGCTGTCTAAGTGTTATATTGAAGGGATGAAGAGTTCTCTGTCATGATAGTCTGATTATGAGATATTACATATTAAATTACACTGAGGAAAGAAGATTCTCTTTTAATGCTTGAGATTCTGATCTCTTTATCATCTCTTTTATGTTAAAGAGTTCTGGATTTTCAGGTCACTTCTGATAGGATATCTAACAAACAAAAAAAAATCCTTTAACTGAGAGCCCTTCACACTAAAAAAAACAATTAAATTTTGAGATCCATTTAATTTTTACTTATTTTAAGCACCACCATGAACATCTGCCACCTGGCATAGAAATAGGTTCATATGGCAGGTGGGAAGATGAGATTTATTTAAAACTTCTTTGTCTTTGGTATTTTTCCCTGCTGAATTTTCCAGTGGAGTAATTTGATGGCATTTAAATAACCATTTATTGCCATAATAGAAGAGTACAGTTAAAAATACGTAGAGAAATTGCTGTCATCCCAAGATAAGAATACAGCAGAAGGCATAATGGAGAAAACCATCTTCAGTCGAGTTTGGCCTCCAGCCATAACATTGGCCAACCCTTTGATCATTCAGGAGAAAATAGAATACCTTCCACCTCTTTTCTGTGCATAGATGTAATGCACAAATTGATTAATTTATTAACCTGGACAAAAAAATTCCCTCTTCCCCTCCGATCTGTTAGCTGATTGTATTCAGTTTTTAACTCATCCACAAAATCAAAACGAGCTTTGTGTCCTTCTCTGAAAAACACAATGTACACATGGATACTCCTTCCCATGAGTTGCAACCTGTGCTGTTCCATGTATTCCCTCCCTTACAGACTTGTCTACTTTTTAAATATGACAGGAATTCCAAATCAATTTAGGAGGCTTAAGCCTTTCCCTTGATAATTTGCAGCAATGTTACAAAGTAAGCAAAAGAGGTGGGGATAGAATTTAAAGGGAAGACAAGTTCTTCTGCTAATTTTTTTCCCTGCCTTGTCTTCCTTCATATCATTGCCCAATTTTTTTTTGGCGGTATTTTATGGACAAAGAAAGGTATTTCCTCTTGTCCTTCTCACAGAACTTTTGACCTCCGTAATGGAATCATCTCATAGGATCATTTGTTCCTGCAAAATTTGAAACATCTTGAGCAAATGACCTCATCTGAACAGTTTAACCTGCAGAATCCTGGCTGACTCTATTAGGTCCATATGAGCTTAATGCAGAACTAAGGCCTTACAGAGAGAATGAAGAAAATTGCAAAAAAAAATTTGCAAAAAGCTCTGAGTGAGCTATTAGCAGGTATAAAATTATGAAACGTTGCTTTAAATGCAACACTTGCTTCCTGTGCCAGTAATCTCTCCCCAGCTGAGTCTGACTGCAAAGCAATATTTTATATCTGGTTCATTTTGCTCCCTCTTGCATTCAAAGTGGTCCTAAAAGTCCTTCCAAGTGTTGAGAGGAGGAGGGAGAGTGAAGAGACCAATGCATGCATTGTAGTCCTGTGAATTTTGGGTGGTTTACTTATCCTTCTCCAACTTTGTAATCAGGTGTTTTTAAGCTTCACTCTTTTTGCAATACCTTTCAATAAATATTCCTGTGATTCTATTAATTTATTGACCAGGAATTCCAAGGAAACAACAAAGAATGTATATATATATAATAGAAGATATTTTTGAACAGCAAATTGTAAAGTTGGTGACATGAAAATTTCCAGCAAAGGACTGGTCCCTGAGTTGTCTGACATCTCATTTTGAGTGCACATGATATACTCATTGTGACTAACTCAGAGATCAAAATTTGCCAGAATTTTTGGGAAAACAATTTTGAGCAAGAACTAAATCTGAGGAAAAGTAAACTAATGTTTAAATGAAGGATTCGCTTTGTGTTCAGCTACCACAGTTTGTCCTGTTCTATTCTTTTCCTCCCAAATCTCTGACAAAACCAAAACTGAATACAAGTCATTGCCTTATATTATCATTAAGGATTCCTGATTTTTCTTTCTTTTAACTTTGTTTTGAACTGCTGAGGGAACTGGGCAGAAATGCTCATTATGGCATTCAAATCAATTCCCCGGCATCTTCCTCAGAGGTTTCAGTAACATCCATTGTCCAAGGATCTCATTCCTCAGTGTGTGAACCCAAATTTGTTTTGGCCAGCAACCTTAAGCTTGCCATGCTTCATCTGCTCTCTGCTTTCCCTTCAGAGTCAGAACTGAAATGTCCTACAACTAAAAGTAATCCTAAATTGAACCATTGTCAAATTTAACCACTTTTCATCATTTTTTTTTTGGTTCGAGTCTTAGTGAATAACAGAGGCAGACCAGGGAAAACCAGGTTTCCTACTCATTTTGGAGGAAAGTAAGGTGCAGGTTTTTGAATGGAGCCTTTTGGACATTCAGATTTAATTCCCTCCTCTGCTACTGATTTTATTAAGGAGGCTAATCAGTCAAAGCTACATGTTAAAATGTTTGGAAATAAATTTGGTACATTTATCTGGACCATATATTCAGATATATTTCAGTTTTTGGTTCCTATTGATCTTAGTAACCTTTAAGCCTTGGTCACTTGCATTTTGCAAGTGTGAATCTAAATGAAGATTATTTGTTTTTATCGTAACAGAACAAAATTATGGATCTAAATAAACTGAGAGCACTGATTGTGAATATGAAGTGATCAAGACCAGATGCACTGAATTCTGCATGATAGGTTCACTTTTAATATTCATTTTAGTATAACCCATAGTCTTTTTCTCATTTTATTTACCCAGCCATGATCATATAGGTTCTTGAAATATATTTTCTGCCTCTGCATTTAAAAAGTTTAAGTAATCAGAAGTCAGAGAAGTTTTTTTCTTCTTATTAGAAGTATTTAAAAATATTTATATTTTAAATTTAAGACTAACTTTATTTTTTTTACCTGAAATGATTTAAATGTTATTATGATAAATATTTCTGAGAGCAGAAATATTTGCTTTCTTTATTTTATTTTTTTTTCAAACCAGGTAGAAGTTTCTAAAAATACTTGTGATTTTTGTGCATTTTTTATTTTATTATAATACTCATAGTTTCTGGTTTACACATGGAAATATTAAAATTCATAATTGCTAAAATAGTGTGCTTTATGTGGCAAAGAAGTCCTGGGCCTGTATAAAAATAACTGTGAATAACCTTACATAAAAGCACTTGTTCTGAATGGGAAATTTCCAGAATAATTGAGGTGCTTGTGTTATTCCACCCCATGTTTTACTCACTCTGGGGCACCCTTTGGTGGACCTCAGGGCTGGGAGAAAGATTAGGAGGATGGAAAATAAAGGAAAATAAAACAAGAGAAGTTTGGAGAGCAGCTGACTGGAGAGGATACAACACCTAAAAGAAAGAGAAAGAGGACAATGAAGTAGAATGAAAATACAATTTCTCCCACAGCGCAGATCAAATCTGAGCAGAGACATTGGTTGTGATTTCCCACTGACTTAAGGGGTATAACTGTAGTACAAACTGGGATGGATTTTGGGTGGAATTGGGATAATTTCTGCCCTCTGACAATATGGAACATAATTTTGGGGCTCATGAAATAGGCCTAATAACCCATTTGCTGTCCTTTTTTATAACAGCAGTCCTTTGAAGAGTAAACTTGGTGACTCGTGTCCAAACTGCTTTTAAAATCTTACTCTGATGAAATTCTTCAATTTTGATACATGGAATTAACCAAAAAAAAAGTGAATGCTTTAGCCAAGTTCACTCTGAAGCATTGCTTTGACAGAACATTTTCGTGATTATTACAACCACAAAACTCTTTTTTTATGGGTGCTGTTAATTGTCCTAAGCACAAGGCTGCCCTTTTATCAATCAACTTTGACCTTTATCAATCTGCTTTAATCACTTTCACCATTTATATTTCACAATCTTAAAATAACTATTTTGTACCCATTTCTCCATTTCCGTTTTTCATATATATATGTATATACATATATATATATATATATAAAAACTTACTCACAACCTTATTTCAGATAGTGAGATTCAAGGTTTGTGTGGAAGCAACTTCTAGTAATTCAGAAATCTGAAATATAACTGTGTGCTTTACATAATTAGATCATTGTAAATTGATGGTATTTCCTTATTTAACATTACAACAATCTGACAGGCTGGAGAGCAAGAAAATAAGACCCTGCAAAGCTCAGGTTTTAAATGATAAGTAAACCTGAGAATTTACTCAATGGGAAGTTTCTAAATCAAAATGAAAATTTTCTCTTAGGAACTCAGGAGAAGGAAACAGGATTTTCCTCTAGATATAAAAGAATTTGGTTTTTTTTTTTTTTTTTTTTTTTGGTTAAGGAATTTTCTGAGAAATTAATATCATTACTTTTTTTTCAACTACCCTCTAAAACACTCATTTACATGAAGAGGTACCTCTCCTCAGTTGTCTTCTGAGATGCTTAAGTAGCTTTGGTTTCCTGTGGACAAATTGAGCTCCAGCTGCACCCTTGAGGAGCACACCACCCAGGGAAGTGCTGAAGCACTTTTTTATGAAAACAGATGGTTCCAATTGTCCCTGGAAGACAAAAGATCCAAAGAAAATTTGGGAATCAGATCACATTGCAGAGATCTGACCCAGCTGAGCACAGGCAGTCCCTGCTCAGAGTGACCGTGACCCAAACCCACCTTGTCCCTCAGTCCAGGATTCTCCAGGAGACACCTTTTGAACTGGACCTGATGGTTGATCTGAGTTTCCATTGCTCCTCTTGGCTCTCCAGTGACATGCAGATTTCTATCCTGCTTTATATTTTCTCACAGCATTGCCCAATATTTACATTTACAGTTAGCTCTGATGGGGAAAATGGAAAAGCCAAGCATAAAGAAGCTACAGAACCCTCATTTTTCTCTGAAGTCTGTGTGTGCACATTAAGGGTGATATTAAAGGTGTACTAAATAGGTTTTAATCTTGTTTACTTTTTTTTTTTTAACATTTTACATGAAAGCTGGCATGATTGGGATAAGAGTGAAACGAACATAAGTATGATAAATGATAAAGTGCTCCTGGGAGTAAATATGCCACTCAAAAAGAGCATTGCTAATCAAGCAGTGCAGGCAGCTAATGCTGTCTGAGAGCGAGCACCTCAAAAAGATTCTAAATTTGAAACATTGAAGGCTGGCATTTAGCTTGAGTAGCTCCTGCTTCCAGATGAAACTGCTGCACCAGGGGAATCACAGGAGCAAAATGAACCCTGGGAAGGGGCAGTGGGATGAAGGATTAAATGACCAACAAGATTAAAGGGGGGAAAAAAGGGAGATAAAAGTGGAATTTGCTGCTTGGTACGAACTGTCTGAGAGTTTGGGAAGTAAATTAGGGCCAGGCAAGGATCAACTCTGACCAGCTCAGATTTGTGATGGATGTGTAACCCTTGTTGTCCCCCAGGCTGGCGGAGGAGCAGTTTTGTCACCGCTGTGTCCTTGGAGGGCACAGCTGTGACTGCCTGGGTGACTTTGGTGGCCCAGGTGCCGAAGGACTTTGCTGTGGCACACGAAAGCAGGCGGCTTGCATTGGTTTCAGAGAGAGCAGCATATGTTCTGCTCAGAAATTTCATCTGCCACCCACTCTGCAGGAGTGTAAGGCTGCCCACACCTCTCGCCTGAATGACTTGGAAAATGTATTTATATTTCTGACTGTTACTCAAAGTTAGAACTGTCTAAGGGACAGGGAAGTCATGCAGGAGGGCTCTTCTGTTTGGTAAAGGAGTGTGAAAATTACTCCTTTTGCATGAGTAAACTGTACATAACTCTGTAAAGTGTTCTGAGTAACCACTAGGGAAGGATTGGACAGTGTTTACCTAAAAAACTTGGCAGTTTTCATGTGTGTTTGCCAATGTTTCAAAATTGCACGAAAGAAGTTGCACCTGTGACAGTGAACTGTAGCTTTTTCAGAAAATGTTTGAGTTTTACCTGGTATTTATTCCACCTCACTGGACCTTGTGAATCAGCAGTTCTGTAACTCCAGGAATGACAGGAGTTCCTCGTGGTGTCTTGTCTGATCCTGCTGTGTGGCACAAAAGGAAACAGGATAGAAAACAGTGTCTGAATTCAGACAGGGTCTGAATTATGAAGTTTTACATTTTAACTCTGTATTTCTTGATCAGGGAAATGCTTCTTTATTCTTGCATTTTGTAGCCTTCCCTAAGGACATCCTCATGGTCATCTGCAGTGCATTAAACCCTATTCTTTCCCTCTCCTAGGGCTTGCCTTGCTTGAGAGCTTGTCCTGAGCTAGAGCTTCCCTTACCTGCATGGATGAGGCAGCTTTAAAGCCTCTTTTTACATTTGTGAAGCCAAAACAAACTAGTAAGAAACTTTTGTAGGAGTCATAGGCCAGTTTGTACAGAGTTTTTGTTTTGAAAAATCATGAAGTTCAGGTCCCCTAGAATCAGATTCAAAGAGGGAATTTATACTAGAAACTGGATGATTTTGTGTCAGTGTTACTGGTTTATATTTTCTCTACTGAAAAGCAGAGAAAAACTAAAGACATTGCAAGAAAAATTTTTTTGCACATCAAAATGAACAATAGAAGTGGCGCTTTTTTTTTTAATTCAATATTTATTTTTGCAATTTTCTTAAAGGAGATAAGACTAAAATGCTGCAGCAGATGAGCACACACACCCAAAATATTTTCCCTCCCAAACCTTCCGTCATTAAAACGTTTTCTGTTGATATGAAGATACTTCAAGCTGGAGCACTGACATTTCCCAACGTTTTGCCTCGCTTAAGTACAGTTGAGAAAGTTACTGCCTGCTCAATTATTTCCCTGAGCAGAGGCTGTTAGTGAGAGGGACCAAGATCTGGCAGCCTGTAACTCTGTATTAGCTTAGTTTGTGTTACAGCCAATTGCTGCCTGACCTCTCCACACTGCGGAGGAAATGCAGTGCCATCTGTATATCTCTTAGTCACACTGAATTATGTCATTTATAATTCCTTTGGAATGCAGGGTTTACTCTGTGCTTTGAGGCAAAATTAGCAGGAGCAAGGAGATGTAAGCAGGAGCGCAAAGGTGAGAATTTGTGGGGCCTTGTTTCTCTCCAGCCCCCTTTGATGCTGCCAGGTGTTGAAATGAGGGAGGGAGGGAGGCTGTTTAAACCTCCTGAGGTGTTAGCTGTGTGTAAATGTTTATGGGTCTTAAACACCCACTGATCTCAGGAAATGTGTTTGGTGGGGCAGGATCAAGCCCTTGCTCTTGGAAATATGAACGGGAGAGGAGGAGGAGCGAAAAGCACATTGCAGCTCAAAAATTGATATAAAATTTATGAATATGCAAGGTATTGAATAAGACATTTTGTACTTTAAAAAGCAGCTTCAAGTTAAAACTACCTGATAAACAAAGATTCTTGAAATGTCTCCATGAATATGTCATGCTTACAATCTATGAAAATTTTGGCTAAAGAAGACAAAAAGAACCAGGATTTCTTCCCACAATGCCTGTTCCAACTCCCATGGAAGTAGGTAGAAAAACTGTCATGATTTGAGTGGGTCCTACATGTAATTTCTCTGTCTTTAATTTCCACAACTAAATTTCTCTCAAAATATACACCTATGAATCCACCATGGAGTGTTCAAATAAAGGATCACTCTGCCCAGAATATGAGGTGCATTCCACATGGAATAGCTTCCAGAAGAAACCACTCTTTTACTGTAGTTTTGTGTAAAATGGAAAGGCAATAAGACTGTCAATTACTTGGTGGAGCTCATGCAGGCTGAAACAGGATCCAGCTGCTCTTTGGACATTTATTGCTCCAGTCCTCTCCTGTTAAATGTCCACTGTCATTTTGGCTTTATGTGAAACCCTTGGTTCAAAAATATGATCATAGGCAAGAAAGACTCTTAAAGCAAACAAAAAAGTCTTTCTATGTGTTAGCTGATAATAAAGCTAGAATATGGCTGGCTTGATAGGCTTAAAGAAATTGTAAATGTTAATTTATGTCCAAAATGTGTCCAAAATATTTATAAGTGGTGAAAATTTATATGAATCTTTGACATAACTCATCCTATATTTTGTTTTATAAACATTCAGAAACTGCTCATGAGGAAACAGGATGTGCACTGTCTGAGGAGCTTTCTGCCCTTTCCATAAAAGGATCTGCTCCATGTATGTTTTACAGAGCTGTTGTATATCACTTTAGCCTTAAAAAGATGTGTATACATAGAAAGGCCAAGGATGAAATCCTCAAATTCAATAGGAAAACTCTTATTGATTTAATTGGAATGAAGATTTCACCTTGAATCTTCAAATGTTGGAAGCTAGCATAACTTTATTGAAGATGATGAACAAAGATGAAGGATGTTCTAGATGGATTAGAGCTGAGGATCTGGTCCTCAGAATGCATCTTTGTCTTAGGGTAAGAAAGGGAAAATATCTCAGAAGACAAGTAAATGATTCAAATTTAGTTTGCAAGTTTGAGCCTGGGCTAAAGAACAGAGCAAAGCCCGTGCTGTGGTCCCCTGCTAGACATTTGTCCAGGAGTGATTGTCATTTTATGTGAATAAAAGAAGGTAAACTTGTGTTTCCACAGCAGATTTATACCCTCATTTGCCATACATTAACAAATAAAGTGCAAATGTATTTATACACATTATTTAAGCTGATCGGAAATCCTGATGTATGAACCCACAGATTTATGAATTATACTTGTAAATCAATGTAAATTGCTTGGTCAGAGTGTTCATGCCTTGCGATCATAGAAATTAGATACAGAAAGGACTGATTCATTTACCTAGTTCATCTCCCTGCCAGAGAAGAATTATTCCTGTTCACTGTAATCTTTTCTAGTCTGAGGTCCAGTGTCATTTTGAAAGACTCAACAACCGGGATTTTTTATTTCCCTATCAGACACAGATTTAATTTTTGTTAAGTCATGATAATTTCAACCGAGAGAGGTGACAAAGGTCGTCAAGGCACCTATACCATTCAAAACCAGGAAAGAGCAGTAGAATTAGCACATAAAAATACAAAGTTAAAATGGGAGCTATGTAACTAGCATGCTTCTCTTTGTGCATGGCTACAGCAACCTACTGCTGCTTTCAAAAATTGGATTATTTCCATTTCAGAACTTGCAAAGCAAAGAGTTTAATAAACAGGTGCTACAGTACAGCAGAACCTGTAATTAGGAAATGGAAGCATCATTGTCTTGATTGAGCCCCCTTAACACTAGGGGCACATTTAGTGAAGTTCTATCTGCCTCTCGCTTGCACAGATTCCATTTCCCAGGTCTGGATTTCACTCTGGAGGTTGTAGAGAGGGATCTGACTCCCATCTCTATGGGCTGTTGAATCCTGGTGACTGAGTCCATTAACCCCACAGCACCACGTGCTTCTGGAGTCTGCTTGAGAGCTGAGTGCAGCACAGTTTGCAGGTAAATGAACAAAGTGTGAGGCAGAAAATTTCTGCAGTTGTTTCTGGCACTACCTGAGCAGAGCCTTTGTCCTCATCTGCTGAAGAATTGTTTGGTACCGTGAGTTACGATCGCGACATTGTGGGCTTATCACGAGCTTATCCAGAACACACAAAGTAAATGAAACAATAACTGGAAAACTGTGGAGCTGCTTTTTCAGTGATCAAACCTTTCTTGGTGAGAAGGTTGGTACCCATGAGGTAGCTGTCCATCAATTTATAAAATGGCCTTGTTTAAATCCCTGAGCTGACCAAGAGCGGTAAAAGATCTTGTGATGAAGAGGCAAGGCTGGATTAGGAGATCCAGGCCCTCATCCTGGTTCTGGTGCAGCTTATTTAGATCTGATCGGCATTTCCAGGAGTATCCACGGGATTTCATACTGTCCATGCAGGGGAAATATTAGCCAGATTTTTTCAGAAACAGGGGATGTTCATTCTTCCCGTTAATTTGCTGGAATTTTTTTTAATGTAATGGACTTCTGAAGTTCTGGCTCTTTTGATATGGTTTAAAAGTGGGGCTCCCTAATAATGTAAGTGATTCTAAAAATCACTTCTTTACATCTTGCATCTTCATTATCTCCAAATACATCTGATACTTGCCATCAGTGAATGTGATGAGGCTGACATAATTTAAGATGGTAAATTATGTTGAGGTCTTTAGATGGAGAGAGAAAAAAACCACCTCTTTATTCACTTTTTTTCATTGTTTCTCCATTTTCCTTCTGTATATGCTAATATATTGTGTGCTTTCTTACTGATTTTGGCTCTCTGGCTTGGGACTACTCCTCTTCTGAGAATTAAGTAATTTAGTACAACAAGATGAGCTTAGTAATGCACAGGATCCTTTGATGGAAGGCTACTCTGCTTTAATCACCAATGCATCATCATTCATTACAATGCTCCATATCTGAATCACTTCTCATTTCGAGTGGCACAAATCAGGAATAATGTCAGTGAAGTCTGTGGTGTAACTGAAATAAAGTCTGTGGTGGCAAACTGGTGTAAGTGAGGGTATTAAGGCTTTCCTTCTGTTCAGCCCTCCTTCCTCTGACATGTAAATTAACTTCCATTTTTACAATAGAATCCATTTAGGAGTAAATTTCCAATGTGCTGATCATTTGGTGCATAATTCATGTGTGCCATTTTGAAAATGCCCCGTGCCCCTTTGAAAGGGTGTGAAGGAAAAATGGTGACTTCTGTAATGTTACTTAAAAGGCTTCTGTGTATCAAAACCTCATTGTGTCATAAAGGCAGGGCTCACGCTTACTGCAGAAAAAAAGCACACTTGTCTTTGAGACTGATCTATGGAACAACTCTTGAATAATGGAAACTTATTTTGTACATGTAAGAAGGATATATAATCCCTCCCCAGCCCCTTGGAAAAACTAGAAAAGTTGGCTTTGCTATTTCTGAATTTAATCTTAATCTTCAGAGCACTAAAACTCTCCAGTGGGGCTGGTGGTTGAACCGAGCTACTGAATATTGCCTGCAGAAATTTATTGCAAGATTGAATAATACAGTATTTTCTCCATACTCTTTTAACCCACTGTGTACCATTAAAACAGAAATTTGGAGCTGGAGAATGGGAGTTGTCACTTACTTCTTCCTGCACATTCTCATTTTGGGTGCGACAAAATAATATGTGATCATAGTTCTCAACTCCCTTTTGTATTTTCCCTTCTTTGGAAACAAACTCTAATTCCTGAAGCAGAAGGGGCTGCCATTTGGGTAGCAGTAAGGCTGCAGTATTTCATGTTTTCAAACACAAAAAATTGCTCTGATTGTTAACAGAATTAATTTCATTACATGGAATTACTCCTTAGGCAAGGTCTCAGGCACTTTTCTGACCAAATGGGAGTCTTAATAAAGTTCTGGCTGATCCTGCAAGGCTGGATTTTGCTATTCTTGACAACAATTCTTCACCAGTGTCTCTGATATCCTGGATTGTCAGCATGGGGAAGAATTTAGAAGAGACCATAATTTTATACTTGTAACATTGAAAAGTCAGTGGTTTTCAAATATTGATAATTTGTGTATCCCTAGGAATTATCTGATGGAGCTGCAGATTCTTGGACTGATAACCTGCCAGAATTAGATATTTTTTGTTAGCACACAGATTTCCAGGGTCTCAATCACACGTTGAAAATTGCTAATTGGAATTTTTGTTATCAGTTGCCATACCAACAATTATCATTTTTGGGTTTTCAAATTAATTTCTGCTACGGGGTGCAGGTCCATTGAAGCAGAGCAGATGCCACCAGTGAGATTTCTATGTGGTGGATAGAGACTTTCCCTTGATTTAGTTGTTCCTTGGCTTTCATTGAACTCCTGAAACAAGTGCCATTACTTTCTAGAGGAACAGCCATGTGTGGATGCAGTCGAAAGATTTAGGTAGGAAAAGGCACATAATTCCTCTTTCCACTGGCATTCTACCAGGGTTTTACATTATTAGCTGACTACTGCTCAGGTTTGGATCACAGCAGGAGAGTGTGTTTATGCTGCCAGTTTAAGTATTGCACTCCAAATCTGCTCCCATCTCATATATAAAGGCTGGGTCCTGGGATCACTTCTGGATCAACCAGATCTCTCTCCAGAATAAAAATTATTTCAGAATGGAGGGGTAGTTACGTTAATTTAGGGATTGAGCCAATAATATGGATGTGATGGCACCAAGGCTTACTCCATGTGCCCAGCTGAGACTTTCTGTGGTGTTGTAACATCCCTGATACCACCTCACTCCCTAAAATCACAAGGGCTCACTACTTTTGGGGAGTGACTGAGGGCTGTGCTGTGTAAGAATGACAAAAACCCTCCCATTGTCATTAGGGTTGCAAAAGAGCTTCCTCATTCTCACATTTTCAGTGGATACATAAATTCTAAAGAGTCCCAGAGCAGAAGGATGGATGGATCCAGAAGAACTGGGCTCTTGTGTAGAGTGTAGAGAGGGGAAAGGAGTGTTTACAGGTGCAGAAATTTTCCTGCACGTGTGTAGAGGCTCCAGCTTTGATGTTGAGGCTCCTGAGTGTTTTGTTCTGCCCTTATCCACTTTGAATTTGATAAATCCTTGTCAAGCACCAGTGGGGCTGAGTAGAAGGTAAAGGGGAAAACACAACATAAACCCCAATAATCTGCCGGTCCCCCAAGGTATGAATCGTGTTCAGTCACCTCCAAATCTGGTGTATGGGAACTGAATAATTGTTTCATGATAAAAAGGTACATATCTCAGTGACCAAGGGGTGTGTATACAAAGTTCTGTTTTAATTTATTTCCTTATTTCCTGTTGAAATAAAAATATGCAGTGGACTAAATTAAAAAAAAAAAAAAGGATACTTGAAGTTTCTTCCCTCTGCAAGTAGAAGAGAGTGAAGAATTGTCTGCAAATAAAAATTTTAACACAGAAACCCCACATTCTGAAGTCTGATTTACAGGGTTTAGGAAAATCACTGATTTCAGTTTGTAAGATTGACCTGAAATGCCGCAGCTGTTTGTGTCTCATTCTGATACTTTGTTGAAGCTTTGCTCTAACTTTTATGGCCAGGAGCAAAATAAGAGTCTTTGTGTCAGAAAATAAATTTGATCTTCTCTCCTTTTAGTTACTCTTCTACTCCAGCAATTTAGTACAGCAACTGACTGTAGAAAATTTCAGAAACTAGAGATTCTTTCATTTCACTTTTGGAATAGATATGTTCAAGTCATGGAAGAAAGTCAGAATTATACAGAGAACTCTGCTTTGCTTTTAATTTACTTTTTCAAATAGATGCCTTTCCACTCTGCTGTGTCTCAGGTCATGTTAAAAATGGCTTTAATATTTTTAGCAAAGGATAGAAAACATCAAATTTTCCCTGATAATAGAAATTAATATATGAACTCTACTGAACAGAAGATCAAGTTTCTTTAAAAATTGCTTAATGAACACTTTTTTCCCTGCAATGAATCTGTTTGCTTTCTTAACCCCCTCCTCCAACAATAGTTTTAACATGCTTGTGGCTAATTCTGGTGTGGGTGTGAAATAACCACTCACTGACCTTCACTGGTGTTCAATTGTTAATGTAGCTTGGAAAATAAAAAGTGTTTGAATGGTTATAGCAAGAATTTTTAATGGAGAAGGAGCATGCATAATATTTCACAGACCACTGTTACTTTTATTGGTTTTGGTTTTATTTATTTTCTTTTTTGTTAGTTGTGCAACAATTTTTGGAGGCACTGGTCAAACTCAGTTGTGGCTGCTTGGAATTTCCCACCAAATATTTTTTCCTAATTAAAACTAAAATTTTAAAGTGAAACGGGGGAAATTCAATTTGCTTTCTGAAGGATTTTGATGACTGAAATAAAGAAACAACTTCATTTCTGCCTCAGGCTGGTGCACATGTTTTCAAATTGGTCCTGTCCTATCATGCTGCTGAGTATAAAATAACATTTTGTGTGAGTACATTGATATTTATGCATCACAAACCAGTTCAAGTCGTAGCATAAGAGTCACAGTACTTGAGAGTAACAGGGCAGCTACTTTGGTGAGGAGAAACCTCTGGACAATAAAGAGCTAGAACTGGGTTTGAAGTGCAGATTTTACTCCTGGCAAAGTATTCAGGACCTCTGGCTGATTAATTTAGGAATAAGCTGCAATACCTGGGTATCCCTTCCTGTTTGTGCTTCAGAGCACATTAATGCAGCAGCAGCAGTGACCAAATTTCTCACTGCAGACAAGTCCCTAAGTTATACATTTTTTAATGGGATACTTTCATTAGTGCCTCAGCTGATATTACTCATAAACCAACCCTTGCGCTACCAGGTTTAATCATTGTCTCCAGGCAGAGGCTTATTAGTGCAAGGTCATTCTGCACTTTTTTTATTCCATATTTTCCCTTAGAGAAAGCGAGAGATGTCTCCAGAAAAATCACCTACCTCCTGCCTGGCATATCAACAGCCACAGACTTGCTGCCAGCACAGATGGAATGCCTCTTGGTTAAACCTCACCTTGCACCAAAACAGAGAGTTTACATTAAAAGGGAGATAATAAGATCAGCTCCTGGAACTTGTATGTGGGATTTTGTAAGCTGTTTAAAGAAATAGTGATAAAACTTCTATTTAAAAAAATAGAAGAAGAAAAAAAAGAAGGGAAATGTTACTTGAAAATATGAAATCTCTCATTGTGAGTTAAATGCTTTTGAAATAGTGGATTGATGACTCTGGAGATCAAAGTCTTACATCTGGCTGAGCTTCTTAGATGTCCCTATGGCCTTGGAGCACCCCACAGTCTAACCCTCAGGGGTGGGGAAGTGCTCTGATTCCTCTGCCACCGGGAAGGACCTGAGGTGCAAAAAGGCAAAGTGACACATTTAAGCTCGCATTAGAAGTCTGTGCTGAAGCAGGGATTTCAGACCAGGCATCTGATCTCCTTGGGTAGCAATCCAAATGGGAACTGTCACCTCCCTCCCGCAGAAAAGCTAATGACAGGAAGTGTCTGATCAAAAAGGATGGGAGATTTCCCAGCTCGATCAAGTCCCTGGCCTTCCAGGAGGGAAACAATGAGAAAACTCAGTCAAGACAAAGAGAGTAGAGTGAGGTGGCTGACACCAGTCTGTAGTGACTGGACTGTGATCTAAGCTCATTTGCTGTAGAGCAGAGAATAACACTTACCATGGTAATTTTTATATTTCTTTGCCATGTGACCACCCCTTGTTTTTAAGGGTACTTCTAATTGAACCCAAAATAGCTTGAAAATTGGGGAAAAATTAGGGGAAAATTTCTGCTGCAAGGCTGTTCTCAGCACTCGTGATGGGAACGCTTTAGATCAAAATGAGCCAATTATACAGAAACATGCTGGTCCCCCTGGAATTCACATTCTTCCTTTTCCTCCTGCCTCCCTCTCCAGGCTCCTCAGCAGCACACAGAAAGGGTTTCTGGGTTTCTTCTCTCTTTGTGACTTACTGGACAAGGAACCAAGAAGCCAGACCTCTGTGTTCATTGCTTTCCCTTTTTTAACTCCTGCAGAATCATGCAGGGCACATTAGGAGCACTCCAGATTCAGAATGTGGCTGACAAATCAAAGATTTCTGCATGACAGAAATGGTAGTTCTTTGATCTGAAGTACTCATATTGCTTTCTTCATTTACATCAGTAGGAAATTCAGGCTGTTTCTTTTCCTGTCTTGTGCACACTCCTTAACCCCAGACAATAATAAATAATATTTAAAAATTAAGCATAATTAATCTATCATATATATATAGCCATGCAAATCAGAGAGGTCTGAACTAATAACGTGAATCACATATTTTAAAATAAATAAATAAAAGTGGTATAGGCAGAAAAGCAGCCAAGCATATGGTTTCACCATATGCTGAAGCATACTTACTGTCCCTTATATCCTGTATTCCCTGTGAAAGCTATGTATACATAATCACTGACAAAAAAAAAAAAAAAAAACAACCAAAAAAACCAACCCTGCATGAAAGAACATTAAAGCTACATGGTCAAGTGCTCTGTATTTGGGCTCTGTGAAAAAATTCATGCAGTCATAATTTCTCTAGTAGGAGTCATAATTTCCCTAATAGAGGGAGGTTGCAAAGAAATGGTTTTTCTCTGGGCTTCAGCATGTGAGTTTTTGCATGGAAAACTTGTCTTTCAGTGGAGATGATGTGTTGTAGTCACTGAATGAATATGAATATTCACATGAAGGCATTGATCCATATCCTAAAGATGTGTCTTATATACAATCTCCTCCTTTATTCAGTGGGGAGGTAGCTCTGGGTTTCTTAATGTCTGAATCTGATTTCCTTTAGATGTTTTGGGGACAATATACCCAGGAAATACACCCATTACCATCATGGTTTTAAGGTCTGGGTTCAACTTTTTCTGCTTTATTGATAGAAAGAAAGGTATCAAGCAGTGCTCACATACCAGTGAGACTGGTTGAAAAAATTCAAAATTTTTTTTCATTGAAAATTAGATTTTTTTTTTTTTTGGAGAATGTTAATCACATTTCTCTTTACTACAAAAAAAAAAAAAAAAAGAGAAAAAAGAAAAAAGATCTTTCAATTGAATTGTCCACTGAAAAACCGTGAGGGAAGCTTTTCATTCCAGCTAAGGTATAAAGGTTCTCTTTTGGCTTTTGTACAACCACCACACAGCTTTTGGGGTGCTGTTCTCTTCAGCTGGGAGTGATCCTCGTGCTGCAATACCCCAGTTAATGTCCAGAGTTAAATAATCTGGGATAATCTTTGTTCTGTGGAAAGTGCAGACATTTTGATACTTTGAACCACTCTGAAATCAAAGTAATTTCGGGAGCAGCAGAGCACTGTAGAGGAGTGTAAACCCATTTTTAAGCAGCTGTGTTTTAGAAGGGTGACCATAGAAATCTTTGCCTTATGAAGGTTGTGAGATTCTCTATTTCTCCTGTGATTACCTGGCTGTTTCATTGCTATAATTCACTGAGGCACGACTGAGAAACTCTGTGTGGGTCACTTAAAAAGTAGATACTGCTCATCATTGAAAAAAAAAAAAAGGAAAAAAAATAGAGTGGGAAGGAGCAGAAATTTGTTGCATCTTGAAATAAACAGAATGGAACCGGAATTTGAACAGATGAATTATGTTTTTATGTTCATATCTTCTGTGTATCCATAACAATCCCAGGAGGCTTCACATCAACATTTTGAAATCTTTTTGATAAATGCATTCACGTTCTTACCAAAATTGACTTGTGTTTGGATTTCTCATCTTATACTCCAATTAGCATTTGAACCCAACACTTTAAGCACATGATACAGTGATTTCTTGAGTGCAGATAGTTAATTTAAATGTTTCAGATCATTGCAACAGAAGCTAACAAGTGTTATTTTATTTCTGGCGGTTTTCAAGAGCTGATTTTATGATTATTTGGCTTACCTTGAAAACGTATTTTTTTTCTATAATCTGCTTTTGAACTCCAATTTCTGTCTTTTTAGAAATAAAGAAAACAATTAAGATTATGTCAGTGCTGAAGCTACTGAAGTCTTAGGTTGAAACCTTAAGTGGAACCTATCTTTCAAAGAGAAACAGGTCAAAGGAGTTAATGGCTAATGTGTGACTTCGAGCTAATTTTGAGAAAAGAATATGGAGTGATGCTGCTATTATTCCCTGATTATTTTTTCACAATCTCCTTTTTAATTTTTTTTTCTCCTGGTCTTGGCTTATACAGAATATAAAAGCTCCTTATTAGGAAGACAAATGAAGAGGAAAATAAGCTAAGGGGTGACAAGTCCAGTCTGAGAACTGTACCTGATATAAACTTTCAGCAGTGTCTTAAAAAAATGATGGCCCACATGCAATCATATCCCATGTCCTAAGTAGAAAGCTGTAGGATTTTTTCTAATTTTTATTTTCTGTGATAATTAAATGGGCTGCTTCCAGCAACATCAAGAATGTAGTGAACTTAAAAGTCAGAGACTATTGAAGGCAGATGAGATCAGAGAATCTAGAAGTTTGTTATGTCTCTTTGAGCTGAAGTTGGCCACGCTGAGGGACGTGATCACTTTTGGGCCCTGGTGCAGCTGTCTTTGTGCTGGCTCAGCTGCTGGAGAGGAGCCGTGGGGGGAGATTGATCACCCCGTGTGGAATACACCTGGCAAGAAGGATGGAGCAGATGTCTGCCATGGTGACCCCACGCTATTCCCTTGATTGGGATGGAGGGAGAGGGCAGAGCACTGCGCTGTTCCGGCTGAGCACAAGCCATGCTGAATTAGAGAAGCCCTTCTGAGCTGTGTTAATTAATGCTGCACTGGGGAAAGACACAGACCTGGCATCCAGGAGATGTAAAATGTGATTTTCCCTCTTCTTTTGTCCTAGGCAGCACCTTGTGACAACTGAAAGCAGTCCAGGAGCCACCATGGCTAAGCTGTTTTGTTGCTGTGAGACTCTGAAAGAAGAAGAAAATCATGACTTTTCCACTTAGATTCAGAGGACAGTGGACTTCACTATGTGATGCTTTCAAACTGACTGGGAGGCTACAGATGATTTCCTCTACCTGTGCAATCCAGCCTGTGAAAAAGAGAGAATTACCTGTCCCTAATGCTCTTTGAGATCTGTGGTTGAAATGATGTATGTCAGTTATAAATTGCTGTTTCCTTCCTTCACTGGCTGCCCAAACTTTTCCTTTTTTTCTTTCTTTTCATGCAGGTCTCAGGCACCTTCTTGTTTTGGAAAGAACATGTCTGAGAGGAAGGAGGTAGCAATGGATTAGGGTTTAGGGGAACTTTACTTTGCCACAGGCTCACTGTGGGACTTGGAGATTTTTATCTCCTCGTGTTCCAGTTCTCCATATGCAAACTAAAGATAATAATGCTCCTCTTGGCTTGATCTTTGTCCTATTTATTTAGTTTATAAACTTCCTGGGGGCAGTGATCATCTCTTAGTGTGTATAATACCAACCACAGAGAAGCTCAGCTATCATTCAGGGCCTCTATGTATTGCCATAAAATATCCATTAAATAATTATGTTATGGCAGGCATTGCCAAATGATCTTGTCTCCTTAGACTTCTGAAATATTTTTCTTAATGTACTAAAAAGGTTCAGACATCTGCAAAGATTTTGGTTTTCTGTGAAAGGCTGTATGTGCAACTGCGTTTAAATGTATTAAATGCAATTTTTGTGTCCCTTCCAACCCAAATAATTATATGATTCTATGACAAGATTCTATACAATTAAATGTATAAATCTACATTCTCTCTTGGCAAAAAGAAGGTAAGTCATTGGGATCTACTGGGGATAATCAAAGAATATTCTTTCTAAACTCAAACCCAAATTCTGAGTAAATATAGATTCACCATGTTTTTTAGCATTGGATAGCTCTATGAAGAACTAGGAAGTTCTTTCTGTGGCTTGTAGTAGAAAAGTCAAGAAAAAATTAAGTCCAGTCCCTTCCTCCCTTCCTTTCCTCCCTTCCTTTCCTCCCCTTCCTTTCCTCCCTTCCTTCCGAAATTCCTTCCTTCCGAAATTCCTTCCTTCTGAAATTCCTTTCTTCCTTCCGTTTTCCATTCCATCTCCAGTTCCAGTTCTATTTCCATTGGAAATTGTTGTCATGAGCTAATTACACCTCTGGGGGATTATGGGCATCTGGCTGTGGTCCATAAAACCCCTCAGAACTGATTCCCCCTTTCCCGTCTCCTTAAGATAACCACACCTTCTGTTGTGTTTTATAACTTGAAAAAAATGCAGTTTTTGTGATCACAATGTACAGATATTATTTACATTGACTTGTTTTGCTTCATTGCATTGTGAATTTACAAGAAACCAAAGGAGTTTTACTCCCATTTTCAAAGTTGCCAGGAAAAACAAGTGCTTGATGACTTCCATAAAATATTTCCTGAGCATCCATCACCAGCTTGAATGTTTGAGGTGTGCTCTTGTCTTGCCTTCCCACTTCGATGTGTTTTGCTGGGCAGTAAAATTCCAGAAATGTATTTGGCTTATCCTAAATACCCTCCCAAACCTGCCAGTGAGCTCTGGGATATCTGTTGCCAACTGTGCACACACCCCAAATCCTGCAGCAATTTGAACAGTGTCATATTCTGCTTGTGCTTTCTCTCAGTTTCCATTAATTGTGAGAGCCTGAAATTAAAAATGACTGCTTGCTTCCAGTTTGTTTGGATTTCAGTACTCACTATAACCGAAGACAGGGACACTTGGAAAAGCAGTGGAATCTGCAGCAGGAACTGCTGAAGGCTTGGATGGCTTTATTTACACATACTTTGCTCTAAATTTAAC
Source organism: Petroica traversi (assembly GCA_025920805.1). Lineage (NCBI taxonomy): Eukaryota > Metazoa > Chordata > Aves > Passeriformes > Petroicidae > Petroica > Petroica traversi. The sequence continues at coordinate 9,613,818 of JAHLSL010000042.1, read as the reverse complement.
TCCGTATCTTGACATTTAGGTTGATGAAAGTGTTAACATCTCCAGAAAGATTTTACTGAAACATGAGGCATATTCAGTATTTTCTTAGGCATTCCTATTTCTGCGTGAATTTAACTCTTTTTAACGCTAAGATAAAAATAAAAAATGTTTCACCAGGAAAAAAAAATACTGTCAACTGTTTAAAAAAGTAATTAAAAGCATATAAATTTAGATCGAGACAACGATGGAAAGAAAAAGGGCGAGGGAGAGATTGAAAACACAGCATTAGTATAATGCACTTGGTGCACTGTAAGTGCTTTGCTGCCTCTGAAATTCCCTAACAAGGTGAGTGAAACTATTCTAAGAACACAATTATCAAGAGACACCTTTGAACTGATCTATCCCGAAGAATAACCCCCAGAAAGAGAAGGTGAGGAGGAAGGAAAAGCAAAAAAAAAAAGCACAAAAAAAAAAAAAGCAACAACTTTCATATGTTTGTTGGCCACACAGCACAGCTCCGACTTCTGAACATTTTTCCCCAATTATTTTTGTAAAGTATTGATCGCAATTTAATTTTGCAGTCCCAACATGAGAGGCGCTTCATGCTGAAATGTCTCACAGGAGATTGTAATCAGGGTCTAGCCTGAAGGTGAAGCACTAGTACATAGGTTTTACTCTATTCCTCCACTCTTCATCAGTTCTGGGATTGGAGCAGAGGGCATTCTCAGGCAGATTAATTTTTGACGATGGGATCGATGGAAGATGTTTTTTCCTCCTGACATTGAGTCATCTAATTTGCTGTTTATCTTTGGCTTATTGAGTTTTGAGCATTGTTAAATCATACCTTTCAGCTGTTTAATTTCAGATGTGAATTTTGCATTCCCCCCTTGTACTTTGGCATAACTCTTTTACCCAAAACGAGCGGGGTGATGGGCCTTTTTTTGACACCGGGTTACTGCTTTCGAGTCTGTTAAGTACTCCAAGGTAATGTTATAGTACTTTCCAGCCTTTTTTCTTTGCTCGTGGCCATAGATCAGATCATCTCTAGGGAAATCATTACTTGCCATCATTATTATCCCTAGCACCTTCATCTATTCTCCCTTGTTTCCTGACTCCATTGCTTGATGAAGTGCCTACTTGTGAGGACACCTTTAGCTCAGGTCTTCTAATTAACCCCTTCATTGCTCGGGCTGGTTCATTTATTTTTTTTGTTCCTTTACCCAATAAGTTGTGATCTATGTGTTCAGCTTTTGGAGCAGTTCATAACAACAGCACTCTGGAATTGTCTGGGAGGCTCTTGGTGATTTTTTCCCCACTTTGATTTTGTTTTAGTAGCAAAGCGAACGTTGTGCCAAATACATTGCTAATGCTAAATAAAAGGCTTTCACTCAAAAGAAAATAGACTTTACTTAACCTTTGCTAAAGGGTTATGCATTATTGCTTCACATTTCAAGGGGAATCCTCTAACCTTGGCCCGACTCTGAGCAGTCTATGAAATAATCTTGCAATTATTAATTTTTACTGACTCTACATATATGCATATATTTACAAAAAAAATTGTGTATCGTGGTGACCACAGGTAAAAGGTGGGATGAAGCAATAAATTACTTGTCACAGGAAGTTTCTAAACTATTGTACATCACACTGGCTTCAAATTGGCAATGATCAGAAATATTTTCATTTTATATTGCCATTCTCTCGAACTTAAGGCTAGGAAGGTTTAGCTCATGTAATATATGAGGGTGTTGGAATTCAGAGCTCCTCTGTGGGTATCTCATAGCCCTTCCAAAATTGTTCATCTTTTGGGCTGAAAGCAACTCAATTCACCTTTGGAAGGCAAAAACCTCAACTCACACTCTTTGAGGTTTGAATAGAAATCATTTTTGGCCAATTTATGTATGAAGAGTTTAAAATTAAGCAACATTTCCTTACTTCAAGGCACTGAAATGTTTAAGGCAAAAGGTTGGCTTGGCCATGGTGATTTCAATAACAATAACAACAACAACAACTACAACAATAATAATTACAACAACAACAACAACAATAATGTCATTACAACAAACCCCACTAATTTAATTGATATAAACTTAAAGTGAAAATCATATAAAAGGAATATTAAACTTCCTTTAAATGTTATTTTTAAGGTAAAAATATAATATTACACTTTCAACACGAATTTTTAGTAACAACTTTTGTCTCTTAAAAAAGGGCTGTTTGTACACTGCAGTCAAACATTGTGCAGAGGATGAGAGTTTTGTGGGGCGAGAATTTTGTTAGGGGAGTTTGTTCCGAATTTTGTTTAGAAATTGGTTAGAATTTAGCTTAGAATTTTGTTTAGAATTTTTTTTTTTTGTGGGATTTTTTTTTGTTACTGTTTTGTTGATCTTGTGGTTTTGGAGTAGTTTTTTTTGAAGAATATATTTGCAAATAAGTCTCTCACCATTGAAAACAATACCAGCATTCGCAGGTTTAGCTAATTTTTAATTTTTTAAGTTTTTAACGAGGCGAGGCTCGTTCCCCCTCCCTTCCGCGGGCATCACTGCCCCGTTTTCCTGCAGAATGTTTAAAAACATTCCTGCATCCCGGCAGTTTTGGGAGCATCCCTCGTTGGGGCCGGGCTGTGCGAGCATCCGTGCAAGGCCACCTTCGGCAGCTGCTCGGTGCCAGCCCCAGCTCCGTCCCTGGGCGGCAGGGGAGCGAAAGTGGCTGTAATTACGGGCTGCAGGTGGAAAACCGTGCTCCCTTGCCCTGGGGGAACTGAACCACAGCCGTGATTAAAGGTAGTTAGCGATCCCTAATGACTGCAAACACGCGGAGCTGATAATTGCCACCACTTTTCATTCCGCCACCCGGGAGGGCTGACCTGCTGCCAGCAATAAACTTTCTTAAGTTTCATCCTTGGCTTTTCGGAATTCAGTTTTATTATTATTTAATTATTTTTTTTAAAGGATTTTTCTAATCCTTCTTGACCTTTGGATGTGGGACCGGCCCTGTGACAAAGAGTGCTGGAAAGGACCCAAGAGCAGCTGGAAAGAGGAGGGTACTGGGCATGGAGGGTACTGGGTACAGAGGAAATCTGATCCAGTGTGGTGATTTTCTTCATTTCAATCTCTGCCAATTATATGAATTCGTACCTCACTTTGATGTTATCAAACCTGGGAAACTCTTGCTAATGTTACTTTTCACGTGTTAAACTCGATTATGAGTTTAACTACCCTGCTGCTCAGTGGCTTAAATGAACATATTCATGAAATCCACAATAAGAGCCCGTTATTTGATTGTACAGTAAATTGGGATGTTCCTGTCCTTAGGCTCTGAGTCTGCCTTCTCTGAAAGGGAAAGATGTGCTCCTTCCATCAAATATCTGTCTATTAATCAATTGTATTACACACAATCCCCTTTGAAGACAGGGATAAAGGGCAGTAGAAAGACACCTTTCCCCAAATCTGCAGTGAATGGTTTCTGGCAGTATAAACATCTCTTATTTTTCCAGAGGACACATCTGTTCTGAAGGTCTTCTGTGCAATCCCCGTCTATGTCTGTTTTCACAGAAATGGCAGTCCTTAAAACTCATTGAAACCTTTTCTCTCTGCCTCCACAAAAAGTTAAAGGCTAATTAAGGAAATGCAAACAGGAGCTTCTGGGCCTTCCACAGCAACGCAGCAACTTGCAATATGAGGAACTGAAGAAGTGAACGTGCATTTTGTCCCTCTGGCAAAGGAAAAGAAACAAACTAAAAAACATTATAATCTTTTCGGCATTTAAAAAGAAAAATACCCTTTATTCCCTTTATATCGTAACACATAACCCCCAAAATCAATAATGCAGAGGCACTGTTTAGAAAAAAAAAAAAAAAGGAAGCACTACAAGATGCTCCAGTCAAAACATTTCTTAACTGGCTCCAGAGGGGCAGGATCATCCCTCGTCCTTTTCAGCTGGAGCAATTCCGACCAAGAGGTGAGGTTTCATGCATGGTAGTGAAGAAAAGCTGGGGAAAAAAAAAGGAATGGAAAGGGGATTTCAAGGTTGAAACGTGTGTACAGCAGACTCCTCTGAGACAGGCAGAAAGCAATCAGTCAGGAACTTTTGCATGAGTTGTGTTTTTGACAGAGTAAAACTGATTTCAATACTGGACTATGGATTTGCTCTGCAAATAGTTACTGTGTATAATCCCACTGATAGGGAATTTAATTCTTTAATGGTAAATTGTGGGATAATCCTGTGTATTTGCGGGCAATTCTGGACAACCTGACCCTGAGAGAAGCAGGACCTTTTCCATTGTGAGTGATAAGGCTTTCCATGAGTTAGCTTTTCATGGATATCGACTTCTGTGATTTGGGGGAATCCATTTCACCTCCTTGAACATGATGATGTTTTCTCCCTCACCTTTCCTCCCTGATCTGTCTTCTGTTAATTCTTTTTGAGTGAAACTTTTTAGTAGTGACTGGATAATGCAAGTGCATATGTAAATTCATTGCTACTAGCAAATAGTTGAAATATTAAAATCTGGGGGGGAAAAAAAACCAAAAAACCCAACAAGAAACTCTACACGCTCCTTTATTAGTCTGCAGTTCAGATGATTTGGACAATACAAGGCTTTGCTTTTCCACCTGGAAATAAATACAGCACTGGACCGCACAGTCTGAGTTTTTAAATGTGAAAATTATGACCATTAAATCTGGGATTTGAAAATGTGTCAGCAGAAAGCAGAAAATGATATGGACGCGTTCTGCAGGTTACTGCCTTAGGGTCAATTGAAACAAGCAGATCTGTGGGGCACAGCAGTGCAAGGAGCAAGCAATTGCAGGTGCAAATATGCCTGGGGCTTGTCTAACTTCCATTAAAATAAAAAGTTTGATAGCACTAATCATTTCTGTCCCTTTGCATTTTAAACAGCCACTGGCATTGCCTCAGCATTTTAACTGTGTGCTGGCAGAGGTGTGAGCTGGCTGGGAAAAGCCATCAGGAAGGGGGATAAAAGGTAAGAAAAAAACAGAGGTGCAAACCTGCATTTCCAAGAGAAAGAGTCCAATCGAATATCCAGAGGTCAGAACTGGAACAATTACAAGCCTGTGAGCTTGTACCAGTAACAAATACCTGGCTCCCAGCACTTTCGGTTCTTGTGCATGGAAATGTGAGATGTTGGCACAAAAACCCACCTGAGAAACCATGAAGTGTCCAAGTGGGCTCTGAGAGAGGAGCTAGGCTGGCTGAAGGATTGGATTTTACCCTTGTCCCTCATTTCTGCCTCAAGTGACCTCAAAGGCCAAACATCCCAGCAGTGGGCAGGAAGGTCCCTTCTGCAGTGTTTTCTTGGCAACACCTCCACTGGTGCCTTAAAGGTCTGTCTGTGGTGTGCTGGAGGTAGAGGACTGAAGGATAAAAACAGAGGAATTTCCTATAGACAGAAAAAAATCTGCTACAGCAAAAGCTGCCATGGTTTGGTTTTGAAAGCCCTTATTTTAACTGGCTTGCTTGTTCAAAGGTAAGTAGCTCTAAGGCTTTTAAAAGTCAAATTTCTCATTTTTATGTTGATGGTGCTTTATTTTTGGAATGGGAGTCCTTGCTGGATTCCTTGCTTGTAGAAATAGATTATTTTGCTATTCTCAGGTATGTGGGGCTAGTGGTACCTAATGGGCTGAAGCCTCATTGGAAAGCAAGATATGTGAATGCAGGAGAGAAGCCCCCAAAAAGACCATTTTTCAGTGTCTTTAAGAGAGATAAGAGGGCATGATAGCTTATCAGAGTAAGTTTTCAGCTCTCAAATTCCAGAGTCTAGTTTTGGCTGAGGTGTTGAGGGAAAAGTCAGTATGGCATGGCTTGAGCTGGCTTCCAAGTTATCCAGAGACCTTCTGTGACACTCTGTGTGCTTTGACTAAATAAAAAGATTAGCCAGGGTTGTGGCAAGCAATTGATGGAAAATGGCAGAGGGCTGCCTCCTTCTACTCATTATTCTTCACAGATGTAAAATCCTCTCTCTGCAGCTGATACCAGCAGCACTCCTTTTGATTTTAGAGAGAATTAATCTGATTTTTATGGGCCTTCTGTATGATCAGAGATGTGTCCAAATTAAGTCTCTGTAACGGAGAGATTTTTGGTCTGAATTAGATAATTAATCGGGAACAATGTCAAAGAGAGAGCAAATGTCAGAGTTGGGATTTTCCAGGTTGGGGTTTGGGTGAGAATGGGGAGTGAATATGGTAGGAAAAATTGAATTAGGGAAAAATAGGAAAAATTTAAAGGGCTTCATTTATTTTTTTTCAGGGAGATAGCAGAAATTGCTTTCCTGAGTAATACTTTTCTACCAGAACTAAATAATCTCTTTGGGCAAGGTAGAGCTGAATGAAAGAGCTCATGAAAAAGATTTACTGTACTGGTTACTCATGTTCTCCAAGAGAACCAAAGCGTGTTTGCTCCCTGAGGCCTTTGCAGGTTGGACACAAAGGACACACTAAAGGCTGGTTTGGGCATGGCTTGGTTTTCTTTTTGCTTAGGACCATAAGGAAGCACAGCTACAGCAGAGCTAAAGGTATCACCTTTTCAAATTGCAGCTGCAATGTTTTCTTCCTTGTGAATTTAGCCTCAAATATTTGCTGTCTTTCAGGTCTTTCAGATCCCATCCACTTCTGTTTTGCATCATCAACCAATTAACAATGGCTTGAGAAGCAGGCAGGCATAATTTGTTGGAGAACAATTGTGAATGTGACAATAAATTGTAGAGATTGTAATTGTTTTCCTTGCCTCATTCTTTTTCACTGTTTTAGTCCTCTTAGAAACTCGGGGAAGAAAATTCTGGATCAGACCAAAGTTCTTGTCTAGCCAAGTGTCTGTCTCTGACAGAGACTCTTAAAAGGTGCTTTGGAACTCTGATAAGAAAAAGTAAATGCAGAGCAATCTTTTTCCCAGCACTTCCCATCAATTAGAGATTTTAGACAATTCCTAAGCTACAATTTGTATATTTTGCTGTTCTGCTCAGGTGTTTTACATGCTCAGCTGGTGCTGTTGAAAAATCCCACAATTACTACCCTCACACATCCTGCCAGGTAGAAAAGTGGTATATTAGCTCCACATTATGGATTTTGAACTGAGGAGCTGAGAGACTTGAAATGCCACCATCTAAAAATAGATTAGAGCTGTTACAGTTCATTAGCACAATAAAAACTTTGGACCAAATTGATGCTCAGCCTGTCCTTAAAAATCCAACCTCTCCATAAAGTCCCTATTACAATGCCCCATGACGAGGCAAGGGTGACTGCAATCCTGAAATTTTATGGCACTTCTGTGTTGCTTCAGTTTCCCAGGAAATGCCAGCAACGTGGTGATCCTGTGCATTCTGACTTCAGTTACACAGAGTTGTTTCCAGGTGACTTTCAGACCCCAAGATCAGGATCGTTCAGATTTTTCAGCTGACCGTACAAGACATGGCAAAAGTGATTCCCATATTTTTAGAGGACTTTGAGGGGAAGAGAGGGAAAAAAATTCTGTGGCAATGTTATAAAAAATAAAGGGGGATGGGAGGCCAAGGCAGAAATTTTCCTTTCTGCTACAGTCTTAGTTGTGATATTTTATCACTTATATGGTGATTGAGAGATGTAGAAAGAGATGTGAGTATGTCCTCCTAAATTCAAGCCATTTGTCTTGCTTTTTCTTTGTTTTTAATTAATATGCACACATTTTCACCAGGCTACTGTACTCCAGAAAAGGATTGTGTACAAGAAATGCTCTGCTCTGACTTGAACAGAAAAAGCAATCAAAATTCTCTTATAGCTATTGGTACACAATTATTGTTCACAGCACATACATTTAGTTAGCAGTGGGATGTTTGATCTGGATACCTGGATCTTAAATTGCAGTTGTGAACAGCTAATAAAGTTGTGTATTACGTTCCTAAAGTTCTTATAATGTGACTCTAAGAGTTAAGAGATCTATATTGGTTTTTCCTTATTCTGTTCATCCAGAAAGTTGTTTCCAATACTGAGAGTGTATTGATTGGATGCCACTGACAGTAGTTTTAATGTTCTTGATATAAAAAAAGGCTTAAACAAATGTTATATGTTTTGAATGAGACATAAAGGTGCTTAGAAATACTTAAGGATAACATAGGAAAAAACCTAAGTTTCCTAGAAGCAGAAAACTGTTAAAAACCTGGTCTTTGTTTCCAGATTTGTGCATTCAGATGAAAAAATACATATGAACTCCTTTGTCTTTGGCCCATCAGTGTACTGATAGGGTTTTTTATACCCATTAATTTATATATGTGTCTCCTCGTAAACCCTCCACTCTTGGGAAGAACATAAGGAAAAAGAATCTCATTTTATATTGCTGTAGACTGTAGGTAGAAAGACTACTTTCCACATTGGAGTTTAGAGATTTTTGTAAAAGGAACTACAGTTTTGTAAATGACAAACAGGCACAACCTGGATCCCAGCTGGATACAAAGACAAATTCACAGGTTGTGCTAATGTTCCTGCTCCTTTCTCTTTTCCCTGCCAACTCATTTGCTTTTGTATTTTATATAAAATGAAAGTCAAAGTTTATGGCAAGATTTACGTCCTGATATCCTCATCTTGGCATCTATGGAAAGACAGTCTTGGGATGGGGGAAAAAAATTGTCATCTCATTATCTTCTAATTTGGATTAAAAGCACCTCTAACTAGTTTGCCTTCCAGTGGCTCTTGCTTGTTATTTCTCACTCTGCTAAATGTAAATTGTTCTTGGCCAGTTTTTTCAATGTAATTTGACAACACATTTTGATTTTGCTCTAACATAATCTAGATCTTGTTTCCCTGTAGTGGGACAAAGGGATTGAGAAAAAACGATTATACAGAATTTCCTAGCAATTTTCTCCTCTCTTTCAATACCTATCATATTTTGCTTAACTGTAGCAATCTTCCCAGGTTCAAATGCTCTACTTAGATGTGTTTAGGGTTTACATGAACTGTATGGATTTCATACATCAGATGAGACCTTGCTTAGAATGCTAATGTTACGTGCTTTACAATAAAGCACTGAATCCCAATTTGGTTTTGATTGCAATAAAACTGGAGTCAAACGTGCAAACCTTTGCTAATTTAAGTTGATTTTACCTTTATCGTTTTGCATATTACACGATCTAGAGCCACACAAACAAAAGCTTGTTTGGACTTACCGTGCTTTCCTTTTCAGAAAACAGAATTCTTTTTAATTAAAAACACTTTAAAAAAATCAGTATGTGTAATTGCTAACACCTGCTATGTGTTACTAACAGATGTTTCTTACTTACCTAAGGGAACTGTTATAATTACACTATACGCTTATTGGAATGGCATTTAACCAAGATAGTTTAGGAACTTTAGGTGGTGACTTTGAGTTCTTCCATTCATCTTTCCTTTGAAAAATTTAGGAAAATAGCCAAACAGCCAGGCCTCCTCGCTTATATTCACCAAATAGAGTTCAGCTCTGGATGCTCAGCCTCTCCTGGTCCATCCCTGAGCATCAGGGAGGATTTTGGATTTGTTGCTCCAAGCATTGCCCTGGAGCCTGTCTTTGGCTGGCCTGGGGTGGTTACAAACCATGCAAATAGTGAGGTTTGAGGAAGGCAAACTGACCCTGAGCAGCCCCCTCTCATCTGTCTGTGTGTTCTGTGCTATGAAATGTGTGGCCTCTTCTCCATAATCCTTAGGGTTGGAAAAGGCCTCTGAGATCATTGAGTCAAACCATCAACTCAGCACTGCCCAGCCCACCCTGAACCTTGTCCTAAACACCACACCCACAAACACCTCCAGGGATGGTGGACAGCTTGTTCCAGTGCTCTTTTTTGGTGAATAAATGTTTCCAACCCGAAGCTCCCCTGGCCCAGCTTGAAGCCATATCCTCTTATCCTGATGCTTGCCACTTGGGAGAAAATACTGACATCCACAGAGGAGTGAGGCCCAAATAAAGAGTGTTTTCCCAGAGTTTTGAAATTTTTAGTAGTTCCAGCGCTTGACAACCCCCCTTTTTGGTGAAAAAATGTTTCCAACCTAAACCTCCCCTGGCCCAACTTGAGGCCATTTCCTCTAGTTCCGTTCTTGGGAGAAGAGACTGACATCCACAGAGGAGGGAGGCCCAAAAAATGAGTGTTTTCCCAGAGTTTTGAGATTTTTAGGTCAGATTAGAGGTCAGTAGGAGCAGCTGTGGGTGTTGTCCTGGCACAGGGGTCATGCAGTGGAGGCAGCTGTCCCCGTGGCTGCTGCAGAGCTCTGCATTCCCTGCACCTTCCAGCTTGGCTGCAGAGTCAGGCACTCCGTGCTCTCCCTCTGCATCTTCATTTATGAAACTAATCACACAATTACCTGCAGGCATGTGTTAAATATGACACTGGTCTCTGCAAAATAATGGGCCAATTGCAAACAATGAATAAAGAGAGGCAGCTCCATTTATAACTGCAGTTTCAACAGAGCTGTGTTGTAATCAAAGTGATCTGAGGGTGACTCATTAATTAATTGATGTTCTTTTTTATTATGTGCTATTGAGTTAATGAGTAATTTGTGCTAGATAACTCTCTGAACACACTGATTACGTGAGATATTTTCTGGGGCTTTCATATCAATGACATGCTGAATAGGTGGAAGATGGTATTTGCTTATGTATACTCATTATTAGCAGGTTCAGGATGAATATAAATCAGCGGAAGGGCATTTTAAAAGGTATTAGATACATGCAGCTCTTACTTTAATGCTTCAAACAGATACTCTTCAGCTTTTAATGCCTTAAATGGTATTAAAATCACTTCCTTTATAATACTTCTATCACCCACAATTGGCAGCTTTTAGAAAGGTGCCTACACAAAGGATTTTTACTGGGAGCATGTTTGTGCTAATGGCCTATTACCTTGCACATATTGTATTTTGGTTTTCTTTTGCAAGGTACTGAGCAGCAAACAGGCTTGGTCTGCATCATTGGCCTAAAGTAGGAGGAATGTGTTAAGTGAATATGTAATTGGCTTTTTTAAAATCTAAAGTGGTATTTAAAGGAATAAAAACACTGTTCTTATATACAGTACACACTTTGCTTTGTGTAGTTTGACTTGTTAAAGCTTTTGCTTTATTGAAACCACAACATCTCCAATGCCATAGGAGTTTTTTATTCATTAAACAACAAATGGCTAAATTGATAATTTAGTCTGACAACAGCAGCACAGTGGAAGCTTTCAGAAAAATCAGCTAAATGTATAAAATTATACCCAGCAATCACTACAGACCTTCATTTTTGACAAGATTTGTTCTAGGTACAGATGACTGTAAACTACCTACTGCTGAGAAAATTATAAGAAGCTGCTGCATATTACGTTGAAAAAAGCCTTTAAAGTACTTTAAAATCTATACAGTCGAAACCTTGCCACAGTCCCTGCTTGTTTCTTTTTCCCAGTCTCCCTTCTCAATGACCACTTTTCCATTTATCTTCCCCAAGTCATTTCATGTGTAGGCAATTAGGAACATTTGAGGGATTGCTGGATGATTTTCCTTTATTTACATTACATGAGCAAAAATTTGAACATTTTGGGAGGATAGCAAAACATGAAAGTGTGCTTAAAAAAACCACCAAACAACCCAGAAGATATAAAAACACAATCATGAAATAGATCAACTTTTTTAGCCCTGGTCACTGTTTCTGCCAAATCCAGGCTGTCTTGATTCATCACCAGTTGTGGCAGATAACAGACACAGCGGGTTACAGTTGTCAGAGGAGCTTTTTACAGTTGAAAATCAAGGTTTGATAATTCGTACTTTTCCACATGGCTCAAAATCCAGCCATCCAAGAAGATTGCAGTAGATTAAAAAAAATATTGTTAATATTATTATTAATTTTGTCTGGCTAAACTTGGCAATGTGCACAGATAGAAATAAAGATGGGAGCCACAAGTGGAAGCATTCCTGCCTGGCAAATACACTGAATTAGGGTCACTAGCAGAGTGTTTTGCTGGATGCAGACAGCTTGTTGACACACACAGAGATGGAGAAGGAGAACCAAGGCAGATAACAAAAAGCAACCCAAAGGAATGGTCTAGGCCTCTGTCAGAATGATCACTAAAGTGGCCTGGCAGGTAATCTCTCTCCCATATTGACTTTTGATGGTATATTTTATTGGAGTTGTAAATGTTGCCATTAAATATTTCAACTCTCGGTCATTATTTTAACAGCCAGGAAAGATGGAAGTTTGAAATGCAGGAAAATGTGTAATTGATCTTTGACCTACATCAAATCTAAATTTACTCTGTATCCTCTACATACAAATTTTAGATATGTCTGTGATTAAGATAGATGAGCATAAAGTGCTCAAAGCAGTGCCATACCATTGTGCACTGCAAATACAACCATATTTCTTTATCCTTGCATCAATTATGACTGATAGAATATTTTTTTTTTCTCCATTGCAGGACCACCTTCCTCTTCCACACTTTGAGCCTACATCACAAAATGCACAAAAAAGCACCATGTATTAATAAAACACTCCCATCCCCCCTCTCTTCATTTGCTCCATAAAGAGCTGAGCAGTGACACTTTGAGGGAATGAGAGGTTCCTTGAGCATTTACAGCACTCTCAGTGTGCACTGCCATCATCCCCATCCAAACTTTCCTCAGGCTAAGCTGGTTTTGGTGCTCTCCTGCCTCAGATCTGTGAATGCTCTGCTCCTCCCGGGATGTCCTGATGCTGCTTGTAGCACTCTTGGTCTTCTGAAGAGGCAAAAATGCTTTACAAAAACACTGCATCCATTAGCCCCGCTTGACAGATGGGGACAACTGAGGCACAGAGGAGCTGAGTGACTTGCCCAAGCTCACAGGGAGCCAAAGGCAGAGTCAAGGACCCTTCTTTCCTCTTTTCCAGCCTTATTTCTGAACCAGGGATTTCTATCTGTACTGGAAAGCAGAAGAGAGATCTTTCTGATTTCTAATGGAAAGACCCAAGAGAGGCTGGAGGAGAAAAATGAAATTGGGCTCAAAACAAGATAATATGATTGTTCCCTTTCTGTCCATCCTGACCTCCATGGAAAGGACAGCTTGTTTATTGCACTGAAGTAGAGCTGTGAGAGCCTAATGGTACCTCTACACCAACTCCTTCGTTATCCCAAAGACATTAAGGGACTGTGGAAGGGAGTGGGAGAGACACTTGAGCTCAAGGTTAGGAAGGAAGATAGTCCACAAAAGCGGGCTAAATTTAATTTGAAAAACTATGTGGGGCTATTTCTTCTAATTAACAAGAGCAGCCTGAGGGGCTGTAGCATTTCTTACTGGTCCTGTATGAGCCAGAGGCAAGTTTTGTGAGCCATGATTGTTTTCAAAAGTGTTCACAGCCAGAAAAAAAAATCCACACTGTAACAACAGTCTTTAAAATGAAATATCTATTTCTAAGTCAAGCCACTTTACAGTGTGCTCTTACCATACACTTAAGGAATTTCCCCACTGCATTGCAAAGTTTCCTTGACCATCCCCAGCAAAAACATGTTCAAACTGCAGCAGGACAGGAAGAAGGACAGCAGTCAGCTTGAGCAGAGACATGGGTTCATATTCTAAATAAAAACAAGAGCTTAGCTTCAGAACAACATAGGGGAGAGTGGGTTTCTTGGTTTGCTTTCTTTTGTTCTCAATACTGTTTTGTTGTTTGTTTGTTTTTAATACAGGTTGTTTTCTCAGTGAGCTGGATTACAGTGGCAAACAGACCAGAATCAAATTCGCATTAAACAACTTTTTAAACGTTCACCCCGCTTTCCTTTGCCAAACACCTGCAAGCTCTGCCAGGGGCGTGAGCACTTGGGGACATCCTGCTGATGCAATAGCTTCATGGCTTTAAAAACAGAGCTCCACCTCTCCTAGAAAACGGACTGATTGCCAACAGGAGCCGTCAGCAGCCGTTCCACCTCTGCCAAAAGGATTTTAATTGCCAGTATTGATGGGACAAAGTTGTAGGATGTCAGCACGGACAGCAAGGTACCTGTGCAGCTGAGTGTGGTGCTCCTGCAAAGTTTTGTCCCATTCACATCAGCATTTAAATTACCTTCAGCGTTCGCTGAGGTGGGTAATTAGCAACCAGTCACTCTCCCAGTGTCAGCTCAGGGTCATTTCTTTAATGTAAATAGACCCTCAGAGGGGGCTGTTTACAGTGCCTTCTACTTTCACTTTTTTTTTTTTTCCAGGGTTTGTTGAGGGTGCAGCCCCAGAAAATATTAGGGTTAAGCCCTGATTTAAAAAAAAAAAAAAAAAAAGGTAAGAAGAAAAAAAATAAGGGGGAAAAAAAAAGAAAAAGGAAAGACAGAGAGGGAGATGAGGGAGAGAGACACCTCTCAAATTTTAAGAATTTTTTAAAATGTATATAAACTGGGATCTTCTCCCTTTCCTCCCCCACCCCCCAAATCAATGATTTCAGAAAAATAACATATATATTTTTTTATATATATATATTTATAAAATAAGATACCCAGAGGCACTGGTTTGCATTAGGGCTTAATTTCCAGCTAAATTAAAAATCAAATCCAGGCATTTGGAATGCCTATGGGGCACGAAAGCAGCACCCAGAATCATTAACTTTTGCACCTTTTACAATATATCTCAAACCAGTCAGATTTGCTTTTCAAAATTTTTTAGTAAAATAAAAGTGCTCTTTGAGGAAAATCCATGCAATTAAACAGCAGATGCTTAACCCCTGAAAAATAGAGGCTTATAAGAGAAGTGCTGATAGACCCTTAACCATAGCATCATTAGCAGCAGGTGCTGCTAGTTATTAGTTTTCTAAATAGTTTTAATGTAAACAGTATTCTTAAGCTCTAAGTGTAGCATAATGGTTGGGATTTGCTCTTTAATGCTTTTTACTAGAAAGATACAGCTCATTTAAAATAGCTGGTAGATACAGAAAGCATAAATATACAGTAAGTTTCGACACTGATTGTACTAAATGCAACAATACAAAGAAGCAAACAGGAACACAAATGGTAACACAATAAAACTGTATTACATTTGTGCTTCAAATATTACAATACATTATGTACAATAGTCCAAAATAAACATCTCATGCCAAATGACACAAAAAGAAACGGAAAAAACCCCCGAACAAACCGAAAATCCCAAGAGCAAGCAAAAAAGAATCCAGCTGTATATACAGTACCTTTTTAATTAACATTCAACTCTGAACTGGAGCAATTTTCACTACATACAGATGCAGTCCACCTTTTATTTCCCTCAGCCATCCTGTCTCCCTATATCTATGCTATTCAGTAGGTTCCTGTGTCATTTCTTATATACATGTTTTGAGCAAAAAGATAAAAGAACGTAGTGCTTTGTTTTTTTTTAATTCTTAATGATGTGGCATCCGATCAGCGAACCTGGGGTGCATAACCTTCTTTCATTAAACCCTCCTCATAGTCTGTCTGGCACAGGATCATGTTGTTCTTCAGGAAAAATTTGTCTCCAACGCAAAATCTGAAATTGAAACAATAAAGAGGAAAGGAAAGAAGGAGAGAGTTTGAGGATAAATAGTGTGGTATGGTCTTACAGGTAAGGGTTGTAGAGCAGGTGTTGGCAGGACAGTACCTGCATGTGCACGTGGGAAAGGCAAAATTAATCCAACAAAATCCAACAATTCCAACAAAATCCAGTGTATTCAGGCACTTCTGTTTGCCCAGTCAAAGAGCTCATTGAAAGCCCACCATGGGCTGTGGGAGACTTTTATCAGGTCTCAGATAAAACACAATAAATATCCCAGGCTGCCGAGCTGAGTGAAAAGTAAATGTCCTGCTTTGGTGCAAACCAGAAGGAAGACAGTGGAAACCTTTTCTGATACACATTGTATTTGTCTTGTGGGCCACTAAGAATTTCTTGTTCTGTTCCAGCTGGACATTTCACTAATTTGATTTCAGATGGTTCTGAGAACTCTATTTAGCACACACACACAACTTCACATACACTGTGGTCCAAACTAGAGACACGCAGGCATGCAGAGAAACTTTGTTTTTATTTTTCTTTCCTTTTTTTTTTTTCCCTGCAGGAGTTGATTATAAATTTAGTTACTCAGCTAACTGCTCTCTCTCCTGTGGTATCAGTATACCTGCCTTGTTACACTATTACGTGCATCAGAGTGATCTGATTGCTGCAAAACACCACTGAGAGATCCCATTTGCTTTTCTCTGATGAGTAGGACAATCTCATAATGTTAATGCTCCTGCCTGGCTGACTTGAAACTTCAAGTGAAGGAGGATTTCCCAGCTAAAAAAAGATGCTTGAATTTAAGAAGGCTCTTCCCTGACACACCCCTCAACCTTTCTTCCCCTTGACAAAGCCAATCTTCTCCAAGATACTTAGGGAGAAGTGAATGGGGCCAGTGCAGAAAAGAAGTTTCCCTAGTGACTGCCTTGGCAGGGTTACATGCCTTTGTTTGCAGTGAACTCTCCAGCTATGAAATACATTGGGAGGCACTGCTTGCCTTATTCCAATTAAAATGAAAGAAAGTAACCCAAATGAACCCCTTAACACTGATGTGAATAAATGAAACCAGTTCCTACCAGCTAATTATGGATCTCGGCACATAAAGTATTGTTTAATGTGTAACGGATTATAATGTCCTTTTTAAAAATAATTTCCAAACGGTGGCATCTTGGACACAATTAGGGTCAGATATAAATGCTTGTGTTGTTTACGGTAGATTTAACAGCAGAGTAGCTATGGGAATGGCTGTATATGTATTTAATTGTAACAATTTAACCTTCAAACAGTGGTGCCTGCTGGAGCTGACCCAGTAAAACTCCATAAACGACACAGGTTGACCCACCCGACCCCTGATAGTGGTCTGTCTTTATCAGATAGTCAATTTCTAATGATGTTCAAGCAGAAATCTTGGGGAATTGTCACAGATTAAATTGTGTATGGAAAGCAGTCCTTTAATGTTTTGTGAAGTTGGAGGTTTAAATGAGTAGCAGTTGGACTGATTTACATTTGTGAAGATTGGAATGCTAGACAAACAGTGAACCCATTTATTTTCCAACTGGGTAGCTTTGGAAATTTATCCTTATGCTAGCTAAATAGATAGAGGGAAAATAGTGTAATAAAAAAGTGGATTGAAAAGAATTAGCTCTGCTCTTAAAGGAAAATTGGTTTGTTTATTTGTGAACTTTTTTTTTTTTTTCTGTGGGATTACTGCCTGCTGCTGATGATGATTGAAAATAGAGATTATGGAAGTATCCTGAAATCTTTAAGTTATTTATGGTCAACATTATTTTACAGAATTTAGAGGTTCCTATTATACTTCCCACCCAAATCCTGGTATACTAGGCTACTAACAACACAAAATGATTTTGAGTGGCTATGTTGAAAAGTAGAATTCATGCATAAAAGTTGTTCTTTGGTGGTTTTTTCCCCCTAGTTTCGATATTTTATAATTTTGTCCATTGACAGCAATGCTGAGAAAAATTCTTTTGTGCACCTTACAAGATTAGGTAAAGGAGTCTTAACTAGTGCCAACAAGTAAAACTTGTTTTTCCCAAATAAGTAACGTTTAAAATCAACAGAAAACAAACCAAAAGACCCCAAACCCAGTGCACCACTGGGAGACAAAACCACCTCTGCACCCAGCAGAAAGAACTAAGACTGAACTGAGAATCTTACTAAAGCTGTGTATTCCTTTTGTTCCAGGGTAAGGCAGACTTTAGCAAACTATTTTTTTTCAAAGTATTTAGTAAATGAAAAATACTCTGCTGAAGTGCAATTTGCTTGCGTGGCGATACTTGACACGTGATTTCTTGCAATATTGTTTGCATCAAACCCCTGGCTGAAGGAATTTGTTCCTCAGCCCCCAGAGAAGTGGCACAGTTGGAATTAAACGCACGGAAACGTGTGAGGATGCCTTTCCCAATAAAAAGTGTCAATGCCTTTTGCTTCAGCAGTGCTGATATGTGGAGCCAGAAGTGTTCTCCCTGTGTCCATGTGGATGTGACAGCTTCATGCATGGGTGGCTTTGAGCACACACAACTCCACAAATCCCTCACTGCTCTGAGTGTGCAGCTGCCCTGTGGAGAGGCTGCCAGCCTAGACAGCCTTGGCTGAGTGACAACCTGTGGGCTGGGGCTCTGTCTGCATGGGAACGCATCCTCTGGATGCTCCTTGGTGCCTTGGGGGGAAACCTGTTGCTTTGTGATGCTTGGGGTTCTGATTCTGCAGCTGTTTTCATATTGTGCGAGCTCGGTGACAAGAATACTTGGCACAGGCTGACCGTGAGGCTCCTGGGTGTTAAAGGTGTGAATTGTGCTCTCATTAGGTGACAAAGAGGCAAGCACCAGGTGAAAAACCTGGAATCCTGGCCTGCTGGCTCCCAGGTACAACGAGACAGGGCAAGTAAACAGATAAAGTGTGATGAATTCTGGCCAGTCCCTCTCTCAACCTTATTTGACTCTCAGAACCAGATTTAGCCTCTTCTGAAGTGACAGAGCTATAACTGTAAGTAATTCAGACTGGGTTTGCACGCTGCGAGATTTAAACCTGGCTCTGCTTTAAAATGGGAGGGTAAATTGAAGCCTAGCCTCCCACTAAGGTTGGGGTTTTTTTTTGGGGGATTGGCATAGGATGTAAATGAGGGCAAAATTTGGGCCCACATATTAACAGAGTCGAGGAGTGTATTAAGATACCTCTGTGTTAGGAGCATATAATTAGGCAAGATTATTACTTTTCTGGCAGGCAGATGGTAGTCTTCAGCCTTCCCTAAAGTCCTCACCCAATTTTTTTAAATAGGCATGCAAGATGAACAGGACAGAATATACAATAGGCTGCATTAACATGCCAGATTGGACTGAGCACCATAAATTGATAATAGTACTTTTGACACGACTGTGACATTAGTAGAATGACCATTATAATTAACCTACATCCTAGAACTCCTGTCATATTTTACAGTGGCAAAAGGAAGGCCATTTATATTACAAAATGACCTCTGTTATCACCTTGTTTGGAAGGGGAAGGTGTGCCTAGACTAATCACAAGAAGTATAAAACTTCCATTTTGAGAAGTCGCTCTTTCACTGCTCAGAAGAGACGTTTAAGGAGATCTCACTGCTGTCTGTCATCTTTTCTGATGCACAGGACGTGTGTCAAGGTACTGAAGACTTCTTAAGAAAGCAAGAGGAATATTGCTGTGAAGGAAGATGGCTCTGTATGTGCCTCCTCTGGTAATGCCAGATCTTGGTTGCTGAATAAAGGAACAAGATCTGGAAGCATTTAAGTTGATTTCCTGAGGTTTAAGACAGCCCAGACTTACCACAATCAGTGATGTAACTTTGGCCCTGCTTTTCCCCTTTCCTCTCTTTTTAAATGCTGAACTTCCAGCACAACTCACATTATTGTTAATCACTAAGAGAGCAAAGCCCATCTTTTACATCACAGTTCATCAGTCCACACCTGTGGTTTGTTCATTCTGGGGTTCTGCCAAAATGCCCATTGCAAAGGCTGGAAAGTGAGAGCTGGGTTTGTACATTCTCACCAATACCATGCACAATAAACAGACACAGAATCCCAGTTCAACTTAGAATGGCAAACCTCAACCAGGCATTCAGAATGTATAAAATGACCATTCATGCAAATATTTAATATTGGGGTTGGAATTAAGGATGTCCCTGGCACTGCATTCCCTCTCCCCTGCTTGACAGAGAACAAAGGCAGCATTGTGTGGGCATTTCGTTTATACTGGAGGTAAGTGTTTACAGCTACATCAGGACAGCAATTTCAACGAGTGTGTAACCACTTTCAGTCCAGGTTCTATTAAAATAAACTCCATTTCAGAGAGAAGGGTGGAACAGCTGAATTAAACACCTCTCAGCGACAGCAGATGGGGGTTTTAAGCCTTACTCTGAGTTGACTTCAAACGGCAGAGAGAAAATATCACAGGAGTGGGGAACAAGCTGCTAAAGATGCCAGCAGAGAGTGAGAGGAAGGACACAGAAACTCAGGGAAGTGGGAAAGCCAAAGGCAAACTGACATCATGGCTGTAGTCAGAAGTGTCAAGCAAAGATACAGCTGAGCCCACTTGCAAGATTTTCCACTCCATTTTCTTAGTCACACACATGTGACCTGACAAAGTGTGAAAGGCAGTGTCTGTTTACAAGTTTATTTTTCCAGTGGTTTCCTTCCCCCCCAGCCCCCTTTTTATTTTCTGCAGAAATTAAGTATATTGAGGTTACTGTCAACGTGAGGTGAAGGGCTTCTGAGGAGAAGTTAAATATGTTTACAGAGAAGAAAGGGGAGCACTCACACCATTAAGATGACTGTCACTAAGCTCTGCAGGTGCTTAGGCGATGGAAAAACTTCAAATTAGGAGTAAGCTGGACAGAGACATGAGAGATAAGAGGATGCTAAAACCTTTAGGCTAGGAGCAGAGCTTAATATTCACTAAATTGCTACGGCTGTAAGCATCAGTATCAAGAAAAATGTGGGGAAAATATCTCGAAAACTGGCTGGCTGGAGCAATTAGGTCCTGGAGCTGAATAGCTTTATGAAAGGGAAAATAGGAGACAGTGCCTGTTTGACACCAGGGGACCAGGCTTAGTGGCTCAGGAGATCTGTGTGTCTACAGTCTGTGTTCCTGAAATACAAAGTGTGAGACAATGCCTTTTTCTCCTCACTCTGAAAAAGTCACATTCAGGAAGCCAATAAAGGTACAGGCATGCTATGAGTAAGTTCAGAGCTGGGGTGCACAGCCTGAACAAAAGTCCCCTTAAGTGAAGGGAGCCTAATTACCATCCTCACCGGGACTTGCACTGGATGGTGAGTTGTAGGCACTCAAAAATAATAAAGCAAACACTGGAGTTGTCCATAAAAGCAGAAAAAACCACTGAATCTTCACAAAGAGCACTAGGCAAAAATGGGCAGGCATCTCTCTGGGCCGGGATCAGCTGTTTAAAGGGTGGGACTGTGAGGGTCATGCTACAGCAGGACTGAAGAATGAGCTGCCCCAAGGATCAGTGAGATGTGGGTTAATATAAATATTACCTAGCTTGAAAAGCAGAAGGGGCTGGAAGGAACAACCAGGCTCAGAACATCAGGAAAAAAAAAAAAAAAAAATTCAGTGTTGGCAAAGATAAGTTACTACAATCTGAAGAGAACCATTCTGTGTATTCATGAACATTGCATGCATTCTGCTAGGAAAAAACCTAAATGCTAGATGATAGCTGAAAATGAAATATGGAACTAAATGAGAGCACTACACACTCTGCAGAACTACTGTAGAGAATGACCTAATGGTTTTAAAATTTAATGGGGGAAGAGAATGTGGAATTGGGGAATAAAGCTAAACAGGTATTGCAACAGCACCCATTGGTGCTTTTTGGATATTGTTGATGTGTTTGTGAATAAAAATTTTCTCATCAATAAATAAATTTCATATTGGTGGAATCAGTGGCTGGAGTGAAAGAGCAAATCTAAAACCCCTCAATAATATTATTTTGTATACAAAGGGGCAGCAGAAACTTAATAAAGTTAAATTGCTGTCTTATAAACACATCCTTACTCAGAATCTGCTGTGTGGTTTTGATTAGCTTGAGCAAAGGAAGAAAAAAGGATCCTAAAGGACAACAGAAATTATTAATGACATGGTGACTGACAAGATTTTTCTGTTTAAAAGAAAGAGAAAGGTTTCAAAGTAGATCTGAAAATCCCAAAGCTGATGATGGGTCAGGTGTCTAGCAATTGTGGGGCTTTATTGTTATACAATTAACAAAAACAAAAGATTTGTAGCTATTTATTAATGTGGGAATATGGTCAGTGGGATGCTTTTCCATAGGAACCACAGAAGAGCCAAGTTGGAGCATTCATGAAATAGGAGTTATTGTAAAAAACAACAGAATTAATTCTTCAGAGGGCCACTAATCCCAAATTGTGAGGAAGAAAAGAACCCTACAGGCAGACTGCTTTATTAGGCTCCATGAGACCTATTGCAGTAGAATCAGGATTAGGGTCACTTTTGAGAATTTCTAAAATTCTTGGAAACTCCTGGAACCACTCCTGGTTTTCACCAGATTTATTTCAGGTAAATTCATTCTTTTGTTCTCAGTCTAAGACATCTGTAAGACTATTTCAGCAATGCTTTGCCCAAAATACATGCAAAGCAAAAATCAAATAAAAGATTAGATTGAAGGCTCAGGAATAACGAGGCTGAGAATTATTAAATAACCCAGTTAAGCTCCATTTCAGAAGCACCTAACAGAACTTTTCCGAGGGGGATCAGTGGCCCCAGGAAGCACTGTGATGTGTGTTAGCTGCAAAGTGAAATTGTACATTAGTTCACTGTTACAATGGTAAAAGAGGAATATTAAAAATATTCATAACAGCTTTCTTTCTTTTTTTTTTTTTTTGGCAGGGATGGGAGGGAAGAAAAAGAAAGTTCGCTTCCTCAGATTCAGGAGTGTTAACTATGATGAAAATCTTTTGCACTCCGGCTAACAAACATTGTCTGCTCTGCTTGACTGATGAAGATTAGCTGACTCCTTACATTAAAGAAGTTTGTCTTGTATGGGCTGAAGTGACAAGACAATAACTAAGTGCTAATTGTGCATAACCAACACTAAAGATATGCAGCCCCATTATGGCGTGTAATAAATGAAGCGAACAACAGAAATATATTAGGAGCTTTAATAATGATACCAGAACCGTGGTCTGGAAAAAAACAGGATGTGAAGGGTTTAGGAAACAAAACCCAGGACACTCTGTGTGTGTCTCTTAAATGGGAACTGTGGGAGCCTCTGCCTGCCTTGCTCGGCTTCTCAGTTCTGTGGCAAGACAAAATTGATATAGGACTTTAAACAGCATTAGAACCTATAATTACTTTGCATTATTATATAGTTTAAGCAGTGGTTATTACTTGCCTGGTATTTTAATTTCCCATGCAACATGATGAAAAAGGTCAATTTGGCTTTTTTTTTTTTTTAAAGAGCGTAATTGTAGTGCGCTACACTTATTAGCAGCCGCACATTTTATGGTTCTTTAGGGATGTTTGATTTTTAAATGACTGCAGCGTTAAAAAATAATACACTGTAGGACAAGGTGAGTTAGGAAAGCTTATTTAGAGCTGTGTCTAGCTTTGTTGAGTTAGACTATTATCTTCCTAATTTTTCATTGCTTCCCTAAAAATGTACATTCAGTTTCTTCCCAACTGAAGAAATAATAATTAAAAAAGAATGCTATGAAACGCTAAATAGGATCATGTAATAACTGAAAAATAAGTGAAAATAATAGGGACATTAAGGAGTGGACATAATTGGCTCTCTCACTTCCTAGACCTCGCAGAAGTCACTGGTAAAGCTGCTATCAGCTCTTGTGGAGTCAGAAATGGAGCTTTCCGTGACAGGATTTGGCCACCACTCCGAGTGTAGCTGCTACAAACTTGGCTCTATTCACCTCTGAGAAAATCAGTTGTTACAATTTTACCATTTTTTGACATTCGTTCTCCAACTGTGCCATATGGGTGATGCTTCAGAACAGGGTGTCAGGTTTGGATCCTTGGGATTTTTATAACCTACGGTTTGGATATGGAAATAAAAATAGGACTGTAAGAGATCCAATGCTGCTACAGAGGAAATGGTGGGAACAACATCTTTTAAATTTAAATGATTACAGTTCTGGCAACAGGAAGAAACAATGTGTACTTTAAAAGAAATACATGTGATAAAAATGAAGAATTAAAGCGAAATTAATGCAATAATGACAAATGGTACTGCTATGCTCTTCTGCAGAAAAGGATCTCGAAGACCTTTATAAATATTAATTAATTAAACCTGACAGACAGCCTTTTGAAGGAGAGGAAGTAACATTACTCTTTTTTATTGATGTGGGATTTGAGGCACCAAAAAGTTTTCTGGCCAAGGTCATAAAAGATGTTCTGTATCAGCCCCAGGAAAAGCATCCAGGTCTCACTCTCTATCTTAGGGTTCTACTACTGGTAAATGTTTCCTTTCTGGAATGCGTGCCCACACCAGTGCCCAGCTAGCACTTAGCTTATGGAACAGACCCAAGGAATTCTCTTACCTCTGATTACAAAGCTGACATGCAAAACAGTCCAGGTGATAAACATTGTCCTTTGCTCTCATCACCATCTCAAAAGCAGGTATGAGCTTACTGCAGGCAGCACAGTTTCCTGTAACGCCAAATAACCTGGAGATAGAGAAAGAAATAGATTCCTGATCCACTTTCTTTTTTTTAAAAAAATATATTATTTTTTCCCCCACAGTCTTTGATTCACTTCCTAGCACACTTTCTTTTGGAAAGGCTGGCCTTTGGTGGTTCAACTCTGCCCAATTTACAGCACAAAGACAGTCTTGCTGAAGAGAGCTTTATGACAGACTAATATTGCACCTATTGTGGTGCTTTATTTTATTTTTTTTTATTCTGCAGGTTGTGCTGACCTTCCTTGATAAAAGAAACATCTTGTTAAGCCAAACAAAGAAACAGTAAACACATTAGGGACGTTACATAACTGTGCAGACAGAGGTCAAGCTGTTTGCATAAGTGGGAAGAGTCTTCTTCTTAGATCCTGCCGTGCAGGAGAGAGCCACATAACCTTGGCTTTTGGTGCTACTTATTATTAAAACACACTTTAGCTAGAAAAGAAATAACACTTGAAAAAGCCAACATTCTTCGCATTTTTGACATCTAGTGCTAAAAGCTTTACCACTATTATTAAAAGAACATTTTATGAACAAGTCATTTAAATCGTCAGAAAGCATTAGCGGTTCATGCACCTCACAACCCCATACCATAGTTATTGCTATGATTATGTTATTCAGGTAGCACATTAAAGTAAATGAGGCTGTAAACTATATATAGTCACATCAGGAGTGGAAGTATGAAATACTGTAAGAACAATGTGAAATGCTGTTTTTGCCAGACATCTATATAATTTTCTTTTTAAATTCCCTCCGCTAAAGATTTTTCAATACTTTTCAAGTGGGTGTATTACACACACAAAAAAAACAACACACCAAAAATCCCCCACAAAACCCAACCAACATACATACACATCCTTTTGTGACACAGAAGGAGTATAATGAACAAGAAAAAACACGTTAGCTCTACGAGGCAGCAATCTTTGAAACTAAGTTTATTTAAACTACTTAATAGTTGTGATGGATTATTAAAAGTAATGCTCTGCTTGTGCATAGCAGTTAATGCTGTTTTTAACTATGAAGCACACTAGATGAAAACGCCACATCTGCCACTTTTCTTTTTTTCCTCAACATCAGGCTGACAGCAGAAAAATATAATGGCTCTCAAGGGAAACACCAAATTAAAAGCAGTTCTAAACTAATGAATTCAAAGGTGCTCTGTAGAAAATTCAGTTTGGTAACATGAAAATGAACACAGTTTTTTAATCACATCCCTCCATTTTACTGAATTTCATGGGTTACCAACAAGCCTACTTAATTCTAAATCCTTTTACCTCCTGCTTCTACTTAAGGTGTGTTGCCTTCAGAATACGTGCCTCTTTAATTTAGAGGTTGTGACCCTTTTCCTCCTGTCTGAGCTGCTGGTTACTCTGATCACTTGGAGAAATGCTGGGACAAGGCCATCCTCATCAGCTCCTGCTAGAATGGCGCAAGTCAACTTCTATTTTTGTGAAGCCTGATTGCTAAAACCACAGATTAGAAATATTCCCTTTGTCAAACACTGTGTTCCAGCTCTGTCCTCACCACGCACGGGTTTCACCGAGGGGACCTAAATCCCACTCAGACTTTTCACTCCTTTTCTCTGAGAAGGACACAAGGCTCAGTTGCCTTCCAGAGCCATGGGCTGACTTTGTGTTAGAGAGAAACGGGAAAAAGTTGAGAGGGGAAAGACAAGAAAAACAGAGGAAAACAAGAGCGGACAGATGGACAAAAGAGCTGAGAGTTTGACTAAATTACACTATTCTGATGAGGCATGTGCTTTCTAGAGGGACCCAATATCACCACACAGACACCAATTTCCATACCCACGGACCAAAGCACTGGCTCTGTTTTCTGTGCAGAAGATGATGGTAGTTTAGCTGTTTGAAGGAAGCAGATCAGGCTGCAGAAGGTGCTGAGGGCTGCAGGTACAGGGAACTGTTACTCCATGTGGTTGTAATAAGTCAAGCTTTAAGGCTTGAACACAACAGCAACGTTTAAACCCAAAGATGAGAGATGTCCCACCACCTCCAACGTTTAAACCCAAAGATGAGAGAGGTCCCACCACCTCCAGCGTTTAAACCCAAAGATGAGAGAGGTCCCACCACCTCCAAGTTCAGTGTGGGGGCACCACGCAGAACCTCAGTGCTCAGGTGGTTTAGGTGCAAGAGCTGAAATCCCTGGCCAGGCAGGGTGTGAGGGGCAGTGTCACCTTCCAGGGCCTCCCTGCAGGTGTGAGAAAGTGGAAATCCATTACAGCCAGCGCTTTGCATGTTGCAGAGCACTGAAACAATTTGGGATTGTCATCCAGCACTGCAGAGGAGGGAGATTTACTGCACCCGAGTCCACCATGTGCAGATTTCTGCAGTCCTGGAATGAGAGACCCTGCAGAAACTGCTTCAGCTAAGCACCAGATGCATTAAAATTTTTCAATTACGTAAAGGAAAAGGAGGCCCTCCTTGCTGCTAGTCCTTCTCCACCACACGCAAAACAAACATGTGAGATTTATATTAGCTATTGTTAATTTTGGATAAAGCTGTTTATATGAAGAACATAGTTTTCTGCC
>JAHLSL010000042.1:9542150-9584650 GCA_025920805.1 Petroica traversi | reverse complement strand
CACATGCATGGTTTTAAATGTAATCAGACATTTACTGAAATAGACAATCAGCTTTTTCCCCCCCCCTTGTAGGTTTGTGTATTATTCAGGATTTCAATTCTAGCTGTATGCACTGAAAGACAGAATTTGGCCCTTAGCAAATACTTCAGACAACATAAGATGCTATTTGGAGAAGCATAAAACCACATAAAAGAATCTAAAAGTTAATGAGAGAGACAAAAAAAATTATCTAAGGATCTGGATTACAAAGCACATTGTAAAGCACAGCTTTGAGAACATGTAAATTTTACATGCTGAGTATTATTTAGGTTATTAGATAGAGATTTTTTAGACATTTCAAAGTGACTTTGGGACACAAGTACAACTGGCTTTAAATAGTCTATATTCTCTTACTTCCCACAAGGTATTTTTGCAAATCTTCCCTGTCAAATTGTGGAGAAAAGGAAGCAGGTAAATTTGTCCCCCATGCATTTTCATGAACGCCTGGAAAACTTCTTTCACTCCCACCCATCCTCCCTTCCCTGGAACAGTTTTCTAAATGCCCATTGAAAATTAAACATGTTCCCAGCCAAGGGGAGAGGAGAAGCTGCCCCACTTTGCCTATTGAAGTTAAAGCACACAAGGACCAAGAGCAGAGAGTTCCCAGTGTCCCTGCTCATCCCCAGCCCTCCTGGCTGCACTCACTGGTAGCCAGCAAAAGACTTTTGGTGCCTCTGCTTGAATAAACTCTGGTTCACTAATCAGAGACTCCACAGAAAGAAAGAAAATAGGTGGGGAACAAGCTGACCACAGGAGAAAAAGGCCACTTATGAAGCAGTCTTGGATTCTGTCTTCTATCCTCAGTGCTGCTTCTCCAAGCCCCTCTCTTTTAAAATCTTTTATTGACAAAACTGGGGTGTTGAAAGAAGGGATCACTATCAAGTTGCAGAACAGGGTGCTCAACAAATCAAAGCCCATCCAAGCTACATTTCCAGCACTTCCCAGCTGCAGGTGGTGAGGAGGACAAACTTCCACATGAGCTCTGTTGTCTGGGAACCGAATTATTTCAGAAAATGTAAAATTGCAAGTGTCACAACGTAGGAGCAGTTAGATAACATGGTTTGCTAGCCTATCCAGATTGGCTTAAAACCTTACCCCAAATTTCAGATACTGCAAAAAAGGTGAATGAGAAATGAGAAAATGAATGAATGAAAAATGAGAAAAGTCAAACAAAACAGCCCAGTTAGTGTAAGTATGTTAAGGAAGACATTCACACACAATTGCTGAAGTGTGCTTAAATGTCTGCTAAAATCAAAGGCTGATTCAGGGTTTGCCTTGTTTGGCCACACTGTGAAAAGAGAGTTAGTTTTGCCAAACTAGAGTTGAGAAACCCTTTCACCTCGGTCCCCTTAATTTAATTTTAAAAGCAAGCTCAGGGACTGAAGGATTAACTCGATGTTGGAAGCACGCTGATACCCTGTTTGTGAGGATGCTTAGCCTGTGCCACCCGGAAACATCTTTTAAACAAGACACAGATTTGTTTTGTTTTAAATTTTCTTTAGCCACTCTGATTGACTTTGCTAAGGGTGAGCTGCTAAAAATTTGAGTTGGTGGCTGATGTCAGGCAGACAAAAATGTGACAGCAGGGCATGGCTGCAGCCTCGCAGTTCAGTGACACTCTGCTGTGTGTCAGGGTGGGTTTTGCTTTCACCTTTTGCTCACCTGCATGTGTAAATCCCATCTGGCTCTGTCAGGCCATGTGTGATGTTTAGCATTTCTGTGTCTGCAGCTCGACCTGCACACTGAAGGCAGGAGGTGCAAACCTCTCTCAGGTGTAGCTGCTGCTCCTCACACCCTTCTAATCTATGCAACTATTGCAGAAGAAAGTAATTGTATGCAAACTGACGTGCAACAGTTAATGCAGAGGGGATTTTTTGCCTTTCTGTACCTGCTTTCATCACTGCAGATCATAATTTAATGTAGATTTCCAGTTTGTTCCATCTGCTTGGAGCAAACTATTTGCTGAATTCTGTCCTGCATCTGCTGATGTTCATGCAACCAAGTTTTTTTTTTTTTAACTCTGCAGATGGCATGAAAGAATTCTTTATGCAAAGTTAACGTGGATGAATTCCATTTTCAAACACCTCCAAACCAGACATTCAAAATAAAATATAGATTTACTTCTGTATCCTTCCCTAATTAGATTATTTGTGTCCTGTGAAACAATCTAAGCTTTCATTTCAGGTAAGTATTACCAGCCTTAATTTTGCCTGGAAAAACTTGAAGCATGACCAGACATTTTTGATGTAATACCACTTTTCTAAATCTCTGGTTTGAAAAAGCTCTGGGGGGTGGGAATTTTGCTGTTTGGTCAACGGAGTGTTAACTCCAAAGCCTAAATTGCACAACTTTAAAAAACTCTTGTTCATCTTAGGAGCAAGTATAGCTACATCGTTTATGTCACAGTCTGCCACCCTGTCCCTTCAGTCATGCAGTCAGATCATCAAACTTTCAGCTCAAAGCTAAAATGCAATTTTAAGGAGTATTCTGGCCAAATTTACTGTCTGCTTTTAATCAAGTCACAAATTTGTTTCATTTTAAATTTTCTTTAACTGCTCTGATTGACTCAAATGAAAAGCGGGGATCGGGGATGATTGTGCACGGTGCACAATGATCTATGCCTGATATTGTGGAAATAAATTCAGGTTAAAAATGACCTCCCAATGCACTTAGGGCTCTGCTTTGCACCACCACTCATGCATCGTGACATTCTTAAACTTCTACCAGTAAAGTCAACATCAATATTACATCCATTTCTACAAAGCAACCATATAAACTTCATCTTTCTACACATGCCTTACTCTAAATCATGCATATAAATCCATCTACACGCACAGGCTGAATCTAAAAATTTGCAGATACTCAGCTGACGTATTTTCATTGTCAGACTCGTGCAACCTAAAGCCAAATTTAATGCTCCAACTCTAAGAAGAGTAAGGCTGCAATATCCCAAGCTAGTTCCCAGCCTGGGGTAGGTCTAACTGGCACAGCAGTGATTTGGCTCAGACAAAACGCTGTGGCCACCAGGCACTGAACTTTGTTTGCCACCTGCCTTCCTTTCTTTTTACCCGAAGGACTGATCTAGCTCACTGATAACTTTGACAAGATTGCCAGGCATGGGATAGAGGGCAGGGACCCTCAGGGAGAGACACTCTCCCCACACTCGTGCTCACAGGCCTCTCAAACTCATCCACTCCCAGGGGGAAGAAGAGATCTAGGAAGAGAAGAACCTAAAGGAACAGAAAGCCCCCGATGAGCAGTGGCTTCTATCATTTCCCAGCACCTCTATTGTTTCTCCATTGACTAAGGAGAAAAGGTTTAAGTGGAGTGCATATGGAGTTGGCCCCTAGAGATGGGGGAAGGGAAAAAAACCAAGGTACAAATATATAATTAGCTGCCTAAAGTGAGGGACATAAAACGTAGACATTTTTCATTTTGCCCCAGAGGTGCCTGAGAATGTAGAATCTCTGGGTGAGAAATCAATGCACAGACTGTCAGGTAAATACACACTGAAATATAAGTGGGGGGTAAGTTAATAGTTCTGTGAGGTCATACAATAAAGTCTATAGTTCTTCCATCAGCACTGGGAACAATGCAGTTACTGTGTTCCTCCCCTGGTGTAATAGCAAAGATGGTTGCTAGAGCCTGAAAATAAATTATGCCATGCTTTATTAAATGGTAAACAGCTGTTCCAGCCACAATACAGCACACGCTAATTGAAGAATGCCTTAAGCAGTCCTATAATAAAAAGCTTTTAAGAGTTGGAGAGGGGAAAAAAAGAAAAAGCCAGCATCATGACAGACTTACTATCATGGGTTCCCTTAGTTAAAATTCAACACATGGGTCATTCAAGGTGAGAAGTATATTCTGGGAGAAGATCTACAGTAATGAACATTTAAGAATCATTAGCAGGCTCTTTCATGCCACGATGCTGTAGGCAAAGACGTGCTTAGGTAGGAAGCACAGCCACAAGGTTCACACCGTGTTTCCATGCCTTGTTTTGCTAAGAGCTGTGTATCCAGGAACACAACGGATGTGCCAGGAGAATTGCGCTTTCTGAGGAGGTGATCCCCAACCCAGAAACCTCAGTGCTTGTGGCAATCACCCTGCAGACCTGGGCAGGGAAGGAGAGCTGTGGCAGGAGCTGTAAAAGTGCACACAGAAAAAAGAGAGAAGAGGATATGCAGCACTGTGAGCCCCAAAGTGGCAATATTTCCTGAGCAGATGTGTCACTGTCCCTTCAAAGAGCTCTGGTCCCTCCCGCCAGCCTGATTTTCTTGAGATGAGGAGGTGTGTGGTGCCCAGCAGTTACCAAAGGGACTACAAGGAATGCCAATGTACAGTCAATTTTTTTTTCCCTCATTTAGAGGTCTCTGCTGATCCCTGCACTACCTTTCTTAGCAACCTTGTGCAAATATCCCCGCGTTGCACCTCAATTTTCCTATCTTTACCTTCTGTTAAAAGAACTGGAAGCCTGGCGTGCAAAAGTCCCTTAAGAGTCCTGAATGATAGGTACTATGAAAAATATAAATGTATTTATAGCAGCTACTAACTGACATAAGCATTTGCCCAGGAATGACATTTAGATATATGGCACTCACACTACCAGACACCTGCTTTCAGGGAAATTGCCCACAGAGCTAAACTAGATGTGCATGGTGTGCATGTATGTGCAAAATAAAAACAGCAAAAACATCTCACAGCAGAGAATAATAAGGGAAAGAGCCACGTTTCCCTCACTACACAATACAATAATTCCTTGTCCTGTCTTTGGGATTTCTCCTTTCCAATAAAAAAAAACCCAAACACTGTAAGATGAGTTCTCCACGGTGAGCGAGATGATTTTTATTTTTATTTTTTTTAAATGCTTGCAATAAGGAAAGTGCTTGGAAATGAGGAATAAAGGGTATGCGTCAATCCATTAGATGGCATGCAAATATTTCATTCTGCTCATACAAATCACATGATGCGCTTGCAAATTCCTGCAACAAAGCGCTGGTTTAATGGAACTGCTCTTCCTATAGAAATGGAAACAGGTAAAGTTTTCCTTCATTGGACTGTGTGAGCATTTCCTTTATAAATAAAAGCTGCTGTATCTAAGGTATTTCCTTTGTTGTGTCACCTTTAGGACTCACTATTTGAAGTATTCCATTGAAATGGCTACGCTCTGTGCAGTGTTCAGAATTTTAAGCAAAACCTTAAACAGTTACAAATCAAAGCATCGGGGCACTTTGAAGGAGCACATACACTATATACATTGCATTCTGCATGCATATGCATTGCTGGTATCTATATATCATCGACATGCTCACAAAAAACCATTACAGCTTTGGGGGAAAATATTTCAAGCAAAATGTATATACATTAAAAAAAATAATATAGTTTTCAAAACTCAGATTTCAGCGTATTTGTGGCTGGTTCTATACGTATGCTTTCAAAATATGTCAGATTCTGAGAGAAACCACCATGACATTTTTCTGACTTTAACCCAGTTGTTTTGATAAATATTGCTCTACGATAAGAAGATAGATTAATTAAATAATTACAAATAGTCATATTTTCCCCCCGTCTTTATTAAATGTTTTAGGTTTTAAGGTATCAAAATTTTTACACCTGCATCTGGTTTTATAGCTTCTTCCTCACTCTCTATGATTTTTGTTCCCCTTCTAAGAAGAATGCTTGAGGAAATTCTGTGCTGTCTCACTCAAATTTATAATTAATGTAGCAGAAAATTATATTTCTAATTAAATAAAACTGAGCATGAATTGAGGCGAATGCTTGAAGCATTACAAACAGCACAAAGTTGGGAGAGGAACAAAATCGCAAACAATGAGCAGGTAATGTAACTGCATATATTAGAAACATCTCAATTATTACATCCACAAAGGCAGAACCTAAAAAGCTGCATTTCATAAGAAGGTGTCATGTTGACATATATTGCTCATTAAAAAAGGTGCCGTTTGTATATGGGTTACTGTTCTTCATATGCATGAATACTGGTAACACTTTGTGGCAAAGGAAAGCCCTTGAGATTTTGTGTAGTTTGAATATTTAATGTAACAATAGTTTGCTCCCTAATAAAGAAAGGGAAGAAATTTGGGAGACGGGGACATAAATTTGCCTATTTATTATGTTGCTCTGACTGCAGCTGGGTATCGGCACCCCCCCGCACACCTCTCCAGATCTGCTGTTAAAATTAGTGACTGCTCACAGCGGCTGCTCTTTAACCAAAAACACTGAGACTACAGGAAACAAGCTCCCCCCAGTCCTCTTTCTAAGCAGAAAATATTCGTATATTTTCTATATGTGTGTGTACTAACCTACTAGTTATCTCTGCTTACACCCCGGCTGTCAGCAAACTGTCAGCTGTACGGGCGATAAGGTGGGCAGTTTAAAGCAGATACCGAAGTCTTAAGCTTCTTAAT
Source organism: Petroica traversi (assembly GCA_025920805.1). Taxonomy (NCBI): domain Eukaryota; kingdom Metazoa; phylum Chordata; class Aves; order Passeriformes; family Petroicidae; genus Petroica; species Petroica traversi. Next base: position 9,578,186 of record JAHLSL010000042.1, on the reverse strand, counting down.
GTGCCACGAATCAATCCCATGAAAGCAAACAACTTGAAAAAAAAGGGTTATACGCGTTTAGGAAATCTCCTGGCTCCCCTGGCCTTGGCTGGAGCTGGAGTTTTCTCACCCTGGTGACCCCTGAAGCGGCCCGGAGGGAGCGTGGGACAAGCCCCGTTCCGGGAGGCAGCTCGCTAATTGGGGAGCTGCTCGGGGGGGAGAGGGACCCCGCTTTGCCACGTTAAGTGTCCAAATCAAGCATGACCAGATTGACGTGGCCAAATGGCCGTCTGGAGGCTGCAGCAGCAGCAGGGCTTTTCACACCTGATGGGGCCCCGCTCCATCTCCATCAAGTCACATTAGGAAAGGGATAAGTTATGGGGTGGGAGCCCACGCCCCGGGTGAGCGCTGCTCCCCAAATCTCCTGGAGGTTCAGAACGTGCCCGGGCACTGGAGCTGCCAGAGGCAGGAGTTGACAGCTCCCATCTCACAGCCCACCTTCAACTCCCCTCCGAAAGATCAGGCGGGCTCTCCCAGTTCAGGAGAGCATTTAGAGGAGTTAATTCTTTGTTCCGTGGTGAACAGGGAAAAGTGCTCTGGAAAGGAGGGTGTTTGTGCCTTTGTTCAAAGCCACCCAAACAGGGGGAGTTTTAGCCATGCTTTGGACTCCAGCCATTAATTCCTGAGTGCTCCCAGCTGCCCTGCAGGACTAGAAAGGCACAAACCATCCTTGGAGAGGAACAGAGTGGGGATTCAGAGCACAAAGGGCTGTAAAATGGTGAACTCTCGGGCTTTTCAATCATGGAGGGACGCCTAACTGTCTTCTACACTCCTGAAAATCCCCCTCATCAGCAGTTTGATCAAGGTGACAGAGACAGCCTGGGATTTAATCCCATCTAGGATTAAAACTCAACAGTTCCTGCCCCACGGTCCTCAGCATGCATCTACTTTAAAAGAGAGAAGTTCTTATTTTTTCCCTACTGTCAGGAGATGGGGCACAATGTGGTCAAGGTTGTCTTGTCAATTTATCTGTTATTTATGTAGAGCAGGGGCCTCCTGAGCTGCACTGAGGTAAAATTTAAGCTGAGGAGGAAATATAGCAGGATGGGAGTTGTCAGCCTCTGAAATTCAGTGGAGATACTCACAGGCAAACACTTAGGGAATTTTATAGAAGCTCAAGTAAATTTTTCCTAAACAGCATACATTGTTATGTGAGGATATGAAAGCAGGCTCTATAGGACTATCAAATCCAGACTTTATTTCTCTTCATATTCTACTTATTCAGGTCTAAAGGACTGCACAAAGTCAGGGCATAGAAAGATAACGTGATTTAGAGGGGAAAATATTGGAGAGAGACTGCAAGGCATTATATGAAGAGTATTTCCATATTTACTTTGAAATTTCTTGGGAAACTGAAGCTAGATTTTTTTTTTTTTCAGGAATAAAAACCTAACAGACAAACCAGACCCACACCAGACCTGACATGTCTACTACTTTACATAAGTCCCTTTTCCTCTGAAACTTAGGGAACCTTCTGTGAGAAATATCTATCTGTGGCTTTAAAATGGATTTTTTTTTAATAGAAGTATGAAGAGAGAATAGTAGAGGAAAAATCTCAAGAGCATCAGCAAAAATCATTACATGAGAAATAACATCTAACTGCAGATCACATATACTGTATATATTGCATTACACACCGGCTTTCACTTTTTTAAAAATGGGGGTCACCAAATAACATCTCAGACATGTCAACAGATAACTGCAGAGATCGGGATGAAATCTTCCTCCACCTGCAATATCCCTAACCCCAGAAAATCTTGGCTAACTCAGCCAAAGTTGTTTCACCACCCTTCCTCTGAAACCGGTTCCTCTGCTTCTCTTGCCAGACACCAGATATTTCGGATTACACCACCCTGGCAAAGCCAGCATTCCTGGGCATCACTCTGGAGAAGGGGAAACGGGGATTTTGTTTGGTTCTTGCTGCTGTTCCGACTCTGAGCCCCTGCAGATGAGCTGATATTGCAGCTTATCCCTGGCTGCCTGTTGCAGCAGTGAGCAGCAGGCAGTGCTGCGAGCACAGACAGGCTGCAGTGATGGGGAGAGATAAGAGAGCACAGAGTGGGAATGAAGCAATCCTGTTCCACTGAGGTGTCGGAGCAGGTAAATTTATCCAGCTCTGGACTTTCTCTCTGATATCCCAGGGCTGCTGAAGCCAAGGAGAGGCATTACTGCAGCATTTTGAGGGATAGGGAAGAAGTAGATTTGAATTGGTCAAAGTATTTGATGTACCCTGCCCTTGGCCCTCCCTGTTGCACTGTGTCCGTGGCCAGTGTGTGCATCTCCACATGTGTTTCTGGAAGGGAAAACACTGTCCTGAAAACTGTGTGTGGGGGGGTTTTCTTAAAAATGAAAGTGCTGCTCAAATATACACGAGTGGGCAGTGTGGGAGAAGGCGCCCTTGGGAGGAGAGACATGGATGGCTCTGGATATTTTCATGCTCTTCCTCCAAGCTTGAGGTCACCCCAAGTTTGTGACGGTGTCTCCCCCTTCCTGGGGAAATACACCCTGCCACAGGTGCAGCAGAGCCCAGTCAGATCTGTCCTGGCACCTGTACCAGCTGCTGCTGCTGCTCCATAAAATATCTGAAAAATATCCACAAACACACACTCCCATGCATCCCACCCACCCCTAACCTCAAAGGGAGAGAAGCCTGGCAGCACTGAAGAAGTATTCTATATTTCCAGGCCTTTGTATCAGTGCAGAGAAGATTTTAGATGCTGTCCAACCAAAAAGGAGCTGCTACCGCTCCATGCCATTGCTGGTGACCTGACTGGCGCACAGTAAAGCACAGGAAAATATTTTCAGTATCCCTTCTCCAATACTGTAAATCTTAAGTTCCAAAGGACACCCACTAGAGAAACAAGAAGTAGTTAAAATCACAGAGCTGCCTGCCTCAATCTTTTCCATCTTGTTTCTCCAGCAAAACACAGACCATTACATAAAATGCTAACTTGGGTTGCAGATCTTTTGTTTATTCCTCCCTGCAACTGTTCCATCATTTGTCTTTGTCTGTTTCTACCTCATTCTATTCATTTTAATTCCTTTTTATTGCCATTTCTTTTATTGTTGCCTTTCTCTACCATTCAGGCTTTTCTGTTTCTGCCAGGTCCATCCCTGGTCCACAATTACTTAACACATTTTATTTTTGGGTAGACCCTGACCCAATTCACCATTCAACTCAGTTTTCAAGTCTCATCTTCCACTGGAGTGCATTTTCCTTCTAGGTCCAGTTACATTCCAGGAATAAAACTTTGTAGTGAGGGGCTTCCAATATTTCCAGCCTGATAGTTACCATGATTTCTGAAGATTTAAAGATATGTTTGGCATGGTCACCATGGCAAATTTAGGACGTGTTCCATGGTCTACTCTGCCCTTCCTGTAAACCATGAAGTGAGGTGGGAAGTTTTTTTAGGGGAGTTTGAACTATGTGATATTTAAGGTGTCTTCCAACCCAAATGATTCCATGACTCTGTGATTTTTGGTAGCTTAAGAGGTGAGTTTAAAATCAGTATTAAGGATGGGGAGGGATAATAGATGATGCAATAGAGGAATCTTTCCTTTTCTATCACTGGTTGTAAGAGCTGCAATGGAGGGGATTAGGATAGGCCCCTTTAGAAAGGAGCCCTCCAAAATCTTATTTATTAATGTAGTGACAATGGCTATAAGGAATATTCCCCTACATAATTTACTGTTTTAATTGGCTACAGTACCTCCGGCAGTACACAACCAACTAGACCAGGCTCGAGCTGCAGCAGATCTCAGCCCTGCACAGCACAGTTATTCCTCATTTCTTGAATAAAAAATTGTCCTGTAAATTGACATTAGAAATTTTGGGGTGTAACTTGGGATTTTGAGAAACAGACAGACAAAATTCTCAGAGGTTTCTAATGTCCAAATTCTTTGGAAATCTAGCCTTGAGCTCTTCATTTTGATGTGGTCCCTTTTAGCATGAGAGAGAAACTTGAGATGATTTTAATTAAAAAAAAAAAAAAAATTATCCTCTTAACGAACATGCACGTAAAGGGGGAAATAATAAGGCCAAAGCCCTCCATGCTACATTTTAATTGCAGCTGGAGAAGCATTAATCAGAGGGCAGGGAGACGTTTCAGAACAATCAGATTTGGGGCACACCCAAGGCCAGCTCTGCGTGGCAGGACAGAGGGTGAGCCTTGCAGATGGACACAGTGGCTGCAGCCCACATAAGCCTGGTCTACCCTGCTTAGACTCAGCACTACTCTCAGAAAGCCCAGCTTAGTGCTGCCTGTGAGCAACCACTGCTCAGCCAGGATTTTGTCACCCCTCTGCTTTTCCCTCAGACTCTTCCCAAAAGTTCCATCATGGGATTTCCCCACTGTTCATTTGCAAGTATTGAATTGATCTGAAATTATTGATGGATTATTTGTACAGGTGATGGCCACAAATTCTGCCATGTGTTCCTTATGTACCTGCTAGAAAACCCACAGGGGTAAGAGGTGCTGTTTCTGACTGAGCTGACCAAAAACCTGCTAGTTTAAAAAAAAACTTTACAAACCTTGTTTGTACAAATGTGGGGTTTCCACTCATTCTAGATGGTTTTATTGTACTGATATAGGATATTCCTATTAGTAGCATTTTGCCATTATTGAACGCCAATATTTCTAAAATATTTCTAGAAGGGCAAGCTTTCACATCTTTGAATATTCCTTGGTTCTATGAAGAAAAGATTGCAGATTTCAGAGGGATGAATCATATCCACACCAATTTCCTGGATTGGACCTCTCTGTAAGAGTCTGTCCAGAAAAAAACCCCAAACTTATGTGCAAATGGAACAAATGTCTAATACCAGGGAGAAGTGTTTTATTCTAATGAAAAAGCCTGCTTGTTAACTAGGCTTTGCTTAGCATTTTTATTTTTATTTAGAGTGTTCCCACAGGCCCATTAAATTCCCCTACTTTTAAAACTAATTAAAGGGTATTTTAATTATCCAAGATATCTCAATTCATAGATTATATAATGTAGAAAAAAACCCAACCCCATAGTCTTGAGTAATAATGTGCAGCATATTGCAGTTAGAGATATTTCCCCTGGATCATTGCTCTATGGTTCTATAAACTTCCATTTTTTCTATTTATTTCCAAACCAAGTGCCTCTTTTCAGCTTATTTTGATTCCATACTCTCATCCAACAAAAAGGGTTTTATGTTCCATCAAATAGTATTTTGGTTTTTTAACATAATCACAGCATCCCTGAGCAGACCTGAAATTCCAGAATCAGTGAATACTTCAGAAAGTACAGGACAGAAATTCACATTTGCACCTGTGTTTGCTTCAACGTTGTAAATGGCTGGTTTATAATCACTGAGTATTTGCAAACAGCTCAAGTAAAATTCTTCCTGACATAGACATTAGCTGAAATTAAATATTGCATGCTATCCTTGAAATAATGGCTTTTTTCTACCAATAACTGAGCATCTGCATGGGAAACTATGGGTACTACTATCAGATCATCTCAAGCAAGAGAAAAAATATGACAAAAATCTATGTTCAAAATAATTCAGTTGAAAATTTTTTTATAACAATTAATTGTGTTTTAATCAATTAATCGTAAGCAGAAAAGCAACCACAACATTTTCTGTCCAATTCATCATCTACCACGAAAAAGAAGGAAGAAGAATCACAGATCAGGCCTCTGATTGTTGAACTTACTGCTTTGATAGAAGCTGATCTGTCACCTACTGACTTGAAAAGCAAGGAAAAAAATATCCCAAGCAGTTTTTATTCCTGGGGTGATTTATTTCCATGCCCCCTTCCAGCATCTGTAATATTGTTCATTTTCAGCGAGGGCAGCTAAAATTAGCCAAAATTCACTCCTTGTGCCCAACATCTGAACTAATTCTTTTAGGCAGACTTGGGAAGAGGAGGAAAATCAGCTTCCTGAAGAGAAGGGGTTATGTTAAAAACGTTCTAAATTCTCACTTACAGTGCCAAACAAACAGAAACAAATCAGAATTCTGCAGGCCTGTCCTTTCCTGACCCCTCACACCCCTTTTGGAGGGGCTCATGCACTAAAGGGGCTCTTTGGAATAGTTTCCTGGTGAGCCACAACCACAGCACTGATGGAAAAACAGCATTCTCAGTGATATCTCCTGCATGTGAGCACTGGCTGATATATAAAATAGATTCACAGTAAGAGCTCCCTGGTTTATGAGGGAAAAAAGCTTTGTGTTGCTACATCATAAGCATTTCTCCAACAAGCTGTATAAATTTTTAAACAAGCAAATACTCTTATTGTGCTCAGTAGGTTCACTTGTATTAAGAGGATTTGCAGGACTGGCACCAAATGGGCAATAGTCATTATCTTCTTTTTTTTATTTTTTTATTTTCTGTTTACACACGTGTGTAGAATCACAGAATCACAGAAGTCTGGGTTGGAAAGGACATTAAAGTTCATTTAGGTCCAGCTCCCTGATGTGCACAGGGACACAGAAGAGTGGACCCACATTACAGTAAAGAGAAAAATGTAAAAATACATCTAAAAGAGGGGGATTTAATTTTTTTTTTCCTCAGCACCATTGCTGAGGATTTGAAATCAAGGCACCAGACAAACACAGGTGAAGTCAGCAAAATTGGGGGAAGCATAAGAAAGTGATGAAAAATAAAGAATTATTCTGTTTGGGGGGATAAGCACTCTCCAAAGTGCCCTAACACTTTAATCATATGAAAAGGGATTTCTATTTCTTCATTACTTAGAAGGGTTCTGTGGTTTCACCCTCCCTCCCAGCAGCTTCTTGGTCTCTGGAAATTGAAGATATTTGTATGACAGGAATGTGTGATCACCTGTTCTCAGCTGCTGGTTCCAAGCACATGGCCAGCTCCACAGTGAATTTATAATATTGTCTCCCCCCTCAGTAATTTTTTGGGGCCTTTTCCCTATGGTGGAGAGGTTCAACAGCTGGCCAGATGTGCTGGAAAGGTTAATTGCTCTTTATTTGAGCTTTTATCCAAAAATGCTGGTATTTTGTGTTTATACTTGAACTAGTATTTCACCTACAGTGATCACTTCTATAAAAGGAAACTCTTCATAAAGAAATTATCCAGCAAAAAATGTATGTATTTATATTTGAAATAAAAGTTTTTTAAAAAATATAAAAATTCTGTTAGCACAGTGTGTGAGACAGACTGAAAAAACAACCCTACAGTTAAAAATTATGTTGAAATATTGACTAATTCTCATGCAGACTGGAACACCCACACATTGCAGAATTCAGAACCTGCAAGTAAAATTGACTACAAAACCCAAACTGCCTTTGTTGGCTTTTATTGCCCTAAACTTTGAGAAATGCAGAAAGGAAACAAAGAGAAAAAAACTATGAATAGCAAAAGAAAATTATTTCAGACCTATGTTTGTAATAAATAAATTGTTTGCAACAGAAATATTTCTTCAGAGCGTGCATTAGAGCTTAAATTTGGCACCACCTCTTTCAAACTCTGTTGCAATCTTGTGTAAAATGAATATTTTTCTTTATTAACTTGAAGGTTTAACAAGTATTTAGGCTTGATACCACAAAAATTCGAGTGATGGCATCACTTAATGCAATTTTATATGCGAAACCTTCTCTAGGCCCAAAGTCCAGAAATTCAGAAATCTTCAAGGGACAACTTCTAGATGTGCTTTAAAGGGCTTGCAATATTTTTGTGGCAGGAAGGTTAACAGTTAATTCATAAAATTAGCGTTATATTATTGACAATCTTCAGGAATATAATTATATTATTAGATAATTATTTCTAGCGGTTCTTTTTTTGTTTGTGTTAGGTTTTTTTTTTTGTACTGTGGTGAATATATTAATCTTACCATCAGCATGGTAAAACGTTCTTTTAGTTACCAAAATAAGGCTATTACATGGGGGAAAGGGAATAAGTGAGGAGCAACAACAACAACAACGAAATTAAACCTCTTAATACTTTGATGGGGGAAAAAAAACCTTTCCTGCATTGTTATGTTCGCTTATTTTTTGTGACTGACTTGTACCTGATGACCAAACATAATAGAAAATACAGGGTGTTCCTGGGTGATATGAGAGAATTTTCTGCATGCTTTTCCATTTAAAAGAGGAAGCATCTGAATAAATATTCACTTTTTAAAAATGACTTAACGTGTGTTCAATTGCTCTTTCTCTTAAATCTTTAAATTCCTCCCATCTCTGAGGAAGATTTTGAGTTGGTGAACACAAAAATAACGTGACATTCTGTGGAAAAAAAAGATCAATCCCCCCCCAAACCCCATCTCCTATTGCAAGTGTAAAAATAAGAGGCGATTTCCCCAAAATCTCCAAATAAGGAGCTTGCCCCAGAGTTTGCTGTCTGTGAAATCTGAATGCTCTGTGTCCACTCATCCCAAACATTTGTGTGGTTGGGATGGACAATCTACTGGGCATCAATGCACTGCAACATCAACCACACAACCCAAAATCCAACCTGCTGGGGAATTTTCAAGCTCTGAGGTCTCAGACACTCACATTTCACCCTTTACTGAATCTGTTGGATACAGACATAAATCTATTTATCTCCTGCACAAGATAAGTGTTGTCCAGTCAGTGTTTAAGAAGTTGAAACTTCTTCACCAAGTTGTGATTTTGCCAAATAATTGCACAAGGCAGATAAAAACCAAAACGGGCTGTTGGTACCCCAAAAACTGGCACACATCATGAACCAGCAATTAGAAATCTGGAAGGTGCAAATAAATTCTAAATCCAAATGAATGACCAATAAGTTGATCACTATTAACTTAAAGCCAGCATCTGATTATTTATTTAACTTGGCAAGGTTAAATAGCATTTGCTCACAGTAAATTGTTATCTCACTATCTCACTTCTAAAACCAAAGAAGAATATGGAGGAATGCACAAAATGATCCAAATTAACCAGGACTCTCTATTCATTTTATGAGAAGTACTGGGTGTGCCTTGCATCCAAAAGCAACAATTTGTTATGCACTGTGGTGCTACAGTGCTCCTCAGCAGAACTGTTTAAAAATCTGAAGCATTCCTAAACTGTTTCACTTAAACATTTCTGCAATAAAATCTTATTGAACTGTTGCTTTTATTAATTTTTTACACACAAGAGACCAAGTGAATGCAAGCTGATTTTTTTTTTTCTTTTCTCCCTCCTATTTTTTTTTAAACTTTACCTACTACTAGCAAATAAACTATTCCTCTTTTTTTAATAAAACCATGGCCTTGAGTTTTGGCCCCTTAATAGTAGCCTACATGGTCGGCTACCCTTGGTGTTAAATTTTCTTAAATTGTATTTCTGTCAGTATATCATTTTTTTTAAGCAATGGACCCTATAATAGCAAGCTCTGTTCTGTCAGGAGTACATTTTAACAGCGTGACACAAGTATTTTTCACTACAGGAGACAAACAATGATATGTATTACATGCAGTAAACATTGCCTTTGGTACATAGGGTTCTCTTAGCATTCATCTGTCTAAAATTTCATTGTGTCCTGCACAGGAAAAAAAAAAACAACAAAAACCCTGCCTCTCATTATCTGTTGCCGAGGGCTGTGGGTTTGTAAAGTGCCAACAATGCATTGTCACATTTCTCACAAAACAAGGGCTTGATTGAATATTACAAGAGTGGTGGAGACCCAGCAAGGTGGATTAAGGGATATTTTAATAGTAAAAACAAAATAACAAACCTTTCACTGAGCTGCTTAATGAACAGTATTGTTATTTATTTTTTTTCCCCCGTAAAACAGGCCCCCTTTCCCCAAAACATGTAGGGACAAGAACTTCATAAAATAAAGATATTTTGTGCTTAATAGCATCCTGGCAAGAGGAGAGGAAAAATGGCAATTTTTCTGTGGGAAATGCACCCAACCCTGTGATTTTACAGAGCAAGGACTGTCACAGCAGCAGTTCCAAAAATCACAGTGAATTTACACAGGGGCTGCAGTTCAATAGTTAATCAGACTATTATACTCTTATACTCCCAGTAACTTGGGAAAACAAGTTTTCCAGTGCTCACGTACATGAAATGCCCTTTAGGTACAAGAGAATCTCTTCTCTGACATCTCTGCCACACTTTAGGTGGGTGCACATGACCTCATGTGAGACATCTGCAGCAGGATCAACCCCTCTTTTGGAGTTGATTTATAAATGGCTCAACATTGACACAATTCTCCTGTGATTCCAAAAACCAGCAGGATTGTGGAGCACTTTGGGAAGCCTCATCAGCTTTGCTGAACTCAAACTTGACTCTCCTGCAGCACCTTAAACTCCACCGTGCTGAGAATTATTCACGAGTATAAAATCAATCAAAGTATACAAAATTACTCGGATGAAAAACCACTGCATTCTTCACTTGTTAATTGATCCTTAAAAGAAATATGATTTTCCCCCTCCCTTTGGGGTAGAATCACCATGGTCAGAAAAATAAAACAGGCAGGAATGACTTAATTTTTTAGAGAGTTTGGGTAAATCACTACACCACAAAACCATTTTCTGTTGTAGGCAAATCTCAGCTCTTGATTGTCTCTATTATAAAAACCAGAATTGGACATTTTCTCAGCTGCAAGGGAACAGACACCTTGGGCAGAAATCCTGCAGTCCCACGTTCAAATGCATGGGAGAACTTCCCTCCCTCAAAACCAGGAAAGGCTTTTTAGTGCCAGGGAATTATTGGAAAGGGATTATCACCAGCACTGATTTAGAGCAAGCTAAAAACATCTCTGTGAGGTCTTCTGGGCCCAAAGCAGAGAGGTCTGCAGCCCACACAACAGCAGCAGTCTGTGTACAGAGGATAAAGTTAAAACAGTGTGTGGAGCTGGGGAGGGAGAGAGGGCAAAGGGGAAGCAAATGTCTTTTTAAAAGGTGACAAAATTTAAAAGGCTTTTATGGAAATTACCAGGGATTTCTTCTTCCTGGGAATATTTGAAATCAAAGTGCTGGCATCCAAAACGTCCAGTGGATCGATCAAGGAGAAGCAGATACACAACTCTCTATCCCAGGCACATAGTTCATTTTGCATCTGATAACTGTTGGCTCTTGTCAGGGCTGTTTAATGGGTTGGGGGGGGTTAAAGGAAGAGAAATTTACAGCTGTTTCACAGAGACAGAGAAGAGATCATTTGCTCTACATAGCCTTCAAAAAGAAATATAGAGAGGAGCTGGCATTGGTAAATGCTGGGTTTCCTTGCCAAAGCCTGTAGCCTTGTGAGATTCTCTGTGCATCTTCTCAGCTGAGCTGAAGGAGGTTTGGCTGGAACAAAATTGCTTCTCACCAGCAACATCTGCTACAAGATCTGCAGATCTCTGTCATAACAAAGCCTGTTTTCAGATTCCTGCCCTCCTGTAGGTGCTGAGTGCCAGATGAAGGGGCTGGAACAGGATAAATGGACTCTGCAGGCACTACATCCAACCGAGGGGGGATTGCCATGAGAAAGGGGAAACAAACTCCCATCCAAGGGCCTTTCCGACCAACCCTGCTCACAGCAGATGTTCTGGACAGACCTGTCAACATTATGCTGAGCTCCTTTGGCAGTGCAGGTCTATAAGTGTACAGAAATAACTCCAAGAATCTTAGGTTGAAATTTTGGCGCTGGGCGGGATCACAATTGCTGGGTTTTTGTGAAGGAAACTTCCCCGTCCGACCCTGCAGGAGCAGCTCTGGCAGTCCCACTCCTGAGCTGGAACCAAAGCCTATTTGGGGCAGCTCCAAAGATCTGACAGGGACAGGTTCCTGTGGGATTCCCCACACACCCCACACTCACACAGCCAGAGCAGCTCCCCATGGCAGAGTGTCAGATGTCTGGATCCATAAAGAAATTTATTCACCGTGCTGTAACACAGAAACAGTTTGAGGAACTGAGGAACCCCCAGGCTTTTGTCTCCTCATAGTCCAAGCCGGAGATTCTCTGGTGACTTTCTGTCTTTCTCTGAGTGCCCACAGGCCCCTGAGCCCCTGTTTTGCAAAGCAGAGGTACCTGCACTGGCTGTGTTCCTCCACACTTTGAGCTCTTTCCTAACTGGTGTGTCCTGGTTCCAGCAGGACCTGTCTGAGGAGGTTCCCACCAGCACTTCCCTCACCCTGACAGAAAGAAGCTGTAAAACTGGAAAACCTAGGCTGGGGATGCAGGGAGAGGACATGGAGCAGAATGGTACTGGGCTACAAAAGGACATAAAAATAATAAAAAATCCAGGGAGGCTGAGAGAGAAATTTATGTGTTGCCACATCAGCCAACATTGCTCAGAAAGGTACTGCCCAGAGCCTTCACTGCTTTGATGATCCAGCAGTGTCAGCTTTGCAGCCTGACCTCTCACCCTTTCTCACAGCATGGGGGGGAAGGGGTTTCAGCTTCCTTGCTATCTGTATTTAAAAAAAATAAAAAATTATTTGACCCATTTCCATTCCTTCATTTCTACAGAACGTAATGTTGAGGCATCAGCGATAACTGTGCCTTTACAGCTGATCTATAAGGACTGCCAGGTAATTAGGTTGCTTGATTTCCTGAGACTGCAGAAAAAGCCAGGGAGCCCACAGTGGGCACACGTGCTGGAATTGCTGTGTAACAAGATGCTCACCCATCTGCCCAGAGTTTTGTGTATCCATTCACTTCAACTCCACTGCCAGACACAGAAGGCCACTCTGACTTCAACATTCATAGGTGACATTGCTAGAAGAGCTTTGCCCCCACCTGCTTTTTACTACAGCAATTAAATATTCATGCGTTTGCTACAAAGCTTCTCAAGCAGATGAGAAACACTCATAAAACCAGATTTAAATCACCTCACCTTTAGTATTTCATCCCAGACACTTTGCAACTGCTGGGAAAGGTGTTGACTACTCCTAAATAAAAGCATGCAAGGGTAAAAACAGACTTCACATGCTGCTCACAGTGCAACAGCCTAATGTAAAACAAAGTCCTTGTGCTACCATGAGATTTTCATGTGCAGACTAAAGACAAAGCTGGGGACCTGCTCACCTCCCTTTTGCATCACAGGTCATGGCAGTTGGAGAACAAGCAAGGACGGGAAGCTAAAAGCAGGCTGGATTTTGCCAAAGTCATTACTGTGTGTCCTTAACCATCCTCAGACACGACTCCTTTCCCTGCCTCTCCCCGCCACAAATTTTGGGTGTAGCCTTAAAAAAGCTCTAACATCCATTGTCAAAACTCACAGACTAGAAATTCTGTGCTTTGGTGCAAGCAGCGACTCGGCTTGTGGGACTTTTTGGAATCACTGCAGCAAGTCGTGAATGATGTATGAAATGAAAAAATCCCTGCTCACTGCACACAATTCAGATAGTAAAATCTCCCTGGAGCATTAAAAAAAAGAACTTGAACATGTCGTTTTATTTTTGCCCTGCGCCCAGAAGACTCCCTCATCTCTCCCCAAGAACAGGCAGATACCTCAGCTATCACCAGAGAATGAGAAAGCACTCTTGGAGCTAAAGGAGAAGGGTTCAGTCTACACTGTGTTTCCAGGAAAAAACACAGGGACCTGGAGCAAACCAGACAGAATTATATTGGAGTCAGGCCTTTCTCCAAACACAGTTTTTTTGGGTCATTTTTTAAAGTAATATCTAATCTCATCAGCCTGACTCTATAACTTGATTGACCTTTGGAGATTGCATTAAGGAAGCAACAACAGCATGCTCAATGTGGTTAGGAGCATGAGAAGAAACATTTGATACAAATATCATGTGTGTGGCTAGACATCATTTATGTTGGGACAAATACAGCAACATGCTTTGAATTCAGGCCTTTATTCTCTCTTACCCCTTTGCTAGAACTTTTTCCTGCCCTTTGGTGGTGACCTTTTAAATCTGGCAGAGCCAAGTGGCTGCTGCCATAATTCAGCCATCGTTAGACTTGCTGCATGTGGTGCTAGTACAATGGGAATAGGACCTTTTGCTTGTGGGTTTTAAATTGTGGGGGGATTTTTTTTTTTCTTTGGAGGGGAGGGGGGAGCTGTGGCAGCAGCAATGCAGAACACAGAGGAATTTTGGATTGCCCTCAACAGGGATTTCTTCCTTACCAAAACTCCTGTGTGCAGTGGGCAGCCTCTGTTCACACTCAGAGCCCCCCTTATCCCTTCCTCCACATCCAAAATGACAGAAGATCTCCAGAATTAATCTTGCAGCAAAACCACTCAGTTTGGAGCACACAAACTGTCACTCTTTTCCAATCACGAAAAAGTGGGGAGTTGCCCAGTTTGCTGGTGCTCATTTTGAGCAGAGGGAGGATGGAGAACTGACAGCAACACTACAAATCTACGGAAGAGTGATCTGTCCAGATGCAGATGTCTTGCTGGCTGCATTTAGTTTTAGGAGCAGAAAGCAGGGGTCCCATCTAAAGACAGCTGATGTTGTCTTCTCTTGACAAGTTTTCTGAAATCTGCAATTTAATAATTTCTCCTCCCAAATTTTAGTGATGAGGAAGGACAGTCATCTACGCTGGCGTGATGCATCTGTCATCATTCAGCATTCTGAAATTTCAAGGGAAGCAGGGAAAAGGGCACAGCTCTTAACCCTTTCACTTTTCTTGCTTCTTCAAATAAAAACCAGAGCTGTACCTACTCCTCCCCCGCATACTCAGCAGAAGGAGGAAGGGGCAGGGGGGGTCATCAGACACAGAACTTCACAGAGTGTCCTTCACTCATCAGCAGTTCTGCCTTCAGCAGATTCAGTTAATTCAGGATGAATTAACAAAGTGAATTATTTTGGGTTTGGGTTTTTTTTTTGTTGTTTGTTTGTTTGTTTGTTTTCTCTGTATCAAACCAAGAAGGAAACAGCAAAGACACCGGTAATATCTGCTCTATTCCTCCTGTCAGGAAGATGCCATCTTTCCACTCAGGCAAGATTTTTTTCTGGGAAACTTAACATGCTTGCAATCATTTTCTAAATCTGTTTCCTTCTCATTCCAACTTTTTTTCTTCCTTTTTTTATTTTTTTTTTTTTTGGGAGGAGGGGAAGAGGGGGAGTGGGTAAGAAATACTCTTCCCCTACACCAGCTTTTTGATACTCTGCTAAAAGCAACAGTATACTGGTTATATAACATCCACAGTATTGCACAAATAAGCCAAACAGGAGGCACGTGGGAGTTGGTGGCAAGAACTAACTTTTTCAAGAAGCACACCTTAAAACCAGAAGGATGAGGAGAAAGAGCTGGGTCTCAGGAGAAAAGGATTTATGGTGGTTAAATCAGACAAAATTATAAAGTGGTTGTATGTCTGCTAAAATAATCCTATATGTGTATTTATACAAGCACACATATAAAATAGATCAAAATTACTTTTTCAACAGTTCATGAAGAAAACTATTTATCTGCCACCACAGTGAGATTATGTGATTAATAACAAGATTACTCAGGATAGTTAGCTCCAGAGCTATTTATTCAGACACAGTACATACCTATCAAGACTGATAATCTGCTGAATTACAGTGAATTTTGCAAATATATAGTGGCTTTTATTCAGAGTAAACCTCAGGGATCTTGTAGCAGTAGATTGGTATAAGGTGGATGAAAAGCAGCACCTGCTTACCACAGCAGGGAGAAGCTGTGCTTCTTGTGCTCACCTTCAAATTATCCCATGGCCAAAAAATTGAATTACCTGCAGTGGGTGCTGCCCTACACATTTCAGGGTGCTGTTATAGAACACACTGTATATTTTACCTGTAATTATCAGGTGAGAGCCTATGAAGAATGGGGAGAATAAAGGAAGATGCTGTTATGGCAAGTACAGGAAAATGCTCGGGCTGAGTCTCTCTGGAGACAGAGAACAATTGGGACCTGGGACCCACCAGAGGTGACAATGACAGCCCTCAGAGGAGCACAGAAGACACCCACTGGTGGATGTGGGCTCGTGGAGCAGTCCCTGCTTTTTGTTTTGCTCTCTGACTCTCCTCCCAGCAGTTCACTCCGCATTCTGACTGAATTGGGTGAGGAGGTGCTGGGGGAAGTGCTCCTGGCTCACTTCAGAGTGCAGCCAGGCTCATTAAAACCAGCACATTTGCTGCAGTGAGTGCAGCATTTCCTCTAGGTTTTAGGATTGTTTTAGAAAGTGAAGTTCTGAGCAGAAAGAATACATTTTAATTTACTTTTTAGTGGCCCTGTTATAAGTATTCAATGTCATGCTGGATTTTAATATTTTTTATGACTATATGGAGCATAAAAAAGCACAAATGCAGCATCTTAATAAAAATTATCATTTTCTTCTAGAAGCCTAAAGCTGCTAAGTACACAGCACACATTCATTAGCACAATTTTGGGGCACGAAGAGGAGGTGAGCTGAGGACCCAAGATTCACAAGCACCAACACAAAACCTCAGGGCTTTTTAGCAAAGTTTTGTCTCACCTCCCAGAAGAACTGTGGAGAGCAGGGCCCAGGAGCTGCCAAGGGGTTGTAGAGACAAGCCTGGACTTGGACCATTAAATCATCCAGCAGCAGCTTGATTTGGGCCAGTGGTACGTAGGATTAGCATACAAATAACCATCCTCCCCATCAGATACAAACAGGGCAAGGTTGTCACGGGTGTCAAAATTTTGATTGACATCCCAGCCACAGCCTGGCCAGGAGGAGAGCCCTGGGTTTGGGCTTTTCCTGGGCCAGGGAGGGATGGCAACAGCACACAAAGAACAAGGGCACAGCAATTCAAGATGGGTTTGCAGGCGAAGCCATTCTGATTTTAAATATTTGGCTTTGCTAAGGCATGTTTCTAAATTAATAGGCCCCATACCTTTCAATAGGATTATTCAGGGTGCACCAAGTCGAGCATGTTTGTAGCATTAGATTTAATGTTGTTTTAATACAGAGCATTCTTAAATGTATCAGATTACAGATTAAGTAAGGAAGGCAGCAAAAAAAAACTAGTGCAGAGCAGTTTGTTATTGCAACTGCCCTCCTGCTTCCTAACACTTTGTATAAGGCAGACAGACACATTAGTCCTATAAAGACTTCTTTGAAAAGGTTTTTTTTTCTGTAAATCCAAACATCAAATTCTAGAAACTTCTGAATTCCCCATAAATTTTTATTAACACAAATTAGAAAGGGAGAAATGAAATTTGTTCTTTATGGGAAAATGAGTTTTTAAGTTTTCCAGTGTCTTAAAATCTTAATTTTTAATAAAAATTTTGAGGAAGAGTAATAGGTCTGAACTGAGCTCAGTCTGACTTCAGAAAAAACCCCAAGATTTCTGCAGAAACAACCACAGTGATGAAAGATAAGAAAATAATTCACAGTGATTGCAGTTTCTATCCCCAATCTGCAGCCTGTAACTCATTTGAACTATCCCAACTGGAAATCCTTCTGTAAAATGTATCTAAAAACCAAAACCAAGTTCAGTGATTGATACTGGAACTATTAGAATCTGATAAAGAATAATAAATTCTTCTGTTTCTTAGTGAACATATTTGCAGAAGCGGTTAATTATTAAAAGTATTTGCATCAACTTTTCTCTAACAGCCATTTCTCTTTAAAGCATCTGCAGAAAAATAATACTAAAAAATAGAATAAAATAACATTTACTTTATCCCATGGTGGCTCAGTGATGCTGTTCAATGCAGGGTTACAATATAATAAACATTACCCACTAAGCTAAAACCTGAGAGACTGAGTACACTGATATTTATGGCTTGTCATGAAATAAAAATCAGATTGCATTTTGAACATTATATCAAAATGCATCAAGAGAGATGTGATTATTTCTGTACAATAAGATTGAATTTTGTTTAAAACAAAGGTGTGATAGCAGCAATAGAAGAACAAGGGTGCATTTACTATCTGGTGTAGGACAGTGTTTTCTTAATTAGTCCAATACATCAATTACAGTATATTCAAATGTATAATTTGATCTTCTCACTCTCACCACCCCACTTCAAAATTCTAAAAAAAGATACAATAAAATCCACAGTTTTCTCTGCTTTTACCTCCCACCCCCAAAACATTTCATCTTTGCATGTTGTGCAATTATCACTGTCATCTGCTATGTGCCAAAGTGAGATATTATCATTTTTTGCAGCTGAAAAGTTTAAATTCCACCACTACAGAACGCCACTTCACTCAAGATCTGCAGGGGAATATCCCAAGAAATATCATTCCAGAGACAAACACATTCTGCTCTTTATAAAAAGTAATGATTTCCTGCTCGTGAAAAGTCTCCCTGTGCTGTGTTTTACTATAAAATAGATCAACAGGGTTTGATCTAATCCCAAAGGAAAATATCTTGCAGTATTTTTTTAAAAACAGGTGCCAAATACTCTCCAGTTGCTGTTCTGATGTCAGGTGGGGAGAGGGACTGGATTGTGGATTCCTTATACTGGCACTCCATCACAACATTTTAGCAGGTGCCTAAATGAAATGTGCGGCTAACCCTGCCAATTGTCAAAATGCTCCATTTAAACTCAGTCTTAACTGGTTCAGAGAAGATGAGACTGTGACCATGTTGGAAGTACCTGTGGAATGTGGGATGCAGAATTACCCCATGATTTCCACATGCAAACATCACACCAAAGAGATATGTAGAGATTTAGGAGTTATTTGAAAGTTTCAGATGGAATTTGATAGATTTGTACATGCAGCTAATAAAGATGCAATTTCCAGAGATGACTTGGACGTCCTTTTTTTGCTCTTTTAAATGAAGGATCTGCTGATCTCCAGAGCCACTTTTAAATGTCCCAATGAGACTAAAGCATTGAAAGGCCAAGCCAATTGTTTCAGAAAATTAAAGTAGCTTCCGGAAGATGCAAAGTAACAGAACCAGAATTATATTACATGGAAGGAAGTGTAGAACACGTAAAGCTTTTTGAGAAGGTAGACTCACGGCTTCCGGTATTTGCATCTGAGAAACTTCAAAATTTCCCGACTATTTGGACCCAAAATCTTCCAAATATGTAACTTTTAGATTTATTCAAAAGGTCCTCTATTAGCATACTAAGGAATCCATTGGGAAATTAGCCATCACAAAAATAATGCATTTAATGAGGTATTCCCAAAATACGGATTCTTAAGGATGGCAATAGCTAAGACCAGTTTCTTTTGGAAACCATATGAGTATTGCTTATTGCATATTTTGTTTTCCAAATCCATCATGAATACACTGAACTTCAGTGAGAAATTGAAAAGAAAAGCTCTTTCTAAAGTCTGTAGGGCCAAGAAAGTGTGCAACAATGTTAATCCATTCTGATTTTTATGTGTTGTTCAAACATTCACATCCAGAAGTGATGCTGTATCTTTTCTTGAAGACTTAAAAATACAGTAAATAGCAAGTAACAAAATTCAGTAATAGATCTTTTCTTTTAATTACATGGTAGAGACGGGAGGACTTTTTTTTCGGTTTTGTGCAAAATGTCCCCCAAAATTAATTAAAATTTCAAACTAATAAAAAAAATAAAAGTGCGTGTTTTTAAAGGAAAAGATACGTAGCAGAAATCAGAACATTTTAAAGGCTATTAGAACTAAATTATAATTTTACTACATTATGCATAGATGCTTTGTTTCACATATGTTTCTGGTCAAAAATGCTGAAATTTTCCAACTAAAACCTTGAACATCAAATCCCATGTCACAATGCAGTTGATGGTATTTATTCCAGAAGTCAATAACTTTAACATGGGCATTATTTAAAGACATTTCATAAGAAGTACCAGTCACAAAGTCACTTCAGAGAAAAAAAAAATTGCGAGGATGAAAACAAAAAAGTGGAATTTCATTTAAAAGGGGTTACAGGAAATACTAAGCAGAACTACAGAATTGTTGCTCTTTGGCCAGGAATGTTATCCCATCCTCTGGCACCACAGAATTACCTCGGCTTCCCCAAAATCGCTGCTTTTTATTAAGTTTTACTGAGCTGCTCTGCGTTGGCAAAACCTTTGTAGAAAAATAATTTTCCATCAAAATACACGGCACTGTAGTGCTGTAATGAAGAGCTGTAGGACAGGCTTTAAGAGGCATGGTACTTTCATCTGAAAAGTCTCCTGAAACTCTTTGAACGTTTCTAGGGGATTAATGAGGTATTTTGACAACACAGGAGAAGCGCTGGGTTTTTCAAGAAGCCTTATAAGAGGGAAGATTCACATTCTTGAAAATTAAACTGTGTATTTTAAGCCACTAAAAATAACACAATTATTATTAAAAAAAAAATTTTGGCAGCTCTGGAGAAAAGACACCAGCAGATACAGGGAAACACATGGAACTACTGAGGAGCGTCAAACTTGAGTACACACATTTCACAGCATTTCAACATGACTTAAACACCAATTTTAACAGCTTAATTGAATGTTTCTTATTAAAAGCTATCACAGATGAGCTAAAATAAGAGCAAGCTGAACTAGCCCGAGTGTAACTAAATCAAAAGCATTATTCTTTGCAAGATGGGTGAATTAACTGTGTGTGTGTGCATCGCTCTCCTTATTCCTTTCAACAACTGTTAAGGTGTTTGAAGGTTTTCAAAACCTTTGGCAATTAGTGGAAGAGAGTGTGTTCTTGCCTTTTTTTCCCCTCTTTCCAAGACACACTAAATGATACCATTTATGTAAATCTAGAAGAATGTTCATCGCACACAACAAAATTAGAATAAAAGAATAGCTACACCCGCCATTTTTTAAAAGTATTTAAAATATTTTTAGGGCATATTCCTTCAAACTACAAGCCCCTTGAATGCTTTAATGCATTGCAACATGGATATTAATGTATAAATAAGGGTCCAGTTCTAAAAAGCTTTAGTGAAGAAAGTGGAGCTCTCAAGCCTCACTTCCATAAATACCTCAATATTCCTGAAAACCCAGAGTGCTTAAATCTTTAAAGGTCTACCCTTATTTAATCAAGCTGGGCAAGAAACATGTTGACGAAGGATTTTGAAAACAATTTATAACCCACTACTTATGAAAATATCGACATGGATTGTTTATACTTGCATTTAAGCAAGTTGATATCTTAGGTGTTTGCAATACTTCCCGTGACATGAGAGAGGAATGGGATCTGCTAATCGGCACCAGGCCACAAGACATTTTAAGTCTCTCTAAGTACTCCTACACAATAATTTTTTAAAATAATGATTGCCTTTAGAGTGCGAGCAGTTGCACAGGAAAAAGCTGTTTCCTAAATTCTGCCCTTTTCAGTCTGCGCTGAAGCCAAATATTTTACAGAGGCAGCTTCTTTATAATGCTTATGGCTGAGCACTACTTCCTGTAGCCAAGTCTCATTATTTACAAGTTCTTCTCCAATATCCAGTTTCAGAGACTTGGATTTTCACAGGTCTTTCAAGCAGCAAGTAGGGAAAAAACCCAACTTGTTCTGTCCCTTTCTTCAGGAATGGTGATCTATTAATTTTCATAGCTGTTCAGCAGTACTTTTAAAGTCTGTGGTTTATTTACAAATAGTATCAATATCGAGGGGGAGAGGGTGGACTTTCTGTCATCCTTCTCCCTCTTCTCAAGAAGGTTCCAGATGTGTTTAAGGGCAAAAATTCCACCCCAATATATTAGTTTTGTTAATCCTTTCCTTATGATCTTGCTTGCCTGGCTAGGGAAATTATGCAAAAAGTAATAAAAGTTCTAATTCAATTTCCATGTTAAGAGATGGATTTGGAAAAAATAATATATATATCAGAAACCATATTCTTTGTGTTTACTGAGAGATATGCACTCCAACATTTAGTGTCATGGAGCTGGAGTTAAAACCAGAAACGGCAAAGATAATTTAGCTGCATGAATGCCTGCTCTTCAGTAAAATGCTGCCAAAATTAAATAGGAATGAAACAGCACTTTGTAGTCATTGGTCGCTCAGCGGGGTTTGCGTAGTTAAAAACCTAAGTGAAAAGGGTGATTGACCTACATTGCAACTAGCTTAGCACAGCTGTACTTTCATATTTCTGCTGCATCCGAGGAAGCTCATTATTTAATACAACTGAGTTACATGTAATTGTCGGTCTTTTATTTTACACTTCCAGGGGCCAGATATTAATCTCAAACGTGCAGCAGGCGCCTCCGTGCATCTGGAAACATCCAGGGCTGCCCATTTGCAGGCAAGGCTCGGAGAAGGGATTGCACCTGAAATTAGGAGGCTGCCCAGGGGTAGGAGAACCTCACAAATATGCAGAAATCAAATGAGCAGATGGAACAGAGAGCAAATCCCTTGGCACCCCAAAGGCAAATGCTCTGCTGTTTTCCCTATTGTTTTGAGCAGAAGCAGCCCAGAACGTGCAACCAAAGCACATTTCACACAACTCATACCTGCGGTTTAAATAAGTAATAACATTCCAGTTAACAACCAGTTTGACATGTTAACAGCCCAAGGGCTGTTAACATAATGACTGGTCATTAATGGCAGTAATGACAGATTTCAAAGGGAATATTGTGCTTGTAAATGGACACGCTGCCAGTCAGAAGAGAGGACAGAGCAGGATAGGCTGATGCATTAAGATGTCACCGTACAGCTCTGGAGGAAAAAAGAGGGGAGAAAAAAAAAAAGTTCCTACATATTCCACTTACTATAAATGGACTTGAAATATTGGCGTAAACCTAAGTTCCTTAAATTAAGTCTTCACTTTCTAACCCAGGAGTGTATAAGCAGAAGACAGAAGCCTGCAGGGGAATTATACTCTGCATATCATTTTCGCCGAGTGTGTTACTTCTAACATTGAGCCCTTTCCTTGCTCCAGTCAGTTCCCATCCTCGTTAACAAAATGCAGCTTGTTCCTGCTGTGGCCACCCCGACACCCCGGTGTTGGAAACCACCTGAGTGCCTCACATGAATCAGATTCCAGAGCAAAGCCCCTCACACCCCGAGCATCTTTCAAGCTCATTACCTCATTAAAGATTTCTTCCGTTCCCTCAATCCCTCCCAATCTGGAGAAAAAAAGGTTTTAATGCAGTATAATTAACTAATTTTACCAAAGGAGACGGCTAAAGCAAAGCAAGTTTTGAAGTTCTGAAGATACAGAGTATTTAAAAGAAGCTCAAAGTGGGGACCTCAGGGCTCAACTGCAGCACGGGAGCGAGCATCAGGGTTGAGGGAGGGTGCAGGATTTTTGGCAAGCACCTCTAAAGGAAAGACACTGGAAGTGTTTTTGCAAACAGGCAAAGACACAATCGCACCATTTATGAACTTAAACGTGAATGCTAAAGCACCCAAAGTGGCTGCATGATTGCTTGTAGCATCTGTAGAATGCTTGTCTTATTGAGAGGCATAATGAACACTGAGAGACAAGTTAATAAGCAATTTTACTCTTTATAGTATCGTTCAAGCCACATATCCTCTAGAGGGCACCACATAAATTAATAGGAAGCCAGAACAGTTTTATACGCAGCAAAGGCTCCCTTTATGGTTAAAAAGAAAAAAAAAAAAACCTAAGAAGATAGTTTGAAACCATAATCGAACTCTAATGTGATCATTAGTACAATGCAATTTGTTCCTTAAATTCATACCGAGTGTGTTGCTAAATATGAAACCTTATTTGACTACAAAGCTAGAGAAAATTTAACTAGTTTGTACATTAGCATTAAAAAGATCACTTTTATAGGTTCACTGCATAACTAAGTAGATAAGATGCAATGAGGCAAATGACTATCTGCAATTACCTTAAGTGCATCAGTTTGAAGTTTAGTGTAAATACCAAGTTTAAATCTATGCACTCACAAATATCACTCAAAAAAAAAACCCCAAAACAACAAACCACCACAATAAAATAGCTTCCTTAAGACTCAACAAATCCAGAGACAAAAATCAGAAACATCTTAAAACCAAGTATAAGATTTCTAATGTATGCTAGTTTCAAGTGCAGAAGTAAAAGGTGTTGTGTATGAAGAAATACTTGAAACACCAGTTTTGAATGTGATCGTGACAGACAAAAAGAAAAAAAGTCTCCTTTCTCCGAATCACTTAGTATGAGTTTTAACAACCTTTTAGCAAAATATTTACTTCTGTAAAACCTTCAAAGACCAGAGAACGAGAGTGTGTGTGAATGCATCTGTGCTGGGGAAATGCTTTGCTTGTATCTTTACTACCACATCATTTCTGGTTTTGATTTTAAACATTCGATTTCAAAACATGAGATCCGCTGCACTAGCACTTGGGAGATTCAGCAAGCTAAAAACCTCCAGTAAATTTGGAACTCGGATGAAACAGCCATAGAAGTTCTCTTGCTCCTGCAGGCATTTGTTGTATAAAGATTACTAAGATGGGTTTTAAAAATTGGGATGTTACTTCCCCCCCACCAAAAGCTTTTCCAAACCCTCTCTGCGCACACTCAGCTAAAGACCACAAGCGACCTAGGCTCATGTACAACAATTCCCTTCTGTTCCAACAGTTTTTAAAAGTGAGGTTTTGTTACCTATCCCTTTGGCAGCTTGAACACAATGGGTTTAAGATGCAGCCTCTGTGCTAAATTCCCAGCACTCTATCTCGGGCTCAGTTCAGAGCTTTAATAGGTAGCAGAATACTTTTACCATTAAGTGGTCCAAGCCCATCAGAGGAACCTGATCTGCCTTTCAGCCCCAGCTCAACAAATGCACAGTGCGTTTGTGAAGGATTTTGTTCTACTATTTTTTTTTTTAGAGGTGGTAATGTGGAGAGCCAGAGCACCAACAGTTGTTAGTGCTTTAGTCTTGATTCCTGTACCAAGCTACCCATGGTGTAAAACTTGGAAACTGATCAGTGTGTGGTACCTATACTTAAGCTGAACTTGGAAGTCAACGCGTTCAGAAAGAATTTTAATTTTTCCCCAATGTATTAGTGACTTCAACGTCCCTTTAAAAGGAAAAGGCTTCACAAAAGGGGCAGGGGAAATATTCCCAGAAGTTCACCTTAGCCTGGAGCAGCAAGTCTCATTAGGCCCCCTCTACAGGGAATGGAGGAAAGGTGTCACTATAGGAAATAGGTGCTCGGAATCACCCCAGAGGAGCCTTTTCTCTCTATTTACTATTGAGAGCCCAGGGGGACTAAACTTCCCAGTTAAACTTATCCTGAAAAGCAGCCCTGTTGACACACGATGTGTAGATAAACTCTCCTGGTCCTGCTCATCAGTACTTTTGAGTTATTCCTCAAACACTTTTGAGGATGTAGGTCCACAAGCAAACAAGAAGACAGAAAAGCAGGTGCCACCTCTAACGAGTGGCCACAGGCTAGCCAGCATCCCACCCAGCATCCCTCACCAACTGAGGCAGAATGGATTTGAGCTCAAACACAAGGTCATTAAAAATGGGGATGACTGTTGGTCACCCTGGCCCAGATTTTGACAGCTGAGTGGCAACATTCACATTCAGCTGGAGTGCCACAAATGAAACCCCTTGGCGAGCGAGGGGACTGAAACACTCCTCACTTGCAGGGCTACAACCCTGCCCTGAAGCTGGGTGAAAACCACATGTCTGGTTTCAGGCTTCTGCCAGGAGGAGGAGGAGGAGGAGGGGGAGACCACCACCTCCCCAGGAGCACGGTGCTGTGGGGAAGCATGGGGGAATTACTCTTTTCTAGACCAGCATCAGAAATCTGGCAACCGCCTCCACAGCCTGGTTGTCCACATTTTTTGACTCTGATTTTAATTAAATATCTGTATTTCAGTATTTGTTTCTTTATCTATACCCGTACTCAGCCTCCATATTTCAGTATTTGTTTCCTCATCTCTACAGGTTGTGCATGCTTTTTGACTCCGATTTTAATTTTATCTCCATATTTCAGCATTTCTTTCTTTATCTCTACCCATACTCAGACTCCATACTTCAGTATTTGTTTCCTCATCTCTACACATACTCAGCCTCCACATTTCAGTATTGTTCCCTCATCTCTACATGTACTCAGCCTCCGTGTTTCAGTATTTGTCTCCTCATCTCTACATGTACTCAGCCTCGATATTCCAGTATTTGTTTCCTCATCTCTACAGATACTCAGCCCTGCTCGTGTGAGAGCAGCTCCGCAGGAAGGGCTGAAAACATTTCCCGAGTTTGTGAGCAAATGGAAGAAGGCCGTGACCTACCTCAGATAGTCTCTGCGACAAAGGATAAGGTTGGCTTTGGTGTACAAGGTAGAGCCCACCTCTCCCAGGCGACAGTCACAGCAGGCACATTTCAGGCAGTCTTCATGCCAATATTTGTCCAGGGCCTTTAGGAGATATCGGTCTTTAATCTTACGGTTGCAGCCAGCACAACCTTTCGGCTTGGTGTCTGGCTGGACTGAGAGCATTTGTATACCTGAAACACAGTAAGACAAGAGAAGAGTGAAAATAGATATCCTCTCAAGTAGGAAAACTCTTACCCTTTTCTTCCTCCCCCCACACCCAGTTCATTTAAAAGTCAATGGTGTAGATAGGATAAAATAACGTAGTCAGTCCACAGCAAGCTGAAAACAAGGCTAAGATAAATTTGAGAGCAGAAACTTCCACTGCTCTAAGTTCCACAGCTCCTCTTTAACACCTCATTTACCTGGTCTCTTTGCTGAAAAGGAATAAGATTTAAAAAAAAAATATGAAATATTAAAACGGTTCGGTTGAAAAGTCATCCCATTTCAGTCACAGTATCCAATATTTAGCAAGCCAAAATTTAAATAAGCAGCATACCCCAATATTAAGCAACTCAAAATTCAAATAAACAGGATATCTATATGGCAAACATAGTTAAATCCACATATTTGGACTTATTTGCGCTATCTTTATAAAATATAAAAGCACTTCAGATTCTAAGAAGAAAAGACTGAAGCTTTTAGAGGCACAGGGCAAGAGTTTCTGGGAGATTTGATGTAGAAATTTTGATGCTGGCAAGAGGATGTTTTCAATATTTTAGTTCTTTTTAGACTAAAGATTATTAATGAAACAACGAGATTTCCAAAGACTTCAGTATCAGCACAGCCAGTCACAACTTGTAGCGTAAGGACCTTCTGAAAAACCTGACTTAAAATAATATGCACAAGGTCAGAGAATATCTAGTTTGTAATGAAAAAAAAAAAACAAAAACCATAAAAAAAACAAACAAAAAAAAAAACCAAAAAAAAGGAGAAATGCTGCCCCACTTTCCAATTCCAGTTTTAGCCAACAGCTACTTCGGGACGAGGAGTACAGTAGTGTCCATTAAGTAGATATACACCTTTTGATGCAATAGCTGAGAGAGCATTTAAAAAACCATTCAAACACCTGAAACACTGTTTAATGGACAGAACCAGCAAAAAGTGGAATGCAGTTGAGCGATGTTACTCAGAGCAGCACAGGCAGCTGCCAGGGATCCATCCAAAAATCAATTGCCCTCGGCTTTGCAGTAAATGGGGAGAGGTCACTGCCCCAAAGTGCTCACAGGCTGGACTCTCTGGTCAGCTGCATGAGCTGCCATCCCAGTGCCCTCTCTCCAAGTTTCCTCTTGGGATAAGCAAAATAACAGCCCTGTGGATATTTTGGTGGACACCAAACAGGCACGGGGGAGAAGGGAAGTTCCAAAACTCTGTTCAATCTCACTGCTCTAAAGCCAGGGATATAACTCCAAAGAGATGCTGCTCACCATCTGAATATTGCAATGAGAATTTGTCAAGACTGGGGGATGAATCCTGATGCCAACAACCAAATCCCACTCCAACATTTGGGGTATGGAACCCTTTTATTATCCAGAGACTGGGAAAGGTCAAATAGAGTCTCACAGCAAAAAAAAAAAAAAAAAAAAGAGCAAATTCAAGAGCCCCTCATCATGAATGCTCTGCTACCTGGAATTAAGAAAGCTTGGCGGTGCCAGGTTCTATGAGCAGATCTCAGCTGGTGCTGTAACACCCCACCACAGGCAGGCAGGCTCCGGGAGCTAGAACTCAGATGAGTTGGGGTTTGCATGGTTTGGTTCGTGTTTGATTTTTTGAAAAAGGTGAAAACCAGTGTAGTATTTGAAGCAATGGCAGAGCGTGCCTTTATGGATATGAAGGCTGCAAAGACAAGAGGCTGAGGCATCCCAGGGATCTCCACATGGGTGTACATAGAACACATGGAAACTCTGCAGAGTGCAATGTCTGCCTGGCCACTCAAGTGACTTTCCAGCGTTCCCAAGCTGAACTCCCAAGTTCCACCTGCCAGGCTGATGGCTGAATTAAAAATAGCAATTCTTATTGTCACCCATGAGCATGGCAGCCTTGTTCCCCTATCACACACCTTGGGGTGACACATTTATCTGGTGGAGGAGCTGTTCAGTGGTGGGCAGGCACCCCAAAGCACCCTGAACAGCATCTAAATCTCCTGACAGAAGGGTAAGGTCTGTATTTTTCTATATCAACCAGTATAAAAATTGTCAGTGCTGTCCCTCCCATCACTCCCCAGTTGATGCTCATAGCTCCTCACCCCGTAGAGATCTGTCTCTCATTCCCAGGGGGGAGGATGAGATCCTGCGACCTGCACAGGGCTCCACACTCTGTGGCAGATCTGGGAATGAACACACACATTTCTTCTTGAGAAAGCACCACAGGACAAAGGCCAAGGCTTTACAGCATTTTCAGATGACAGCTGACTCCCCCGAATCCAGGGTACACCCATGAAACAGCAAAGTAACATGATTACAAATAAACTACTCAAAACAGGGAAAATAGCAGAGATTTTTGGTAAGGAACCTATACCAGATTGTAAAGGGAAGTCCTGCTGAAACTCTAATAAGATCACTTGGTCGAAAAACCTTAATCTGTGATGTTGCTTATCATGGTGGAGTGTAAATATCCACTAGGTGCCAACAACAGGCTTAACCCCAAACCCTCTCTTTGGCCATGTAGAGGACAAATGCATAAAATCGGCCACATTTTGTATAAACTTCTTGTAACTCAGTTAAAAAAAAAAAAAGTTTAGCAGCATGAAGGGCTGTTCTAGGACTTTAATCTTTAGCTCGAGGGAAACCAGAATAAACTAGGAGCTAACACAGTTAAAGGCTTTAACAAAAAAAATCTTAATGTAAAAATTTCATCGCCTGATAAGGAGAAGCGGGTTAGGGAGTGGAGGCTGACAGTCTCTGATCCAGGCTGATCTACTGTCCTGAGCTGTCTGAAGGGAACAAGATGCCACAGAAACACAGCCAAACAAGTGAATGTCTGAGCAGATTGCAGTAATCAAGCCTGATAATTCCCGAGGTATATGCTGCAAACATGAGGTTATTGTATTACAAATAAAACTGCAGCTTGCACATAGCCTGCACAGCTTTGGAGGCATTTGCTACACGAGAGCCCTGTCATTCACACTGGTTAGCCCAAACCCTTCTTGCAGGGACAAGTGAGAAGGGGCAAACACCCCGTGGAAGGAACATTTGCAGCCCTGCATGTCTATTTTCCTGATGCAGAGAGAGAAGGTGGTGCTGACACCCCACTGGCAGCATCTCCACATTAGGGATTCTATCTGCAGCAGCTTTTGGAGGGAAGGAATGCTTTTCTCTTCTGATAGATCTGACCTATTCACACTTTGCTTGCAATGAAGCTGGTTCTATTTTATTATTTAAAATTCCCCAAACTACTGCTTCATTGTTAAAAAAAAAGTTATGCTTTTTTTGAAGTGTAGAAGGGCTCTAAACAAAGTCAAGAAGTATTTGACATATCTCCGAATTTGAAAATGCCCTTTTCTTCATGTGGTCACTTTAAATCCCTTAGTTTTGACAACAAAACATTTTATTACTTTTTTCCCCTGTATTGTATGAGCCACCTTAATGCAGATCACCTCACGGACCAGCTCTCTCCCCTTTAACATTCCCATAAGGTCTCTGATGCAGTTGCACTTTTCAGATGCTCGCTCGTGTATTTTTAGCTCTCCCTTAATTTGGCAATAAGAATACCTTGCAGCTTTCTGTCAGCCAGCCTTTCACAGGCTGCGGTTTAACTACTCATTTATTTCCTAGGACATGGGAAGGGCCCTTTCAGAGGCTGACAGCACCCACAAACTGCTCGTTGCTGAAATATCAGGTGGCAGGAGCTCAGCACTGCTGCCTGGCTGCCCCCTCCCCCAGGAAAGCAGGGCTTATGGAGCACTTTCAAAACATCACACAATTCCCTAAGTGCTGCACCCAGGCTGTAAAAGAAAAAAAAAAAAAAAGGAAAAAAAAAAAAGAAAAATCAAACCCAGCTTTTCCTTCAGTTCTGCAGAGTCCTACCCCTGCTCTGCATCACAGAGCAGATCTGTTCTCAGAACTGAGAAATTTCAGTGCCTAGTCTGTCACTGTCAAACCAACCCTTTTTATTTCACCCCAATACGCTTTCAAGGGCTTCCTCTATCCTTCCCTCCTCTCCCTCCCTTCCTCCACCCCCAGTCCCCAGGATACTGCACAGAAACTGCAGAGCTGTGGCAGGAATAAGACTTCTTCATCACCATGCACCACCTTTAGGATTTTTGAAGGGAGAACTTGAAAGCCCCACTGGCGGGTTTTCAGATTTCTCTCGATCTCCCCAAAGAAGTTCGATGCAACTGACTCCCCTCCCTGTTTATTGTTATTATCTTGTGATGAAACACTGTCAACTGATTTGTAACTATGATTTCATGATAAAGAGAGAAGCTTGCTGGAAAAAAAAAGCTAAATTAGGCTCCCGGGGAAGGCAGAGAAGCAAAAATCCATCTCACTCAAATCATCACCCTACTCAGAAATCAAAGGGAATGAAGATTTGATGTAATGAACTATATTGTGTTAGTGATTTAGATGCATCTGCAGGCGGGATTAGTCCCTGATGGTGCTGAGCATGGCATGAGACAATCAGAACTCAGTTCTGGTTTGTGGTACAGGCAGTGCCTGGGAGGAAGAGTTTGGATCTCTTGCAAACTTTTAGAGACCACTCTTCCCCCCTTTTACAGAGGCAGGTACACAGTTCTGCCAAGGACAGTAGCACAAACAGCACAAAAGGGCAAACTTGCCTCTACTTAGGAAAAAAAAAAAATCAGTTTGGAGCATCAGTCTTTAAAAGCAAACTGACAGACAACGTGCAGCCAACAAGAGAGTTAGGGGTCTAGGGGAAGATAAAAAGAATACTTTTCTGGTGCTTTCCCACTTTGTAGCTTCATCCTAAAAGCATTCAGAGTTCCAGTAATTCAGGGCAACGCGCACAGACTCGGGGGAAAAAAGAAAAAAAAAAAAAGTTAAGGTTTCAGAAGCTAAGAAACATTTCAGGACTCATATGTAGCACATCAGGAGTCGTAACCAGTCTTAGATTGGCATGCAAATTGTTCTGTGGAAAATTCTTATTGCCTCCGAGACCCTGCTATTCTGAGTTATTTGACAGTTTAAGGGAAATCATAATTAAAAAAAGAGACATAAATAATAGCCTGTGCAGTGTGGTGCACAGAAATAAGTGGAACCATTTCATTTAAACTCTGGTGAGCTTTTAATTGCCTGGATTGCATTGTGAACCAGCCTAACGGTTGATTGCCTCCATTATGCTCTCTTGTTCTGTGCCATTCATCAGCACAGTCTCAGCTTCTGTAGTTAACACAACAAAGTAACCGCAACTCCATAACACTCGGGGGTTTTTTTAAAAAAAATAAAAGTAAGGATTTCAGTACTCTGAATATGGTCTCTTCTGTATACTTTTTGAGTTAATTTTCCATGGTATATAACTAAGCTTCACCTCCTGCCCCCTTCTTCTACAGAGGAATCTGCTTTTTTTTTCTTTATTATTTTTGATTTTTTTTCCCTTTCCTTTCTAAATGAAGGGTATGGGTTTGGGAAGGAGGGGATGAAAAAAAAAAAAAAAACGGAAAAGAGAAGAGGTTAGGCAAAAAATAAAAATGGGAATGCAGTCCCACAGCTGGGAGCAGTGATACAGATTAAAAGAATTTGGCCAACATGGCTAGTCGATTGCCAAGAGACACCAAACAAAAGATTTCTCTTCTTCTTTCCCCTTCTCTTTCTGAAAGCTAGATTGGGCCTAAAAGCTTGTTTCTCTCTGTTCACTGGCCCAGAGCATCCCTGCAGGCTGTAGCCCCCTAAGGGACAGCACAGCAAATAGATGTACCCAGATCCCAGGGACCAGAGCTGCTGAGCTATGTTCCTACCCCTGGCATGTCCCCCCCATCTCTCTCTCCCCCAGCCCCCCTCCACCACCACTCTCCCCCTCCTTTTTTAGACCAGTGGTGCTGGGAACCAATTTGATTCCCTTTTTCTCCAATGCAGCTGCAAGGCTCAGAGATACTGACATTTTTCCACTCTTATCAGTTTAATTACAGTTACCATGGCAGCAAAGTGCTAGTGCTTGGCAAAGGCCAACAAGAGATTTGCAAGACTGAGTTCAATTTTGATGCAGCTCACATGCAAAATAAAGAAAAAAAATAAATAAAATAAATAAGAAACATATACTCCACAACAAAGAATCCCTTTTCGGAGTCGGACGCTCCAGCCCTTTATGCCAATTCCTTCCCGAGCATCACAAGGATGGGGAGAGGGAGGTGTCGGGGCCAAGCGCGTCGCGATGTTTGTTGCACCGAGCAAAACGAATCGCTTTAAAGAGCGGACCTCCAGAGCTGTCCTAGCGCGCGGGATTTGGGCTCTGCTCGGAGCACACGCCGGCACAGCCGCTCCCCAGGCAGCGGCGATGAGGATGGAAGAGGAAGGAGAACCCCCCCTGCCTCCCCCCCCGGGAGCGCTCCGCTGCGCGCCGGCCACCGCCGCCTTACCAAAACTTTTCTCCTTTTTCTGCATGAGTTGATTTACGGGCGCCTGGAGAGCTCCTTCTCATTGAAGCACCAAATCCCGGCAAAAGTAGCAAGTGCTTCCTCGGCTCGGGTCAAGTGAGCGGGAGCGCGGCGCGCCGCAGCGGGGGCGGGGGGCTGGCGATGGGCTTGGGGACGGGGGGGGACGGCACACCCCGAGCCGCCGGTGGCCAGCGACAAAGCCACATGCTCCCCTAACTCTGCCGTAAGCCTATAATCCCAGCGGTCTCTTAGCTTTGTTGTAACAAATGGGTTTGATTAAACTGTCACATGCGGCGTTAGCATACCGTGTCGTGCTCGCTGGGAAGGGAGAAGGGGGGGCAGAAGAGAAAAAGAAAAAAAAGGGGGGGTGAAAAAAAAGAGAAATGCTGGCGGACAGAAGTACAGCTGCCCGAGGCCAGCGTGGATGCCCTTTCCTCTCGCCGGTCCGGGAGAGGGAGGGAGGGAGGATGTGAGAGCCCGGACCCCGCGGCCGGAGCGCGTCCCCGCCGCCCCGGGCTCCCCGCCCCGCTCCTGCCCCCGCTCTGCCCAAAGGGTTAACCCTGCACCGAGCCAGTTGCAAATTAAACTGCTGTACGGGGAGGCTTGTGGATTAAAGCCGGGGAGGGGGAAATTAACCGGCTCCCTTGATAATTGAGAGCGTGTTTCGAGAAGCTCTGGAAGAAGCGAGAATAATAATAACAATAATAACGGGGAGGGGGGTAGTGGTGGGGCTGCAATTCATTGTTAACTTTGACTGCTATTTCTCGAGACGTGCAGTCGGATGGGTTTCGCTCAGCATCCTCTGCTTGCATGTATTTCATGTCTCATCATAAAAATAATGAAGCCTCACATGATTTAAACAAAACAGTCTCAGCAGAGCTGCAGCTCGAGTGAAAGTTGCAGTGCAGAGATGCGTGTGTGTGTGTATTGCAGCCCCGGCTTATGACTCAGAGAGGGAGAGAGAGAGAGAGGGAGAGAGAGGGAGAGAGTGATGCAGGCACACATACACAAATGACCCAAAGCCTATGTACACAGTTGCCTCACTTACCTTCTCAATTAAGCGATACAGGGGAGGCAGTTCAATAAGCACAGTGGCTGCTTTGTAGCTCTTCTCCTTGGAAAAGGTCAAAAAGAAGCATTGTTTGGGGAAAAAAATAAAGAGGGGGTGGGAGAGATGGGGAGGGAGATCGCTATTCTTTAAGTTTAAAATAATGAGGTCCTCAAGGATCCGCCAAGTAATTGTGTTGACCGCATCCGAGCTACAGGTGTCCTCCTTTTAGTATCTTGCAGTCCAAGGCTGTCTGTCTCCGTCCTGGCTGAAGACAACTTACCTAAAGCAGCGTGTGAGGAGCCGAGTTGAATGAAGTCAGGGCTTTATCAGCTGCAAAATGCAATCCCTTACCAGCCAGACATAATACAGCAAAAGAAAAGGTCACTCAGTTATTACTGAGCCAGCAGAGCCCAGGCAGCTCTTGTGGAAGACCACAGAGAAGCAGCTCCCTTCCGATTTAAGGCTATTTACCTCTCTCCCCCTCCACCCACCCACCCACCCTTCCTCTCCCCCCTCCCCCCTCCCAACTCCCCCTTTCTCTCTCTCTCTCTCTCTCGCTTTCTCTCTCGTTCTGCAGCTCGCTCAAGTACAGCCGCCCTCGGAAAGTGCAAAGCAGCCAGGAGACAGATTGGGCTTTGTTGGTAATTTCCCATGGTGAAAATTTACAAGCCTGCAAGTGCAGTCAGCAAAACCACATGCATATGCTAGACACAAACACCAGGGACACACACACACACACACACACACACACAAGTGACCTCTGCCGAAGCGGCTCAGGATCACCTTCCCAAGGAGTGCTCCAGGAGCACACCCGGGCGGGCAGGGGAGCGTCGCGCCCCCCCACCCTCCATCACTCCTCCCAAAATACTTGGCTTGAACAAAACCAGAAGTTGCCCACGCAAAAAGGAAAAAAAAAAAAAAAGGAAAAAAAAAAAAGCAGCGCGATACAT
The DNA here is from genome assembly GCA_025920805.1 of Petroica traversi. Classification (NCBI taxonomy): domain Eukaryota; kingdom Metazoa; phylum Chordata; class Aves; order Passeriformes; family Petroicidae; genus Petroica; species Petroica traversi. Next base: position 9,543,572 of record JAHLSL010000042.1, on the reverse strand, counting down.
ATCTCTGTATTAATGAGTAATGAGAAAAATCCCTGAAGGTGAAAACTCTGCCTGGCTCCGTGCTAGGTCTGAGCTGCTCAGAGAGCGGTGGAAACTCCGGCGTGAAAGTTTCCCGGTCCCCGGCGCGGTCCCCGACAGTGCCACCCCCGGGCCCCGCTCGCCACTTGCCACCCCCCTGGCTGCACTTTTGCAGCTCAATGTTGAAGGAAGCCGAGCCATTTCCCCCCTCCATCACCCTCGGAGGTGATCCTTATTCTCTACCTTGTGTTGGGGGGCATGGGGGGGGGGGGGAAATAATAGACACGGGGGTTGTTACAGGTGCTGAACACCTTGACCAGCAGACAGACAGACATGCAAACACACACGAGGCAGAGCATACTCTGATATTCAGCCACACTCACAGATGATTGTTTCTTCGTGTTTTATAATAAAGATGTTGAGCCTAGCCTACTGTAAATAAAGTTAAAAAAATCCAAAGCATCCTCCTCTAAGAGCCATCTGCAGTTGGAGAAAGACCAGATTAAGAATTGGTGAATACAGTTTTCAGACTTCAAAGTGAATATCTGTTGTCTGCTATTAGAAGCACCACGCTAGATTTCCACAAAGCTTTGAAAGATGTCAGCTTACAATATACCCTAAATTTGAATGACACTCATATTATAGAAGTCTTTCAAGACCCAAGAAAGATTTAAAAGCATTGAAGTGCTCTGCCATCTACACCCCTCCCTCATATAATCCAGCAGCTCGAATAAAAATCAAAGCAACCTCAGAAATGTATATGTTTAGGACAGGTTCCCCCCCCTCCCCACAGTAAGCTTCTCTCCCTCTTTTTTCTTTTTTAATACATATAAATATATATCTATAAAGGCTCCTGTAAGAAGCACACTGTGCAATGAACAATCCCTGAATCTCTTGCCCCCTCTCCCTCTAAGTAGTAACAAAACTCAGCCACAACCAACCTGAGCAAGAACCCGAAAAGCACAAGCAGAGGCAGCAGGCTTAGAGAGCCCCTTTCTGCTGCTTTAGATCTGCACACAGAGAAAAGCCAAACTTGAGAGAAACCTGCTCCTCTCCTGCACACTCAGGAGAGCCTCACTTCCCTCTGTTTATAGACTTCCTCTGCCACGAGCACTCTGGAAATTCAGCAGTGTGAGTGTGTGTGTGCCTCTCTCCACCAATGCACTCGGAGAAGGAGAAGAAAAGAGGGAGGGAGAAGTTATGTGTGGGGAAAGGGAGAAATAAAATCAAAACAAATGGTACAGCTAATGAGGACAATTAAATTAATTATGTTCAAGGAGATGAGATTTTTTTTCCCTCCAACTGTATGATCTGTTACCCCTCGCTGGCAACTGCTGCTCTGTAATTCATGGCAACTGATTAGTGCATCTATGCAAATCTTTGTTTAAATCATTCAACTAATTA
>JAHLSL010000042.1:9499650-9537150 GCA_025920805.1 Petroica traversi | reverse complement strand
TCCCAACAAAGTGATCACTGTGATGCTACGAGGGCCTCACCTACGAGAGGCCCCTACGAGAGCCCGACAGGTCCAGGGACTGGCATCAAATTTCTCTTTCACAATTATTATATCCTTTGTCGTGCTCTGCTTTCTCTGTACACGCTCTTTGAAAAACAAAACAAAAGGACATCCATAAATAAGAAGTGACCACTTGTGCTCAAGCCCTCCCTGTCAAGTTCTGAGCAGGAGACACCATGAGCAAGGGAGAAAAAGGCAGGAAACTTAGAATGCAGTGTGGCTTATTGTCCCTACGGAAACAACTTGGGACAAAGTTTGCCAAAGTACTTCAGAGGTTTAAGAAATAATCCTATTTTCAAAGGTCAGTTAAGAAATAATGGGTCTGTCCATCCGCTTGCAATGAAACCTATGCCTTGGAGGTCAATGGGAATACACACAGAATGTGGAGTTAAAAAGCTTTGTGAGTCTCTGTGGGATCTGGGTGTAGTTTGTCCCTTTTTTTCCCCAAGGTTTGGCTTACTATTGCAGAAGACCATTTCTAACTTGCATTTCTTTTAAATGCTGCAGTAATGGGTATACACTTTAAGGGATCCACATTAAATCTCACCTTCAAAGCCTCCTTCCCAAAAAACATGACAGATTTCTGCCTTTTGTTTGCCTCTCTCCAAGTCTTTCTGAACCCCACCAGCAAGTGGAGCCCTCAGCTGTGAGCTAAGCAGGCAGGGCAGTCAAAGCCCTTCAAAAATTTCTGTTTCTTCTGTGCAGGATCAAAACTGGCACCTGTAAATCTCACAGACTCCTCAGCTGAGGAAATTTAGCAACCAATGCCCAGAGTCAGAGTTTTGTGAGTGATTAAGGGTTGGCACTCACAAGCCACCAGCTGGAACATAGATAGCAAAATGTGATAAAGCAGAAAGGGGGTTGGGGTTTGAGGAACTCCTTGGTGCCCAAGGTGTTGCAGTCTGGGAGGTTGAGCACAACCTTTGAAGGCTTGGTGGGAGCACTGAAACTCATGGTTCATTTTGTGCCCTCTGCAGAAGGGAAACGGGGTGGGATTAACTCTAAGTACAAACGAGGGCCAAAGATAAGGACTGGGAGTGAAAGTCATTTTCAGAACATATCCTGCAAGGGGACAGTCTTGGCACCATCTTTAGGGATATAATGCCACCTACTGAGTAGCCACTGGTGCAGCCTGGAGCTCCCAAGCTTTTCCCAGAAGATCCACAGTTATGTACTGAGCCAAGCTTGACCCTCAGAGCCCTGGCTACGGGGATTGCTCTAGGCTGTTTGCCAATAATTATCTGTATTTATTGATGAATTTATGAAAATTACCAGTTTTGTGGGTACCCTAGAAGAGAAGCAGCTATTTTCTGGTTTTGGTTTTTTTTTTTTTTTGTTTGGGTTTTTTTTTTTTTTTTTGTAGAAGGAACTCTGTGACAGCTGCTTTGAAAAGTATTCAACATGCATGATTTCTCTCATGGACTCAGACACTCTTTGAAGAGTCAACAAGACTCTCTGGAAAGAGAATGTGAGGAGTTGCACAATGAAGAGAGGCGAAATAGAAAATCCTAAGGTAACAGCTGAGAAAAATTCTTGTATAAAACCCCAAGATTGATGCATCCCTGAATAAAAGCATGCTGTGGCACACCCCTGAAGTAAGAACACACACCATTAATACACCTATGGCCCATTCAGCTATGAAACATCCCATTTCTTCAGTTCTAGGCCTTACACAAGCTGGCACCTCCAAACCCCAGAAATAATACAAAACCATGTGTTGTTTCTTTCCTCCCTGTGGTGTGCTTGCCTAAGTATGCAACTCATATGCGAGTCATTCACAAAGAAAGATCAATTCAGTACTTCAAAATCCTCGTGAGAGAGAGGGATTCATCCCATCTCAGGAAGAGAAAGCTAAACCACTGGCACTGCAGCTTTCAACAGGGCCTATCCACTTCAGGCAGCTGAAATTTCACAAGTCCTTTTTTTTTTTAAAAAAAAACCTGTTTGGTATCTCATGGTTCTTTATATGCTGAAAGCACTGTTCCTATTCATTTCAGGTGGGAGTATTTGGCACCTTTGCCAGCCTGACCCCAGGTGCCTTGCATCAGGAATTCACAAACAAAGAGCACACAGTTAGGAACTGTACAAAGGAATAAAAGAGATAGAATCCTATTTATTTTCCAGCAATAAAAAAAACTGGATACTTTGAGCAGAAAACTACCCTTGTTTTTCTGCTGTGATACCTCGTGTTAATTGATTTACATCTCTTGTAAAGTATAAGATATGGATCCTATGGATGTTAGCCTTTCCCACTGTATAGTTGGAGTATTTTCCCAAGGTAGTTTCTCTCACACAGTGAATCAGACAGGTGATTGTGTTATTAAAAGCTAAAAGCAGTGTAATGATTTGTATTCATAAGGGAAGTAAATTGAGGTTGCATGTAAATACAATAATACTGGTATTTCCTGTGTGGAATACCGGTACACTTGGCTTTTCATCACAAATAATTTCAATGTAGCTCCTCAATAAAAAAAAAAAGAAAAAAGGATAAATTAAAAAAAAAAGTCTAAAATAGTGAATCACACAGAGTTTAAGGCAATTTTGAGTCTTCAGACTGTAGACCAGAAAAGCATTGATGCCAGTGACAGTGACACAGCCAGCAAAGTGATGCCCACTTTCCTGATAGTTCCACTTGTTGAAAACAGCACAGGACTCCTAAATTTTGGCTGCACCATTGTCTTCCTCACATTTCCTCTTTTGTAGGACTTTTCTGCTCCTTTCTGACTGCTGTCTCCATCTGCCTTAGCTCACCTGGCTGTCTCTTGGTGCTTTGCTGTTTCGCTTTCATGTCCCACAGCTCCTGTCTCTCTTTTATTTAATTTTCTCCCCCTGAAAGGCTGAGCTGAGGGGCAGAGCAGAACTTTGAAACCCCTCCCCTAAAAGCTTGTGGGGTGCTTGGGTGGGGATAGGTGAGAAAAAGGCAGAGTTTGCTCTCAGGCCATGGGCATGGCCACAGGGCAGCCCAGGCAGACAAGAGGGAGAAGAACAGGAGAAAAGGATTAGAGCCTTTAAGTGGCAGCTGAATCTTGGGAAAATATAAAAGTTAATCTCTGAAGTGTCTCCTGATGCATATGAACCAGAATCCCTGGGAGGCTCTCAACTTTGCCAAATTTGGGCAGCTTTTCACAGGGATAGAAGAGCTCACATCCCTAGCGCAAGGGTTATTTTTTTTTTTTTTATGCGACCTTTTGCATCCCACTCAAAAGAAAGAGACAGTAGAGATTCACAGTCAGGATATATATTTTTTTTTTAAACAATGGACAAAACAACATGTTTTTCTCCTAGTTCTTTGTTCTCAGAAATAGCTAAGCAGTTTTAACAGAAACTCAGAAAACAAAAGGGGAGGAAGGGAAGCCTGAGGCAGACTTTTGCTGTAGAAAATTTCAGTGCAGAATCTGAGAGGCTGGCAAAGCTAGAAACAACTGAAAATAGAAGTTTAAAATAGAGTGCATTAGGTACCTTTAAATTATAGACACACAGAAACTGGTGTATCGAGCTGAGGCTGTTTCATTGTTTCCAGCCCTGGATTGGTGTTCTCAGATAAATGAGAGGAGATCTGCTGCATTCATGGCAATTTTTTCTCTTTCAAAGCTATTCTGCTAACTAAGGCACTTAGCTATTAATTTACATGCCAACTTTAGGCACTATTTATATATAAAAAAATAAAATTGTAGCTATGCACATTCAGGTAACGACCTAAGACAGGCACCTGTCTTCCTGCTGAACCTGCAACTCCACCACTTTTAGGAACTGTGTAGATATCTGCAAGACCTCTGCTCTGCTGCTGCCCACACAGCTTTGAGCAACATGAGAGGCTTTTGTGCTTTGTGCTTCCCCTCAGTGTCCACTTTTTCTGGGCACAGGCTGTAGAGTGTGCCCCTGCCCCTGGATTTTAGAGGGGTTGTCTCCATCCACACTTCTGAAGGGGTATGGCTCCCGTGGCACCAAATATCAGAAAAAAACCTTTGGAAACCCTGGAGTTCACTGTCAGCTGCGTGTGAAGTTTGTGAAGCTGCTCTGGAATTTTAAATGCTTCTTTTTTTTTTTTTTTTTTCCTCAGGAACAAATGGGACGGTAAAACCGAGGAGTAATAATCAGAATAAGGTCACCGTATAAAGATCCTCTTGGAATATGAAATTTTAAAGGAGAGCCTGTACGTGTTTGTTTGAACAAGAGCTTCAGAGTAAGAGGTGGACAAAGTGTGGATTAAGACCTACGTAAGGAAAAGGCTATAATTCTAATATTAATTAGTTTCTGCATAATTAAATATTTCTCATTTTGAACAGTGGCTGTGAGCTCCCTCTGTCCTTGGCAAAGTTTGAAGTCTAATTTTATGGCTTTGACTCTTCTCTGGTACACTGCAAGTACAAGTATGTATTAGGCAGATTTTTTTAAATTTTTTTTTAACTTTTCTCAATGCAAACAGTACTCAGAAAGTGAGTCACTTTGCTTATTCCAAGATGTTGGATGAGGATTAGAGAAACAATGCTTTTCATCACTAAAATATATGAGAGCAAAGAGTTGAAAATACTAGGAAATGTCCACCTTCCTTAGACTTTGATGTTTGGCATCCTGGCCAAAGTCTGATACCAGTTTTGTGGCTGTAGGTTATTAATAAAACTGGATTATTTCCAGACATTTAAGAAAGCTGATACATTTTCAATAGTCTAGGCTTTATTAGACAACCTTAGATTATAACTATGAAGATTATAACTATGAAAGGGGGATTTTGGTTTGATCAGCCATGCCCCATCTCATCCTGTTAATTTGATGAGTCAGAGGTGGATTGATCTGTAATCTGGGTTCAGGATACACTTTAATTTGCTGTCATACACAAATTAATTTACATGAGTGACACAAAGTCCAATGACAACCATCTCTTCCTCCATATTTCATGTGACCTTAGTGAATGTTTGAGACAAGTGTGTGGAGGGCAAAACAGGCAAGAGTGACAGTGGTGAGAGTTAACTGGGAGAAAGAAACTGGCAGGCTCTCAAAACTGGGGCTGTGTCGATAAATAACCAAGAATCAGGGGGCCCAGGTTGTGGACGTGGACTTTTAGTCTGGACCTCACAAAATGAGAGATCATTAAAATGTGCCTCTCATATGGTGAGGGTTTGAATATTGTGCCTATGTCCTTGCATCCTAAGAACACTGAAAAAATCTGACCCAGCACCCATCTCAAGCCAAAAGATGTTCTCCAGCCTCTCATAGCTAAAAAGGGCAGCTGTCTAAGCCCTAAATGCACCTTTTCCACTTTGATGCTTGGGAGTTTGCCACACGTGTGTGACCTACACCTTGAAACAGTTCAGACACCGACTCAGAGCAGACTGTGACTATCTGCCTGTAGGATGTCTCACCTCTGCTCTCTGCAGCTCCAAGCTGAGTGGAAGTTGTTGGGAATGATCTCAGCTGCTCCTTGTAACAGGCTGGTTTTTAGGTGTCTGTGTATTTCCATGCATATCATCTGCAGAGATGCATAAACGATCGAGCTTTTCACTTAATAGAAAGGAAATGGTGATAGGGGGTTTCCATGAAGGTTCTTTGATTTCAGAATTTATTCTCCCTGAGGTCCAAAATAGCCCAAATTTAACTTTCAGAACATGCTGCATAGCTATTTTTTGCTGAGCTTTTGCTGAGGGTTGAAGAGCATGAGGCAAGCTGGGAATTTTTTTGTGATTCTGGGCTGATTTGATTTATGTGGGCAGGGAGTTATTTGGACTGAGCAAGTAATTTTGTTTGTTATGAATATTTTTAATTAGTTATAAGCCCTCAAAACTTTGGATAAAGACATTTTGTTTATACTTGGGAGAAAAATGAATGAAGTAGATTACATATTTAAGCCTTTTTTGTAATGATTTACTCTTCCTTGTAATTGTGTGTAGTGAACAGATTATCTTTTATTTTATGATTCAGTTTTCCTTTAAGTGCTTCTTCCCCTTTGCTGCCACATCAGAGAGAATCTGTTGAATTTAATTGGGCTCTCCTTAGGCTCATGATCTTGCTTGCCAGATCAGTTTTATGAAATTCTCTTCCTTTTTTGGGAAAACGAAATGATTTGAGTTTTTGGCTAAAATAGTTCTCATCAGCCTCTCCAAATTCTGAGGGCTAGTGCTTGGCACAGCAGCCTTGTGATGCTAAAGAGACCCATCCCTTGGCAGGGAGGCAGGAGAGGAGGATGCTTGGATCGTGAGAGAGATGCTGCACTGTGTGGAATCCCATGTTCCCCAGATATTTCAGATTTGTGAAACACTGCTCAGTGGGAAATGATCGCAAAGAGATCACGCAGCTTCTTCCAGCCCTTTTGTTTTAAAATAGGAAAATGCAAAAATTTGGCAGAACATGTGAATATGCAGCTGTCCATCCACCTCTTTTTGCCAGTGTGATACTGTTTCCATAATTCAGTGTTGTTTGGTTTAATGAATCAATGATACTTCTCTCATAAATAAGTCTTATTTTCTCCTCCCCATTCTCCATGCAGTCAGTCCTTGCTCCTGCTCATCCCACTTAAACCATACAAATCAAAACAAATATGAAAATATTTTCCTTTAATGAACACTTCTATTTAGCTTGCACTTCTTTCACCTTTCAGTTGTCAGTAAAGAAGATGAAAACAAAATAGAATAGAATATTTGGGTTCATATGCTGGCTTGTGCTGTAGAGACTTTGCTAGAAATGACTAACAGCAGTCTGGGGAAGTGGGTGTACCAGCACCCAGACTGTAGGTGCTCATTTTCATGTTTGTCCGTGTGGGTGGGTTTCTGGAAGCAACTAAATCACTTAGAACTAGAACTCCTAAAGTAGATTGCTTTTTTTTATTATTATTTTTTAAATCCTCCGGTTTTCTCATCCTGCCTCTAACACAGGCTGGATCCAAACCTCAGATGTTTAACATCTTTAACCACTCGTAGAAAAATTCAGATTGCTGCTTTGTCAGCTTAACCACTATAGAAATTTAGTGTATTTTTAAATGATATTTATTATATCTATATTTGATATGTGACCTCAAACATTTAGGGCTTCCTTGTTGATTCTGCTTGTTCTGTCCATGGATTAGCTTTATTCCACCTTTGCAGACATCTGTGTCTCAAAAGTAAAAAGCCCAACAAATTATTTATGGAAAAAAAAAAAAAGGCACAGACCAGTTAAATCAAAGAGAACTAATTTGCACAGAATCACATAAGGAATTCATTCAGGTGAGTTGCAAGATTTTACAAGTAAACTTCCCAGGATCAGTCGTCTTTGGCTCCATCCTTCCCAGTGAAATAGTCATGTTTTAGGAAGCAGCTTAAGGGGATACTGCTTTTCCTTTTGGGGGGTGGAGGAAAAGAATATGGGAGTGCAAAACATAATAAATTAACGATGTGAGCTTATTCAGAAAAGAATAATTTGCATTTCCATCATACTAAATTATACTGTGTGACACTGGGGAGCAGCTTTATTCTTTGTCAGTTGCTGTGGATGGGTTGTACATAAAGTCCAGGAAAGGCTTCAGAGTCTAAAGTATCTCCTCCAACTCAAATCAAATATTGCCATTGGGAGTGTGGTCAAATCTTCCTCCCTGTGGTTCTCTGAGAATTTGGGAACTGTGTCTTTTTCTCTGTCCACAGAGGCAGGCTGGGCCAGAGCTGAGGCCAGGCAGGGCAAAAATATTTGAGGATTGTTTATATTTGGGGGCTTTTTGTTTTGTTTTGCCTTTTCCTTCCCTGGGCCATTTCCTAAATGACTCTGAGTATTACAGAACCTTGATACAATCCTGAGAGGAATCTATTCTGAACTATTTAATTCTCAGGAAAACTCAAAATATCAATGTGCGAACAAATATGCCATTACATTATATGTAGACACCTATAGAAAGAAGGTAAATATATTAATTCATGTGTACCATGTAAAACTTAACCTGAAATCAGGGCAGATCCTGATAATGAGAGAAATGTCTTTCCCCTTCTGCTGAGAATAGGAATCTGATCTGACACATTTTTTCTTTTTTGAAAACACCAGGTCCAATTTATTTCCCGTGACAGAAGAAAAATGGAGTCCATCAAATCTCTCAGAGTGAGCCATTTTTAAGAGACATTTAAGTAAATGTACTTCTGGATATTCTCTGAAAGTGAAATAACAAGGGTGGACAGAAAAAAAGGGGGGGCGATGGTTCTAAAAGCATCTTATTATAGTTTTAATTTATATGGGCTTTGGTGCTAATGATTCATTAGGTTATGCCCTTTAAATGGTCTTGTCTTGAAAATGCCAACATTTTGAAGCAGACCTGAATATATTTCTCAGGCATCAGATCTTGCACTTGCTATTAAGATAGGCTCTTTATATTTTCCTTTAATTTAAGAACATCTTGTAAATTATACACGCTGCAGAACTTTTGCAGTTCTGCTTTGTGCCTCTGGACTGACTGGGGGAGGTAGTAACATTCTGAATTAATGTCTGTGTTTCATTACTTGGAGTAATGCTGTGGTGATGAGATATCTGCGAGGCTGGGAAAGATGAACCTGCATTCTCATTTCTAGTCCCAGCTACTGACAGGACACAGAGGAAAGCAGAAAAAGACTGGCACTAGCAGGACTTTGGGAGGTATAGTGTGGGGTGTGATGGATATTGGAATTTCTGGTGTTTTCCTGACAGCACAAGTTAGTATTTTCCTTGCTTGCTCCCTTGCCTTACTTTTCATACAGATTTTATTTTTGTTGATGACCTTTTTCAGCATCCCTGCAGCTCCTGGGTCACAGGACACAGATGCCCTGTGCTGAGCGCTGCACAAACCCAGACCAGCTGTGGGAATGGGCAAAGGGGAGAGAAAGGGAAAATATCCCTGTATGCGGTAGTTTAATGTTGAAGCAAGAGGTTTTTCGGGTGCCTCGGGAAGAGCTTAAAAGAAGGAAGGTAATTGGTGTGGCTTTGTGGGTGTTTGCAGAGAATTCTTTCAAAACCTGTGTAAAATGGGTTATTAGAGAAAGTATACACTGGCAGTCTGGAAATGTGACAAGCGGCTTGTAAACAAGAGCACTGTGACCTGATAGTGAAAAGGAAATCTCAGTGCAGGGGGAAAACAAACAGCTCCTGTCTGACACAGCAGAAAGGAGGAACCAAAGAGCACAGGGAGAGAAATTAAGTTGGCCCATCCTAAAAAACAGTGGGCTTCAGGTAATGGACTTCACAGCAGTGCTTTGCATGAATGTAAAGGGAATAAATTTGCACAAGGTCAAGGCCAGAGGGAAAAACAGCTGGGGAGTGATGTATAGTAAAGTGATCTCAGGTCTGGGAAAGAGTTTGAACCTGAGGGTTTAGAGTTCTAAGCCAAAGCTGACAACCAAGTTATTGACCTTCTGATGGAACCACTGTGCTTGGGTACTAATGGAGGTGTTGAGTCTGCAGTGGTAGAGATTCACCCATGAGAAGGAAACTGGCTCTGAGCCCGACTCAGGCAGGAGAGGAGGGGTCTAGAAAACAGAACTGGTGGATTTATGAGCTGGTCAGGTGTCCACATTTCTTAAGAGAAGAGGTTAATCACAGGGATATCTTGCCTTCACTGGAATGAACAAAATAATCTGGGGTGGAAGGTCACCTCTATTGGATATAGGTGAAAAACCTGACACTGAGGTGTCAATACTTTATAAAAAAAAATTAATATAGGTTTGAATCTGAAAAAATAGTCTAGCAAGCTTTGACTGCTTGCTGAGAACACTTGCAGTCATGTGGTCAGTTCACTAAATTCTCTAGCACTGGCCATAATTTAGGATGTGATCTCTTAACCTGTGTTTCAGGAACTTGGCTGCCCAGACCCTCTGTGAAACTGAGAGCTTGTAGTGTGTTGATAAAAATGAAACAAGGTAAAAAGTACAAAACTCACTTCCCCTCACTTTTTTTTTTTTTTTTTTTTGAGAATGAAAAAAAGGGACACCTCAGTGAACAGGAGAAATTAAAGAGAACAGGACATCTTTGTTTCAGGTGACAAAAGTAAAAGTGCCGTGAAGTTGTGATGCTAAACATTAAGAGATTAGCTAAAATGATTGACAACTAAATCAAACTACACATGCAAGATGAAATTAAAGCTCATCATCATAGAACTTAATCCAAAAGTCTTTCCCAGAAGTATGTTATGGAGAGTAGGGGCTGATTTTGCTGCAATGAATAATTATTTAAATTTAACCTTTTCTTCTGATTATTATTTGTACATAGTCTAAGTGTATTCATAGCTTCACACAGCTTTCATACATCTCTGTTTCAGCATATGGATAACCTGTGAGCTAATGACTGAGTTTCAAGGTTTTTCTATTTGCTTGTGGCATAGGAGTGAATTTTTGTCAGATGGATGCTTGTAACTTTAGAATTAAATTTGCAGTGAAAATTTTAGTGGTTAAAAATTCTGATTTTTCTCTGTGCTAATAATTTGCCTGCATTTATCTTTAAAATGTCTTGTTAAAGTCCTTGTAGGAAGAGTTTATAAGGACTGGCTTTGCTGTCAAAGACATGCTAAGGAAGTTCAAACAAAAGTTTCCAAATAGATTTATCCTTTACTTGTTCATCTTCTAACCCTTAGCATGACACTTACAAATCAGAAAGTACACACGAGTTAATGTCTTTTAGTTCTCTCTTTGGTAAAGTATAATATTGGGGTTGAATGCTAACAGCTGATGGCTTTTCCTTTTAATCTCTTAATGTATGTCATACAGTCCCTTCACTTTTCCTTCTCCTTTTTCTCTACTGCTTTCCTCCTTTTGTATCTCCAAATATTTTCTTCTCCCTACTCTATCTTATTCTTATTTTCAGTGTTATATTATTGATTAAGAATCGGTGCAGTAATGCTGGTGAAGACCATGCCTTTTAGCTTGTTTTTGCAGATAATTCTTCTTCTGTGGACCTAATTATTTTGCATGTAATTCCATTTACAGAGCAAATTTTGAAACTTCTGCAGTGTTTGGACTTTGGGTAGCACTTCTTGAGAGGAAATGGGGTAGACCCAGTACAGGATGGCCATTTCAGAAGGTTGAACATAACTGGATTGAGCTAAATATCAAAAACACTCTTCTGCTGATTCAAAAGTGCAGTAACCTCCAAAAATGCCCAGCCCACTTTAAAATCATTATCTTCAGGCTCACAGTGTGAACATTAATGGAACAAAGTTGTTTCACTGACTCTCTCATGACTTTAGTGAACCTCTTGCGTGGTTTTATTGGACACTTTGTTACAAAAGAGAGATAGAGAATGTAAAATGATGAAGATGTTGCAAGGTAAGGTAGGGCAGTAAAACTTGGAGTTTTACTATAGTTAACACCTAGTTTACAAACCCAAAAAAAGTGTATTTGCATTTATTTTTCACTTCTGGATCTGCATTATTTGGAACTTTACATATAATCATTGCACCTGCTGTATTTACAGTGCCTGCATAATAAAAAATTGTGAAGAAACTAACCATAGAAGCAGGGGAATAATAGATATGTGTATGGCCTCTGCTTATTTAAAGCTTGGAGCCCTATAAAAGCATGAGAGCACTGGTGTGATCATGGAGTTACTGATCCAAGTTGCACCAGGGCTCAGAGGGAAACTTCTCACTGGGAGGGGAATCCTTTGTGATGCTCAAAGTGAGGTTTTCCCAAAGCATGAAGTGCTGACCTATTGTCCCTATTTTTGTGGACAATATCCCCCTAATTGTGACATAATTTAGGGGGAATGCAGCCAGGCTGCTTTTACAGATAGAACCCATAATTTTAAATGCATTGAACATCCAGAATTCGTTCCATTCCAGGAGTGGTGGACGCTTGGTTTTTCCATTTCCATTTCCATATAATGCCTCTGTCAAACCCAGCACACAAAGGAGTCACTGCTAAGCAGAGTTTCCCAACATATGGCCAGTCTCAGAGGGTCACTCAAACACCAGCAATTAGCATGTTTTGTCACAGTGCTGTTTCTAGAATGTACAGTTTAATTAGAAAAGGTAGCAGTGAAACAGTCAGCTGTTTAAACATCAGGAAGATACCTCAGGATTTAAACTGGCTCAAGTTTATTACGGTGTGCACTTTGACAAGTTAGGCCAGGAAACATTTCAGAAGTGGTTAAGTTACTTAGAAATGTAAGTCTCTGTGACTTTGAATTAATTAATGGGAAGGATTTTTAAAAGTTGCCTAGCTACTGAAAGTATTATTGCATAACCCAGTGTTTGGGTATGTCACTGTAATCTATCATGTGTGTTTAACCTGCCTTGTGATATTATCAGCAGTTTCTATTGCTTTCCTGATCTTTGAGAGTTATTTGGTTCTGTGACTCAGCCACCTGATCTGGGAAACAGTGTCTGAGTATGAGAAGTAGGGGACCTAAATCCATTGGTAAACAGATAAATAAGTGGTCTGAGGTTTTTCTTTTGTCACCAACAGGAAATGGACTCAGATAAAAAGAAATGCCTCAACACTACAAGGTTTCTGTCTGCATGTGACGCTCCACTTCATCACATATGATATATACACATAGATTTCTATATATAGACCTGCACATCTACATATCTGTAGGTATTTACATATACAATTAATGAAACTTCATCCCTAGAAAAAAACCTAGGAATTTTAAATGTTTTAGGGTTTTTTTGGGGGGGAGGAAAGAGTGTTGGGGGGGTATTCTCAGTGGACTAGGATTCCCGATATGAAATTTGCCAGCAGTGTAAATAACTATTCCCAGCACAACATTAGACCTAGAATTTAATGTCATAACACAAGAGTGCTTTTTATTTTTTTTTCTGTGTGTGTGTGTGTGGACAGTTTGTTTTCCCATATCATGAACTTCTGAGGCTTGATTGAAACCAGTGAGAGTATGGGATCTTAGTATTTCTGAAAACTGGGTTCATTTCTCTTCATAAGTTCCTGGTTTCAAATAAATTTCTTTACAAATACTTTTTAATAATTGGGGCAGATTAAATTAAGGTTTTTCATAATGTCTCTGTTAGGGAGTTGTAAACCTTTTAACAGAGGGAACAAAATCTCCTTGATATCTTCCCCATTTGCATTGTCACTTTCTTCCTTTCTGTGCCTGATTATACAGCCAAAAAAATGAGTAAAAATTTCCATTTACCTAATTGGGTTATTGAGTGTCAACCCTGTTTGCTAAAGACTGTAAAAGATGAGGGTAATATTTGCATTAAAAAAAATACTCTCCTGCCTTCTCCTTGCTTTTCCCTTCTGCATTTGACCAGATTCATGAAAGGCAAGAGAAGACAGAAGAATCATACCCATTTTTTTTTGCAAGCACTGTGAGTTTGACTGCCTTTCAAAGGAGAAATTTTGCTGTCCCATGTCTTGCTTATTGCTGGAAAAACATTGTGGGTGAGGTGGAGGAGGCCCTGGGATTTTTTGTCATGCTGCTGCCTGAATTTCTCTGGGTGTCCCACTAAGGACAAGGGATGGATCAACTTCCCCTGAAAAAACATTCTTGGTTATTTGCAAATCTTAAACTGAACAGAGCAGCACCAATAGTAGAAATTACAATAGAAATTAATAAAGGGGTGTCCTGAATGTCACTTCCCACATGCTCAGATTTTGCTGCTGTCTCCCCAATAGTGGGACCCACATTCTCCAGCACAGCTCAAGCTGTGTCCGTGCAGTGAGGCTGGAGCAGGGAAAACACGAATCTGCACATCAGTTTTGTTTTAATAGATGTACCTTTTACCCTGCAAGATTTTATAGAGCTGCATATCTGTATTTTTATAGCATCCACATGACCTTTGAGATAAAAAGAGGTCTTTTCTTTTAACTCCCCAGTTCACAGCTGCTCTGATAGCTCCTTAGATAAAGCAGTGATGACCATGGTGTAAATGCCGAGATAGTTGCTGTTGGTAGGTAGATAGACTGAACTTTAAAATTTCATCTCCTATCTGTCATATTGCCCTACGCTGGTAAGAGAATGAAATATTTAGAGTTCCTCAGCTCTACCTGTTTGGCTATTATATTTTAATTTTTAAAATTTATTGTGAAAATACCTCCATTTACACTTTTACCTATGATCAAGCACCACCATGTGAACCAGACCATGGCCCTGAGTGCCATGTGCAGTTGTGACATGTACAATGTCTTGTCTTTAGGCTCCTGGTGATGGCTGGGTCATGCACCCACTTTTTTGGGGTCTGTGTGTAGAGATGCAGAAATTTCACAGTAGTTTTAGCTTTAGTCCCTTCACATCCCATCCAGTGTAGTCAAATCCTCTAGCTCAATATATGGTTCCTTCTTAGAGAACTTGCCTTGCTCTTGGCCCTCTCCAATGGCATTTAAGTTCACCACATTCATTCAGTATTTCATCACAATGACACTGATTCTTTCCTGCAGCCCCTCATTACACAGGGCTTCAATTCCCCTCACCCCCTCCCTGCCCCAGTTTAGAGCTGCAGAGAACATTGTCTTTGGAATATTATTTCTTGTATATTTGCCATGTAATTTATGACATTTGACCACTGACCAAGACAGCACAGAGACGAAATTTCCCCTAATATCTAATCTGAACCCACACTCTTCCAGTTTGAAGCCATTCCCCCTTGTCCTGTCACTACACGATCCTGCGAAAAGTCTTTCCATCTTTCTTGTAGGTTCCCTTCAGGTACTGGAGGCTGCAATCTGGTCAGACCAAAGCCTCCTCTTTTCCAGGCTCATACATGGACTGTGTATTATTTGTTGAATATTAAGAACATACAATATGGCCTGAATAACCTGAGGATTTTTGAACAATGGCAATGGATTATTTTCTGGCTATGTGACACCTAAAACTCTGCACTTCTTCCTCAAAAGGGCCTGTGCACTTCATTGGTCTTAAACTAAGGGCCATGAAATAAAGGCTTCTTTTGGATTGGATGTGGACAAACACTTGAACTGTTAAACAATTGGACTAATTGTCAACTCAGAATATTCAATTAATATTTTAACCACATATCAACGGCTGGAGGGGAATTGGTGTTTTGCACCTTCTTCAGGAGCATCCTTCACACACTAAAGCAATGTTGATATTGCACATTTGTATAAATGTTTCTCAAAATAATTTCTCATAACATTCTTATCAAGGAAAAAAAGATGCGTGAAAAGTAACATCAAAGTGTTTTTAAATAGAATTAAAGTTTTATTTAAAATAGATGCAAACAATAAAGCCGGCAAGAGTGGTTCAGCCTTTATGATTTGTTCTAACAGTGATCAGTGAAAGAAAAAGAGCACAGCTCTTAAAAATAATCCTTGGGTTTTTCATGCAGTTTAGAGGGCTTAAAATATATCTTCTATAAAGACTCCATGACAAATCTGATATTACTTGTACATAGAGACAGTAAGCCAAAATCAGCTTATATTAAGGTGTAAATGTGGACATTGACTTCAAATTGGGCTTTTCTTGGTCTTCATTGGGACTTGAGTGAGCTGCTCTTCCAGGGAAGGCATCGCTGGCTCTTTTTAATGTGGACCCATTCCCTGGTGAGCAGGGGAAGCTATTCCATTCAGAGTGGGAATTTAGTATTTCAAAATCTGACTTTTCTACTGAGCATGTTTAAATCTTTCATGGTGAGCTGTGAAAGGGAGCAGGAGGCCAGTGATGTGTCAGCCAGCCATGCTGGTCCCTCCTCCTGGAATGGCCACCTGGGTGAATTTTTATGGCCAACAGTTTTTTATGGGCCCTTTTTCCACAGCTGAAAAGTTTGATCAGAACTGCTGCAGTGTGTGGCAGACAGTAAAAGCTGATGTGCATTCAAAATTCTATTCAAAATCCATGGAGGGGGAGCCCACACCATCTTTGTGCTGAGGAAATACTGTGGGAAGTGGGAGCTGGGATGCTTTATCTAGAAAATATCATGGTTTTCCCTCCTTGAGAGGCTGCTGGTGGACATGGGATGATACTGGATCAGAAGGAAATATTCCAATATGACCTTTCTTAAATTTTTCTGAAGCACATCTAATTTGCAATAAATGTAGAGAGTGTGTGGGGCACGGAGAGCAGGAAGCTCCCAACAATTAAATGATCTGATAAAAACACCTTTTGAATGAACAACTCTTAGATTGAAATAATGATTCACTCCCTTTAGTCCCTCATATTCCACTGAAAAACATGCACAAAAACTTCAAGTTAAGGGTGAACACTTGGAAAAAATACAAATGCTGGGAAACTCCAAGTCATTTCACAAAAAAACTCTCATTGACAGTGAAGGATATTGGTTTCAGTGGTGGTTATGGCCATGTTCCTGCCAGCATTTACTTGACCATATTTTATGGTCATAGCAGTTTTATGTTGTTAGATTTTTAAAATTTTTTGTAATTGGGACAGGCACAGGCTGAGCTGCTTTGTCTTGGAGAGAGGAGTATTCAGGTGTGATGTCCTGAGTGAACATAATTCTGCATGAAGTTCGCTTTATTTTATTTTATTTTAACTTGTTTTATTTACTTTTCTTGGGACACATTCAAACTTGGTGAGTTATAAAAGAACAGGGTGAGCCAAGAAGATTATATTCCAGTGGGTCACAATGTAAATTAGGTAACAGGCTCTTGCTGTAGACATTTATCTCTTTCCTAACCCAGGAAATGCTTCTCTTGCCTTCTCTCTTTTCTCCCTTTGAGAAACAGCAGCACAATGCACATTGTCTGAGACACCAGGTTGGAGTGGTCACTTTTAATTTGCTTTAGGGCTTAGCTTTCAAAGCCCAGTGATGTGTCACAGGTAGTGGCACGTCCTTGCCATAAAATACAGAGAGATTTTGTCAGGATCAGATGGGTATGGCGATGATAACAAATAAAAATCTAAATTAAGGAAGAGGGAGTAAATAAATTTTTAATCATACAAAATTTAATACTTATGTTAAGGAAAAGAATATTAAAAGTCATTTTATAGAGAGTGAATTTATATTGGAGCTGATTTTAAAGTTGTGCAGCTTTGACTGATATGATAATCATGTATTTTTCTCCCCCCTCAGCTGTACTAGGGGATTGAAATTTATATACTCAATAACTAGAAAAGAATCATAAAGGATCAGGCTGGAGGAATCTGTCTCACTCCATTTTTTCCTGTCACTCCCATAGCGATTTTAATATTTTTCTTATATCTCTGCTTATTTTCAGTGCCAAACATTGTTTTCAAATACAGTTGGCTTGAAAATGAGCACTTGAAGCTGCAAGCTTGTCGGCAAACTACCATGATTTTCAGGTAGTACAATGAAATCTTCAGCTATAAAAAATATAAAATAAAAATAGGATGTCAGAGTCTCCTGCCAGCTGTAAATGCAACTAAATAGTCTTATTGTGTGCTTTAATATTTTTAACTATTTTAAACATTTGACTCTTGCTTTTTTTTTCCCTTTTTTTTGTCTTGGTGCTGAGGGAAAATGGATTTGCAAAAGCTAACATAACAGCACATTTATTTCTTTCACCCTTTTCAAATAGGAATTAAAGACAGGATAGTCTCCTGAATAGACTG
The DNA here is from genome assembly GCA_025920805.1 of Petroica traversi. Taxonomy (NCBI): domain Eukaryota; kingdom Metazoa; phylum Chordata; class Aves; order Passeriformes; family Petroicidae; genus Petroica; species Petroica traversi. The sequence goes on along the minus strand of JAHLSL010000042.1, from coordinate 9,519,666 downwards.
CCAGACTGAGAGTCTGAAAATAAGTTTCCTATTATCAATTCATTGAGAAAGTCTATTTGCTTTCCTATGCCTCAGTTTCCCATCTGTAAAATGAAGATAATGTAATTTATCATCCTGTGCAACGTGCTTTGCCGTCTAGAGCAGCAAGACAGAGTGAAGTATTGCGATGAAATATTTTGGGCAAAACACTGATGAGTTTTAATGACTTAATTTCTTGCTTGTTAATTTTCTTCCATACTTAGCTTTTGATGTACAAGTTTCTCTCCAATCTGTTCTGTGAGCTGTGGTTGGAGATGGCTGATGTGTCAATCCCCAAAAAGAAAATGAGGTGGGTTTTGTGTAGAAACACTGAAGTCAAATGGCTACGTGGGTTCACCTGGAAATGTCAATGAACCATTTTCAACCACCCACAGCAGAAACAGGAAAGTAGTCAGAGAATATATAGTATTTTCAGAATTAGTCTGGAATAAGTGGAGAGATGTTCTGTCTGATTTAAACACAGCATAACTGGGGAAATGGGAATACATAATGTCCCTTTCCAGTAGTAAATGCCCTAGATTTTTTTTATTTTTCCTCCAAAAATCTTGTATTTATGGGCAGTTCCCCACTATTTTTATGTGTTATGATAGCACATGTCCAGAATGGGCATTTGCTTGAAAGGGAGAGGTTTTTTTTTACTTTTGAAACTGTGACAGACATCTCTAAAATGTCTGGAAGATTGTGAGAGCAAAGGCCAAAATGGTGTTGCTCACACACTAACCACGTATAGAATCTCCAAGAAATTTAGCCCAATTTGGTTTCAGATAGCTCACAATGGCAACTATTTCCCTGTGTCTTGATCTGTCTCTCATCTTTGTTGTCTGACCTCCACATTTAGACAAAAACAGGGGTGAAAATGAACCTGTGGCTCCCTAGGTGAGGCGGGCACAGGTAGCCCAGGGGTTACTGTTGCTTTGTGAAATGACATGGGTGATGTTTGATAACAGTTTCAAAACAAATTCATTGCCAGTAGTTGCTTTTGCTCATTTTAGTTTTCCAAATGATTGTCCTTCCTGGACACCCTCTGGAACCAAGGAGCCCTGGAGGATGCACCAAAGGGTGAGAACCAAGTTTGGACTCTTGCTCTGAACCAATTTTTGGGTACTGGCTCCAGAGATTTCCTGGATTTATGTGGTGTGATCATCACTGTGTGTAATAAGGATCTTTCTGTCCAGAAAACACAATTCTAAAACAATTTATGTGTATTTTAGGCATAAAAATATATACTAGAAAATACATGAGCTAAGAACGGGTTTATAGTCAAAAGCCACTTATTTTATAGGAATGTAGAGCAAAATTCAGTCAGAATATTCTGTATATCTCTAAATTCCCAGAGGCTTTGAGAACAAGAATCTTAGCTTGAAGAACCCACAGACTGCAGAAATAGGGCACTTGATGGACACCTCCAAAATCTCTTTGAGAAGAAATGAAGGATGTCTGCATTGAAAGAATTTGTCCAGAGGTTTTCCCTTTGTCACCTTTGAATAGCTGGACAAATAAAAATGCCGGGGCTGTGGGATAGATTGCAAATACCTTGTGTTTTCTGGCAGAAGATGATGGATTTGGAAGGACTGGATGCTTTCCCCTTCACCTCTGGGCCCTGAGATGTACCTGTTGCTCTGAGGTCTTTGGTGCCTGCACCTTTAGCAGTAAAAGTGAATTAAACTCCTCTTAGGTGGAAGTCTAACCTGCTGGCCACTCAGGTTTACCAGAGAGCAGAGAGACAAACAATCAAAGCTGTTCATGAGGCTGTAGAAAGAAGTTAAATTTCTTTACCAGCTGGGGAGGGAAGTGTCTAAGCCAAATGAATGAACTAACTAACTTGAGCTTAAGGGGAAAGCATAATTCCTTCCAAACTTTTTATAAAAGAAACGGGTTTTGTGCTCTGGAGACTTGCTTAGAGTGATGTTTGAGGACAAGAGGCTTTAATCTTGTCAGATGAGGATTTGTCTGGTTTTCCTGTTGTTCAACAAGAAGCTTGAATATTTGGAATTAAAAAGTTGAAGAAATCTGCAAATCTTAAGTCACTAAAGAGACTGAGGAACAATTTCTGAAAGACAGTTCTGTGTTAGGTAAGAGGTTTGCACCTTTTAATCTCAAGTCTCACCTGCATCCCTCTCACCTTTTGACTTCTCCCTGAACATCTGCTGCTGCACCACCTTTTGGTCACTCAACCACTACCCAAGCGCCTGCTCTGGGGTCCCTGTCAACTCCTTCTTCCCCTTTTCCCTAACTCTCTGTTTGGGTTACTTTCTCCTTGCCCCTCCAGTGCTTTATGACTTTGATTCTAAAACAGTCATACAAGTAGAGATGTGGCACAATTCTTTGGCTTGTATTTGAGCCCAAGTTGTGCCTGGACCTCATGTGCTGGTGACTTGTACTCTAAAGTGCTGTTTGGATGATACCTTTGAATGCCTGAAACAACAGAAGAGTTGAAAACCTTTGATATGAGAAGTAACAAAAATTTTATCTTGTTCCAGGCTTGTTTAAAGGCTGTAGGGTTCGTAGTACAATTCATTGTGCTTTTGAGGAGGTACTGTTTTTCCACACGCATTCAGTTTTGTTCTGCTGAGACACAATTTGTCTTCTCCGTGAGCTGACTGCTTGCTATTAATACTCACTCACAGGATTTTCCTAGGCTAACACCAAGAATTTTTTGTTACATATTTTCTCCCTCACTCCTTGAGCTTTGGCCTCTCCCTCAGGAAAAGATGGCACTGAGGTATGAAAAGATCAAGTGCAGAGTAATTAAGTTATTTGTCTTCGCATCTCCTGACTGTTACACAATCAAATAGTGTATTTTTAGAGGAGAGCTGGTTAATTGCTGTTAATGTTATCATCATTTCGGGATGATTAGGAGGTGGTGAGTGAGTAAGTAATAGCAGTAGCAGGATGTAAAAAAGTAGCAGTAAAAGATGCAAACAAAACGCCAAAGAGCCCATGGGGTACAAAATAGGAAGTGTATTTTATTATTTTCTTGCAGTTTCCCTTTTCAGAGTCAGCATTGGCAGGGAGAAACCTGGGAGTGGTAACAGTGCTAAGGATGGTGTAAACTAGAAAATATTTTATGCCCCTCCTACTTAAGAAGAGGTTTTCACACGACTGCTTGTGCAGCTGAATGCAAAAGCACTTCTCTTCACTGGGCATGAAGTATTCACCCTCCACACTGAACTTCCTCTCAAGGTTACTCCTTCACTTAAGGAGTCCTCTTGTCTTGTCCTCAACAGAGACATCACATGTTTCTATACCCATAAGTGTAGGGTTAAGGAAAAAAGGGCTCTTGTTTGACACCAGAAGAATGGACAAGCCCACATCTAAAGAGATTTAAGTCTTCTACGCTTAAATACTGTTGAAAACAAGTCTACAAAAGCCTTTTTTTCCCCTCTCTGAAGGGCATTGACTCCTCCCAGTCACCTCTCTCTCTGTTGGCATTTGCTCTTGGCTCCTGCTAAGAGTGGACCTTGAAAGAGCTTTTAGACAAGCAGAAATGAGTAAAGCCCACTGTGAAATGCCTGTGTTGTGCTGTGGCCTCCACACCAGGACAGGATTTGCAACTGCAGAGCCCAAAGAAAAAGTGAGGGCAAAGGAAACCAGGACATTCTGCCTCAGCACCGTGCTGGGGGGTGGTACAAGAAGGGTGAAGAATGTTGTGTCCAACGAGATAGAGGAGAAATAGCTACAGGACTAGAAATGTGCTGGAAGAACCTTCTGTGAAATGGTCCATGGGCTGTTTGATCATGAACCTCACAGTTTTATACCTCAGCAGACACATCTTGGTACTTGGACCTGGATCAAGATGATTTTTTCCAAGGGACAAAATTCTCCTGGTGAATTCGCAGTACCTGGGATCTTTCCTCTGCAATTCTCCTTCCCAGGTACTGACACAGCATTATTCTTTATCAAATCAGAGCTAACACTTCCACCCTGAAAGGAATATAATTGCAAACCAGCTGAAAATTAATGTTATAGTCTTACATTCCATGTCACAATCCTGATGACATTTGTAGTACAATATTATAATGATGTGGAAGAGGGAATAATTTTAATGGTTGACCTTGGCATTCAAATAACATCTAATAGCTGCAGTTTTGCCCAGAAGATATGTGTCAATGTTCAATTTCCAGATGTGGATTTAGAATGCCTGAATTTAGTGCCTGCATGGAAGATTTGGGTTTGTTCATCTGATGGGGAAAATGCAATTTAAAAAGTTAAGGTAGGGATTTCTGTTCCAGCTGCATTTAGCAACGGAACTGAAAGCTCCCAGCTTGAAAGTGAGAAGCTTCCACTCTCTCTAATGTTAAAATGAGAAAGGAGAAGGATTATGAACCCATACTGTTGAATTCAATAAACAGAACAAGGGAAGTCTGTCCTTGCAGAAAATAGAATTGTAAATCAATGCGAGAGTGATTAAGTGCAGAAGAAACAGAGCCCTCGGTAGGGTTTGCACTAACCATGGAAGTTTAGCAGCACACTCTCCCATCTCAAACACAACTGGGGTTTAGTTAAACAATATCTGGCATAATGCCATCAATAAAAATGGCAAGTCATGCTCAAAACACTCACAGAGCAGCCAAAATTCATTTTACAACGGGAAAAGTCAAGGCATAGTAATGGAGAAATTATTCTCAAGGAATTGCTGTGTCACATAGGTCAGACAGGTCTTGTTTTTAACTTAGCACATCGTGCTGGTCTCTAAATAGGCCAGTGGGATGCCTTAGTGCAGTGAATCCTTTCAAGGTCTTAATGAGGTGTAGTCAAAGACCTTGGACAAAACCCAGGGACTCCCAGAGGTAACTCTGCATATGCCAGTCTGCTTAAGGAACACCAAGCAAACACACAGCAAGAGGGACTGGGATATCTGTGCATACCAAGAACAAAATATTGCTCATTCTGAGCTGGTTTTGCTACTTCCATAACATTCAGATGCGCAGCTTCAGTAGAGAACTGTCTGGGAGGGGTTGATGAGATGTCCTCTGTGTCTGGTGCATCCTAAAGCCAGCACATTTAACAATTAATTTGCTCCTGTTTCCAGTGGGAAGCCTTGTAGGCATGAGTAGACCACAGATAAACTTGTCAGAAAATACCAGCATGTTCTCTGCAGTTCTAAGAGGTGGCTCTCCCTCTTAGTCTCTCTCAGCTGACATCTAAACTGTTGGGATGTTTTTGCTTTGGTTTTTCATTCTGGGTGCATATCCTATTCTGAAAGGTCACCGTGAGGGAGGAAAATCAGCTCAGGATGTGTAATTTGTGAATACATCTGAGAAATAAAGGATGCCACGACAATGGAGAGAGAAAATGAAGGGTAGAGCAATGATCATATGAAAGAAAATATCATTCCTTAGCCAGACATGATGTCATATTCTCTCGTGACACAGGAAGGAGCTGGGGAAATGCAAAATAACTGTGGCTACGAGGGCTTGAGAATTCCCCGAGGACGACTGCGGATAGATTTGTGTGATTAGTCATGCTCCATGTTTGGTTCAGTGTCAGGTTTAGTCCAAGATTGAGGTCAATAAATGAAAGGCAAGGAACAGAGTGAGTGGAGAAGGCAAAGGCAGCTGTCAAAGGAGGAGCTTTAGCTGAAAGTGGGAAGCAGCTGGAACAGCTCTCTGGATGGTGGTGGGAATGGAGCACAAAAACCTCCAGCTCTGCTACCATCCCTTTTTGGGACACCTCTGAAGTGCTTTTTGGTTTTTTTCCCTGTCTGGTGCAGTGACATCTATCCAATGCTAACCAGGAAATTAAGGACACACCTTTTATCACAGAGTCCTTCTGAAAGTAAGCTACACTTTCCATCATTACATATTCTCTCCCCTTTGAAAAAAGAGCATATTAAGAATGCAAAGGAACACAAACGTAAAAGCAAAATATTGACAAGGAATACAGAAACATTTCAGATACTGTCTCACTCTTTTTCACCGGGAAGCTTTGCTTATTCCTCAATAAATCTCCATTATTACTTTTTTTTAAGCTTCATTGCTAACCAATGACAAAAAATTTGTCTTATATGTCCCAGCATTACACATTCCATTGACATAGGGAGTGAGTGGCATTATCTGGAAAGGAGAGCTCACCGTCTAGGTGATTTCAGCCAATCGCAGATGATGATATTGTATTACCAGTTTCATAATATAAATGAAAAAGATGGCCTTCATTTTGATGAAAGCTGTAAAGTAGCTATTGTGCTTGTTTTGTATTGCAAGGCCCAAATGTATTATTTATGCAATTTTCCTTTTGAAAGGAAAAACTGAAAGAGACTATTTCATTTTACAGCATTCAGCCGGAGCTATTGTCTCATGAATGTGAACATTCCTGCATTTTATCAGCTCCCAGCGTAGAAGGCAACTCACAGATCACACATAGAAAGGATTTTTCAAAGTTTGAAAACTGCTTTTTAAAAAAGCTGGCCTCTAATGACTGGAGATATTATTTGTGCGTGCGTGCAGGCTGAATCAACACTTGGCCTATCAGGGTGTACACAGAGCAGCGTCTTTTCCAAGGTCTTAAACAACTCTGATTGAATCTTGGTGCACGTTAAATTGATAATGCAAGCAGCCTGTAATGCACAATATTCCTGACAATGGGATACATCCTCATTTGTAAATACACACTTTTGTGCCAACTCAGCACCTATTCAGGGATCTCTGAGCCACTTTTCGATGTGGCAGCAGCCTGGTGGCATTGCCCTGCCACGAAAAATATCGCCACTGATTTGGAGGGGGGGGAAACTGAGGCAGGGGAATGTCAAGAGCCTTGCTTGGGATTGCTAGTGTTGATAGTGTGGAATAGGTTGTTGACAGCAGCCCATCAGGCAATCTGTGGCACTTGGAGTCTCTCCCTTGGACCTGGTGATGCTTATGTCTATGGAAAAAACACTTATTGTGGAGAGATGTTGAGTTTTTTTGCCTGTCCTTGACACCAGTAGAAATTAGATGTTTGCCCTTGAATACCCACACAAAGAGGTTGGTTACTCTTTGGTAGAGAGACACATTAAAGCTTAAATTGATATTCAACCTCTTCCCCTATGCACCTAATTAAAGGCTCACTTCTGAGATACATCTTTTCTTGACTGTTTTTTTTTTCCTCAAATCCCCCTTACTTTTAGTGAAATGCCTCTGAAACTTGTCATTAAAAAAATACCTCCGTTTTGTCATTCAACTTTAGTTGAAACCAACATATTTCTAAATATTCTTTCTTGTTTTCAGAGATAGTGTACAAATGCATATATACAACATAAATATTTAAATGTTAGTTTACCTGTTGCCCTATCTTGAAATTAAAAATAAATTAGTGGAACCACTCATCTCCCCAGTGAAGTCATACAATTAATTTCTGATAGGGGCTGGCAGTGGATGACATTCCTGAGGGTTAAATGAAGGTTATTACATTTTAATAACAAATCATAAATGAGGTTTACATTTGCTGTTTTAATATACCCATAGATATTGTCTTTGGGATGACCTAATTGCAGCCTTCCAGTACCTGAAGGGAGCCTACAGGAAAGATGGAGAGAGGCTATTGACAAGGTCATGTAGTGGCAGGAATGGCTTCAAACTGAAAGTGGGCGGGTTTAGATTGGATATTGGGAATAAATTCATTACTGTGAGGGTGGGGACGCCCTAGCCCAGAGTAGCTGTGGATGCCCCATCCCTGGAAATGCTCAAAGCCAGGCTGGATGGGGCTTTGAGCAACCTGGTCCAGTGGAAAGTGTCCTTTTCCATGGCTGGGGTCTGGAACATGATGATACTTAAGGCCCCTTCCAACCCAAACCATTCTGTGATTCTCCAATTCCATGACACTCAGCACTAGTGGAAGAAATAAATTATTTCTGTGGATGTTCCTGGCCAAAGTCCACGAGCAGAACCAAAACCAGATGCATGGTGAATTTTATTTCAGATGTAGAGTTACTGAAGCTGCTGTTTAGAACAAAAGTCCCCACAGCCATTCATGTTAGGAGACACCAACAGTAGCAACTCTGCAATCTTTGCCACCTTCGCAAGTCTCACCATCCATTGTTTCCTTCTCTACATTCCCAGACATATTTGGCTTCCCAGGAGAGTAAGCTGATATGTTGCATTTAGAAATACTTAAGGGGCTGTACCCATAACAAGCAATAACAATACTTAAGGGATAATGTATGCAATAACAAAAATCAAATTAAACAACATTACACTGAAATATGGGGTTAATTCTGCGCAGATCTGGTACAGACATGAAAATGAATACTTGTCATGTAATCAAATGGAAAAAAATAATGTAGAAGGAAAATTCTGGTTCACTGATTGTAGTTGTGCTAATGTTAGATTACAGTTATCTGTCAGCTCTAAGTACTGGCACTCAGTAGTCTGGATACTTACTTTTCTTAACTGTCTCAGTTCGTATTTAAAACTTGCTTTTGGTGACATTCTTGCCATGGGAATTCACTTGCTGATATATCCTCAAAGTGAACACACAGTGAGTGATAATGCAGTGAATCTGATCTTTTTAGAAGTTCAAATAAATGCATAACTGTTTTTTTTTTTCTTATGATTCACCTTAATTCATCTATTAGTGACAGCATAAAGATATCTACCCTTTCCAAACCTGTGTCTCAAACAATGATGGGAAATATAGGACATAGGAGCTGGTATTATCCTGATTGAACAACCTTTCCTCAGGTTGTTTTAATCATATTAGTGGTATTTTTATCCCCTGAACTAAAGAAATCGGATATTTTGCTTCTGTTGCAGGTATTTATTGCCATTTCAGGGTTAGTGTGCCACTGAAATGATCACAAGTCTTTTATTCTGGGTGCTGGATAAAAAGATATACTGGACAAATAAAATTGTTGGCACACAGAATAAATTGCTGTGGACTAGCAATTTAGCAACAGATTTGGGCAACAGGTATTGCTCTCTCGCCAACATTCCTGTCATTGTCTGAGGCAGATGGCTTCAATTTTATACCCAGTTTTTCAGTCAGTAAAGGAGAGGTCCTATATTTATTCATCAAAACAAAACAAAAAGAACAAAAAGCCCACAACACAACTTCTTCTGTGCCTGGTCAGTAAAATAGGCTTGGAAGGAAATATTGTCTTATTTGGAAAACAAGTCTTCATTATGCATTTGAATATGAAAGTCAGAACTGCCTAAAAAATGAGGATAGGTTTCTTCTCATAAAACTTCTTTTCCTTCATACAGAATAAAGTAGCAAGGAACATGTAATTCTTCTTAAATAAACCTTCAGCTGTTAATGGTTTAGTTGAGGAAACAGATTAATTTAACACCAAATAATGATCAGTAAAAGTTGTGATGCTGCCCCATCTGTGTTCTGTGCCATTTGCCAGCATGAAAAACTGTCCCCTTTTTCCTTCTCCAATTTTTAATTCTTCATGTGTTTCTTCTGAGGTGCTCAAATTTCCAATTTTGCCCTTCCCCCTTGCACTTCTCCATCCCCACACCTCTGATGATACATCACAGAACCAGAGGGCAAAAAGGGGAGCATGTTTTGCCTTTTGAATAATCTGCAGCTGAAAAGCTGAGTAGGAGTCACATAGCCTGCCACAGGTAGATAGGAATCTCTGTAGGGCTAGTGCTGAGCTGGCTGATATTCAGCTGTAGGAACTCAGTAATTCAGGATGGGAATGAAAAAAGATCCCCCAAAATCTGCATCATAAAAGTCCTCGCAAAAAGACAATGCCCCATATGGATCTTGAGGCTCTGGTTGAAGCCATGCTGTTCATGGTTTGGAGAAGTGTAGAGTCCAGTGTTTCTGTCTTTGATAAGAAAGAAATTCCTTCCACTGCAACTAAATCCTGAGAAAGAGCTGCGTAATAAATCCTGGATGGAATGGCAGAGACATCTCTTCTTGGGAAGTTAATATATTACCTGAGACCTGGCAACAGCTTAGCTCCAGACATGCTGTTTCTTCTCTGTGAGGGTAACTCTGACATCCCAGTGAGAAAGTTTACTTCCTTTCACACCTGGTCTTGTGTGCTATTAAACCATCACAGCAGCTGCTGAATTATTTATCTTTTTCCAGCGGACAAAACTAGTATTCCAACCGACACCCCCCTGGCCCAAGAGGAAAAAGCAGTTTGAAGGAGAGAATGCATTACAAAACCTGCAGTACAAAAGTTTACATCATTCAGCATTTAGGGTTTACATAGGGAGCAGTGGCATGCAACAGCAGGCACGTCCCTGAGCGATTTTTTTGCAATCAGAATTTCATTCATTACCCAATTTTCATGCAAGTCCCCTGGCATTTGAAATATGGTTCAAGGTAGGTTTCCCAAGGGCTCTTCCCCCTCCCATAATAACTGATTTGCAGTGGCCAAAGACAGATCTAAATATCTTTGGCTCAAATTACTTAAGGCCTGCAGAGCAGGATCCTCTGTCATCCCCATCACATCTCACACCTCCAGAACAGATAACAGATTAATATCTGCTCTGCAAATATTTCATCAGTGTCTCAAGCTAAGGCACCTTGCATTATTTCATTTGGGGGCAGCAGTGGGAAAACAGGAGGGGGTGAATGGAAATGTATTTGCACTCTTCAGGAGAATGAGGGTGTGGATGGCAAAGAGAAGGAAATGAGAGAAGGTTTCTTTTGGTATTACAGGAAAAGGGACAGAGCTGGTCCTGGCAAAGTTCTCTGCTCCCATTATGTACCCACTTTTATTCAATCACTGGGTTGCTCAGTGCCTGACACTTGGTCAATAGTGCAATCTACCACTGATCAGAATAAAACAGCCATCCTAGAATACCTTGGAATTTCATTAGTTTCTTTTCAATGTTGTCTTTATAACTAGGTGATTACTTGGAAACGCAAACTTACAGCATGGTTCCGTGCTTTTCTCACATAATGAGCCGGAGACACCAAACTCTGGTATAATTTTTTTTTGCAGCAGAAGAAGTGTTCTAAACAATTTCCCTTTTGTAAAAAAAAAAAAAAAAAAAAAAAAAAAAAGTCCTAATAAAAGCCACAGATGGATTCCTCATCTCAAAATTCTATCTGCTCTTCCTAGGTTCAGAAATTTTGGAGTCTATGTTTTGGTTATCACCTAAATGACCTCCTAGTCTAAATCCATTTTCAAAAGCTTTTTTAAAAAACCCATTTATTTATAATTCTTACTCCACAAATCCTGAAAATTTGTCTATTAACATAGATTTCTTCCATGAGTTTCTACAGCAAGATAGCTATAACTTTTCTGGTCCTCTCTTTCAATATCAATTTCATAATTTTGTAGTAAATGGAAACAAAACAGGAGAGTGACTACTGCTTAAGTTCATGGGATATAAACAGTGTAGTTCATCACTGATGGCATTACAGACACCTTTAAAACTTGCTCTTTGGCTTTAAAGGAAAAGTGGACACCACATTTTTACTTGTGTGTGGAATATTTGGTAGTAGATCTGTGCTGTCTTAATCTACTGGCACTTTCTGTAGAACTGTGATTAAAAAGACATGGTGATGACAATTGTGAAAAGCTGCTGTCTGTTCCCAGGATAACTGAATCAGAATGTGCAATTAATTCTTTCACTGAGTTGGGTTTTTTTTTTTTTTTCTTTTTTGGCAGAGGTGTGAGTATGTTTTGTTCTCTTGTTTTTCTGTTTTCTTTTTTTTTTTGTTTTGTTTGGGTTTTTTGGTTTTTTTTTGTTGTTGTTTGTGTGTGGGGGTTTTTTGTTTGTTTTTTTGTTTTGTTTTGTTGGCTTTTTTTGTTTGTCTTTGTTTTATTTTGTTTTCATGGTTACTTCGTTTTTCTGGCACCCTTTTAGCTCAATGTCTGACCTGGGTTGCACCATGCTCTGCAGGATTCCTCAAGAGTCCCTCTTGACAGCCTCCAACTGGGAAGTTTTTCCAAGATAAGGTGAAAACAACAGGGTCTGCCTGGAGGCTGATCCGGGGCAAGGGAGTGGCCCTGCTTTGAAAGGTTGTCTGAAAGGGCATGTTTGCACCCAACTCTGAGATCGAATCCAAAGTAAACCTGATTTCTCTCTAGGAAAAGGCTAAGGCAATCCTGTCAAGCCCTCTCTAGTTTAATGTAATCTATAAGCATCTTTCTTAAAGCGGGTCTGTCTACTGAATCACCCCTCTTCTACCTCAGCTGCCTCCTAGGACAAAAACAAGGGTCATCTTTGGCCTGGGGAACAGGCTGAGCCAGGAGATTTGACCAAAAAATAACATGAAAGGATCATGCAGCAATCCCCTGAAATAATCATCTCCTGCTATCACCTTCAACCTATTGTGTCATGAATGTATGCATTATGTAACCTATTCAGCCCATATTCTGCATTTTTTCTCCTATAGCATAATTTCATCCTTAATTTTTAAAGCATTGTTCGCTCCTCTGTTTTATTTGTTTGCTGTTCAACAGCCCTTGTTTCTCATAATTCTATTTCTCTATTGTGTCAGGATTCCTACTCAGCCTCAGATGTTTTCATAGCCTGCAATTTTCTTAGCTTCTCTCTTTGCCATAGTCTTACTTTTCATTTTCCTAGTCTTCTTCATGGTCCATAGGAGCTTTTGTCTCTCTAGTTTTTGCCTGTAGAATAAATCTCTTACAAAGTATTTTCTACTTTCTTCCTCATTTGTTACTTTAATCCATTTATGTTGCTTTAGTTTCCATCTGCATCCATTTTTCCTCAGCAGCCTCCTTGTCTGGGTACTTCCCTCAACATACACCTGCCTCTTCCAGCTCTGTCTTTCACATTTGGCATATTTGTCTGCATTTCTGCCTCTCATTAATCTCCAGGAACTTGAAGCTGCATATTAAAGAGTTGTTTAAGGAAAAGACTGCTTAGAACTCATGAACCTCTTAGAGGCTCATCTTAAAGTGTGATTGAGGCCTATCAAGCTGTGGTGTTCTTCTACATCAAAAGATGGAGAAGAAAGTCCAAGCATCAAAATGAAAAGAAGTTGGGAGGAAAGGCAGTGACATTTAAAATCCATTTTGGGTCGTTTATTTGTTTGCAGGCTCAGCCTTTTGCTACTGTCTCATCAAGAGATATTGAAATTAAAATACAAACTATAAAAAGGCACCTGATTAATAACAAGATGAGACTAATCTCTCTCCTCAGGCAAGTTCTTGTGGCACAGTTGTGCTGGGAGAGGCTTTGTGCAGGGTCAGGGGGTTCCTTCAGCACAGATGTGAGGTTGTGTCCCTCAGCTGTAACACCTTCCCCAGTTTGCTCCTTATGTTGTTTACAAATTGCAGCCACAGAACATCTTTTGTCCTTGCCAGCAGATGCAGCTGTTAAAGCAGAGGTTTGTTTTTTTTTTTTAAATATGAATTCAGTAACTGTGATGTGGCCTTGATGTGCACAACAACCCCCTAAATATGTAAAAATTAGAAGGAAGCTAACCCCAAAATGCAGAGGTAGCATCATTCTACTATGTGATCTCTCAATGTATTTGTTTTTCTACCATTCAGTAGCATCTAAAGGCCTAAGATTTATAATGAGCAACATCTTATTTGATCCTGCTTCTAACCTTCAAGTCATGAAGGGAAGAATTTTGACAAGTTGGCATCCCCTTGCATCCTATCTTTTTAGCAAGGTCAGTCATACTTTTTCCTGAAAAAAATCTTGTGTAAAGACTGAAGTGTAGGTCCTCAGCTCTTCCAGGGAGTGGTACCTGCAGCATTTTTCACATAAAACTCTTACAGACCTGGGGGCGGTTTTAGAAGGAACTTGGAGATGGTGGGAGATTGCATGAATGGTTCTGAGAGCAGCAGAAACCCCAGACAGAGCTCATCAGCTAATGAGGAAATTGTGGAACTCATCCTTCCATGGTTTCCTTGAAGCAGCTCGAGGTGATGGAACAACAGAAACCTCTGCCTTTTCTCCAGGTTCAAGCCATCAATCAGCCCAAGTCAGTAAATATACATATACCTGTGCTCATTTGACCTCTCCTTTTCCAGCTCCACTCTTGAAACCATCTATATTGATTATGATTTATTCCTTAAAGAGTTTGTGCCGCTCAAACTAAGAAAAGGTTGTTTTAAATGTTAATGGTTACACTGCAATAGGTTTTATTTGCTATTTTTTTTTCAGTAAGCCATTGCATAGCAACATATTTGTGCAGAAATACACAACTATTACAGGTATTAAATGAAAATAAGTTGATGTTTCTATCAAGCTAATGGACAAATCAATTACTATGTTGCCTACAAAAATTACATTTCAGAAAGAAACAGAAGAGAGAAGCATGCATTTTGCTTAACTGTCATTTCTGTGCTAAACCAATAAGTATTATTTGGACTCGGAATAGCATAGGCTACTATTTCGTAATTTTTCCTCCTGGATTACACTTATTTTATTTTTTATGTTTAATTTTTGCTTATTTTTTTATTTCTAGAACAAATCTGAATTGCCAATATGAGTAGCAGGAAACTACTGCAGTTTATAAACTGCTTCTGATAAAACTGTGAGATAATACTTTTTCTTTGGGTGAATTTATGGTTCTGCGTATGGTGAGGATCTTCTGAGAAATTACTTGGATGTGTTTTCAATAGATTTATTACTTTTTTTTTCATTATGGTGGCATTTTCCTTGCTTTGGCACTGGTAGTGACTTCAGAAAAGCAAAATAAAAACAAAAAAAATGTGTAAATATTAGCCTTCGCTGAAGTTTATAGACTGAATCTAAAGTAAATGCTGGTGTTATAAAAAAACAATAAATATAAGGTTTGATCTTTAAAGATAAGACAGGCACTTCACCTATAGCTCTTTCAACAGAGGACTATGATGAGATGATCCATTGCTATCAACTTATAGTGTGGTGTTATTTGTGGGGAGTATTCTGTAGTTTGCTAGGTCTGTTTGACTACAGGAAGGAAGTATCTAATTGCTAATAATGTTATTTTTTTAAGGAATGGACTTAGATATGATTTTAGATTGTTGCTTGACTTCTCTGTGATCCATCAGCCTAATACTATTTACTTCTAACAACATTTAGCCACGTTTATGAAGATAAAGAAATGTTTTTCAAATGCTAAAATGTGAAGGTAGGTAGTGCCACATAGTGAAAGATGTGGAATAAAGACAGATTATTTTCATAAGGAGTGAAAATACAGGCAAGTGATTGTTCAACACACAGAGCTATGCAACAGCTCACTCTACAAAAATTCAAAATATTATTGGCTGGAACATAACTCCAGACTTCAGGGCAGGTATTTAGGTTTTTAACAACTTCAGTAAAAGAAAAACTGAGGCTTCAATAAAAGAAATTCAGAAGCAACATTACAAACTAGCATAAGAAAATTAATGCTAATATTTCAGCTGTGCCAACCCTACTTCAATATCTAACTCCCCAAATCTGAGCAAGATGTCAAGGGAAAAACCAACTTCTTAAACACTGTCTTAGCTCTTGAATATACTGCTTTTTGCAAGGGATACACAAATGTCAGTGAGTAAGTGGGCTCTATAATTATCTAACCTATATTGGAGAATAAGCAATGTGGTATTTGCTGGAGTTATAACCAGACAACAGGTAAAGGAAACCTCCTGCAGAAAATACAGCCCTTCACTGTCTCCCTGTCTGTCAAAATCTGAGAGAGGAACAGCATGTTAAAAAATCAGAGTAAATTACTTTATCATAAACAACAGCTTATGCTGGACAAGTAGTAGAGTAGGAAAACATTTTAAATTGTAACCCTATTAAAAAGTTTGAAATTTAGCTGAGTTAAATTTCCTCTCCTCTACCTCTTGATCAAATATGCTGTTATAAATTGAGACATATGAACCAAGGTTTGGTATCTCCTTGTTTTTTGTTTCTCAGCCAGCTGACAGATATTAAATTTTGTATTGAGCATTCAAAATTGTTTTCAGCCATGAGCCTGGGAGGTCTTCCCACCCTACTGAGGTCAATTGGTTTAAAACGTACAGAAAGTAGGAAATATACAATATTTTTCCCTGCCTTTGTGGGGCTCTCAAACTATTTTACCTCCTTGGAGTCAAGAGTAGAAAGTCTGTAAAAAATGAATTATTAATCTCTGATTTGTATCAGCAACAGAATCTCTTTACCCAAGGAGCAGCATTTCTTCCATGCTTTTGGATGTTTTCTTCCTTATATCAAATTCTGACCCTTTGGTAAGGTGTCTTCTTTTGACTCACAGATTTGCTGGCTTTCATAAACACACTGCCTTTACTTTTAATCGGTGCAAGAGTTCAGTTTGGGGAGCTTGGTGGTCAGGTTATAATCAGAACTACATCTAACAGAGTGCTGGCAAAATAAAATAAAGCAAAAAAAAAAAAAAGTAAAATCCAGTATGCAGAAAAATGTACCTTCTGGATGAATATGGATGGAGCTGTAGTTTTAAATGTGTTCTTCCTGCCCCCATTTGCACAAATCTCCATGTGCCAGAGAAGCCAGGGATGACGGAAGAGGTGGTAGCCAAGTGTTAAAAGTGTTTTCTGCTTGTTCTAGAAAAGTTACAGCAGCATTGTAGAATGCTCCTTTTGACCTGGCTTGTTGGCTGATATTAAAATTCTGTGTAAAAGTGCTGATGGTTTGATATTGAGTCATTAGAGCATGTGAGACTGACTCTGGAAATGAAGGAGAAGGCAAGGGCTCCCCAGAAGAACTTTTGAAGTTGTCCAGAATGGGAAGAAACTCAGACCTTCTTCTTTTTTCATTTCTTTTTCCTTTTTTTTTTTTTTTTTTTTAAATTATACAAATTTCTTCACCATCTCTGTCCCATAATTCAGTCTATATGAGCTGTGGCTTGAAGCTGCATGGAAAACAGCTTGCTTATAAATAGAAAATTAGGTGGAGTCCTATGCCATGTCTATCCCATCACCACAGTCATTTCCTGGCATTGGTAGTTTATGAACACGTAAACAAGGTTTCTGCCAAAGCTGCCACATGTGATGAACTAAGGTACAATTTAAAAGTTAGCCTAGAAGTTAACTCTGACCTAATGCCCATGATCATGACCAATATGACTGAGAAGTCATGGTAATCTAATTATATTCATGAATTAAAAATCATATTTTGCATATCAAGTTCCAGAGCACAGAGGAACTGGTATTTTCAATGGTCCTTGAAAGATTTTGGGTGGAGGAAGAGTATGAACCCAGAGTACTCTAAATTAGAGTCTAAAGCAATCTTCTTGGTAATTCTTCTCTAACCTGGCTAAGATGAAAGAAGTATACTGACTTTTAAAGTAAGAAAAAAACCTACAAAGCTGGTGAACGTCTGGTCCAGAGGCACAGAGTAATCCCAGAGAAAGTGTGGTGAGGATCATTAGACAAGATACACTCTAAATATCCTTCCCAAGGGAGGCAATAAGAATCTTGGACCCTCTGGTTCCAAATAGATTCAGTGGTAAAAAATGACATTGAGCAGGATGAGTTTCAGTGTTGCTGGATTCTCATGAAAGAGTCCTGGGGATTACAGAGGAGCATCCTCTCAGGCAAGGGGAGCACTGTTTTCCAGACAGAAGTCACCACAAAAGCAATTCTCTTCACAGAAAAATGACCTTCTTGCTTCCCTGGTGGAGGAGAGTGCTTTCTTGTCTCTATCCCTGTTTTTCAAAAAGCATTGAAGTTTATGCCAATGCACATCTCTACCTCTGAACTCCATACTAGTTATTTTCCCTTGACAAGATGAAGGAGCATGCAGACATCCATATTTACCAGAGAGATGCCATGCCAAAGCCAGTGTTTGCATTTACTGTTACTATCTGGCTCATCTCTGAGAATTTCCAAGATCTTGCTAGGTACTTAAATCCATGGAACTAAAACTCTTGTTTCCTATACAGCCCTTCACATTCATACAAAATTACATAAATTGTGACAATATTTCATTAATTTAAGTTGTAAATATGTCCGTGTTTGATTAATTTAAGTGCAAGTTGAGTTATCAGAACATGCTTTATTTTGTCTCTGCTGTTAGCTGAATAAATGAAATCCACAAATGAGGCCCAAAAGAATTTTCCTGGCAATCTCAACCTCAGGGTGTTTGGGTGTTCCACAGCACACAAATATTGGAGCGAGATTTGAGAGAGAAATGCTTTAGTAATTGCTAAATTTCGTGAAAGTATTACTTTTTTCTTTCTTTCCTTCACTCTCTCATTACAAGTAACAAATGTTTTAACCCCAATTTGACATTTGAGGCAGTGTTTTAAAAGGCCCAACATTTTAAGATATTTTATTTTCGTGTTTACATTTTACACACATCTGGGTGAGACCACTATAGCTGACACTCATTACTGCATGTTTTACTCTTCACCAAAGAGAAAATAAGGAATAGCAGGAATTTAGCCAAATAAGATCTAGTTGCAAGATAAATTTTGCTGGATATTCAGTTTCTGTTCTGATTCTGAGTGCTCCACTGAATATTCCTACATAGCCCACTCACACACTACTTTGAAGACTATTACACAGTTTTTAAATTACTACTTCAAAAAGTACTTTTAAAAACCCTACTACTATTGAGTCATCTCAATCCTCCTACAGTGAAGAGAAAGAGGAAAACTGGTAAAAGTCCTGAAAAACTCTACTGAAAAATATTTTACACCAAGTTTGTGAACGCTGTCAAATTTCACAGTGCTTTTTCAGGATTTGTGCCTCCACTCTTGCTCAGCCCAGGTGCTTTCTTCCCACTGCTTTTGCTCATGTGTTAGGGCACAGCCAGGGACAGTGATATGACATATTGCAGATAACATCCTAACATATTAAATAAGGATGTTCAAACACAGTGACAGATCCCGTTGTATGATGATACATCAGGGCAGCTCAAAGATAAGAATTTTAATATATTCTATTATGGAATCACTTAAGCTGACTAAGTGATATAGCTGTGGGGGGAATGGGATAACTCATAGCTTCCGGAAAGGGTTAAGAGATGGGAATGAAATGCCTGGGTGCTATAGGGAGACAGAAGTAGGAGTAAGCAAAATAAACCTGTGAAAGGAAAAAAATCCTTGATCTCTTTGAGTAATCCATGATACAGAGGACATATTTTTTTTCCTTACATGGAGGATGAGATGTCCCCAGCATATGTGACCTTTCTGAACTGTCCCCAGTAACAACTTTTCCATGATTTCCCTGACTTTAGGCTATGAATACCTACCATTAGATCAGAATAATTTGGGGTTGGAAGGGGCCTTTAACCTACTTTAACCAAGCAGGTTCATCTTCAACTAGATCAGGTTGCTCAGAGCTCTGCCCCACCTGACCTTGAATGTTTCCAGGTATGGGGCCTCCACCACTTCTCTGGACAACTCATTTCAGTGCCTTACAACCCTCTTTCTTCTACCTAGTCTAAATCTACCCTCTTAAAATTTAAAACAGTTATTCACTGTCCTATTGCAACAGGCCCTGTGGAGAAGTCTTCCTTCTAAGTCCCCTTTTAGGCACTGGAAGGCTGCCTTAAGGTCACGGCTGAGCAGCCCCACCTCTCTCAGGAGATGTTCTCCATCCCTCTGGTTACCTTTGTGGCCCTCCTCTGGACCTGTTCCAAGACATCTTTCCTACACTGAGAACCCCAGAGATGGATGCAGAACTCCAGGTGGGAGGATCTCACCAGAGTGGAGTTCAAGGGCAGAATCAACCCCCTGGACCTGCTGGACACCATAGATACTTCGGTGGTCTCAGCCTGCCTCATTTTCCTTAAACCTCTGAATCTCAGTCCTTTTCATTTTGAAATTTCCTTAGATATTCATCACTGAGAAGGCTATCAACCACTTTAAAATGTATTTTTTCATCAGCTGCAAAGCATTTTTCCATTTTAAGTTAAATTTTAGCCACAGAGAAAGCACCCACCAGAAATTTGACTTCCAGGCTAAGAAAATATCTTTCAGAATTAATCATTAAGTACAACTGAAGATTTTAAGCATTTTCTTTCTTATTGGGAAAGGGTCCCTTTGCCTTTCCCTTCATAACAAAGATAACATGCTTTCACCTAGAACTACAAACCACAGTGGTTAAGGCATTTGAATGGTGAAAAGTATTTACTTCCCTGATATCTGAAAAGAAAAGCAGTGTTGTATTTG
>JAHLSL010000042.1:9479650-9494650 GCA_025920805.1 Petroica traversi | reverse complement strand
TTATCATCTTTTTTGGCAGGAGACCTCGGTGAGGTAGATCCTTGTTTCTTCACCAGAATTTGGCCCTCTAGATTTCTTAAATGAGTGACCATATTTTGAGAGCTGGGTCTGTGGGGGCACAGAGAAAATGTGGCAGTGTGATGAGCTGGGATGGCTGTTGCAGACTGACATGGCCAATGCTAGCAGAGTTTTGGAGAACAGAATACAGCCTGGTCACCTCAGTTAAAACTTCAGTCTGTTCAAGATACTTAAATCACCCTCCCTCTTAAATAAGTGTAAGATGAGGCTTTATATGCAGTTCTCCCAGTAAATAGTCTATATTCTATATAGTATTATATTATAAATAATAAAATATTATTTAGGAAAAATAGAGGATTGGTGTGTGATACTAAAGAAAGGAATTGGTTTAAGATTGCCAATTGGAATCCTTGTGCTAACAAAAAACTACTAATTTTTAATATATTCTTTTTAGACTTTAATTATTCAAGAGTCCTGTGAGTATTGTACCCCTTGTACTTTATCTGTCAGCATTGTGCCCTTTTCTGCCCTCTTAATTTTCCAAAAATAAAAGAAAAGAATAGCAGGGGAAACAAAAATACTTGAATCTTAAATATACTGAAGGGGAAGAGTTACTCGGTGTCTTTTATTTTAGTATATATTCCTTGCTGAGTTACTTTTGAGTTTTTTTCTTAGCAACTTAATTAAAAGCAATTAATTTTTCTTTGAATATTGTAATTTAAGAAAAAAGAAATATTAAAAATATCTCCTAGGGAAAAGACTAAGTTTTATCTACAACACTTGTTTTTATCAGTTTTGGATGAGCTGGTTTACTTTGAGACGCAGCTTTTTATTTAAAGTCCAAGCAAAGTAGAACAGCAATGTGTAGTCACAAAAAAAAAAATTAAATTGGTTATTTGCTGTCAACTCCATCTGATCAGAGCCACCAGGCTTGGTGGCTACCAATAAAAGCAGGAGAGTGGAGGGGTCCTGTGCAGAGAGGTAAATCAGGAGGGGACGAGAAACCATCAGAACAAAATCTGAGTGATGTGGCAACACTGATCCATGAGACAGGAACAGGAGGTGAGGGTGGGAGGAAATCCTGCAGACGTTCTGAACGTGGGCAGCTTGAATGTGGGAAGGATGAGCCAAATATTAGCTAGCTAGTGCCCAACTGCAGGAGGATTTAGCAGTGAGAAGACAGAAGAATTTGAATACCAGCTAAGAAAATAGTTTGCAACCAAGTTCTATTTAGACAGCTGCACTATAAGACATACAATAGTTTAAAAATTAACTGTGCTGCAGTGTGCCTGTGTGGATGGGTACAAATGGCAATAAAGCACAGGAGTGTGGCTTTCATACCTGTGTCTCTTAGATCTGATGCAGATGTATAGCTGATATTTTCATTCTGCAAATGTCTATGTGTAGGAAGAAAATGTAGCTGGTTAAGAGGCCATACGCAGTTTTAAAATGCTTTCTTGCAGGTCTGTAGGAACTTGGTGCTTTTGAGTGCTGAGTAAGAAGATATTCCCCCTGTGAATGTGATTGAGGTAGCCATTAAGCTTAAAGTTCAGGGTTTAAATAGAGGACCTTTGTATAATGTTTTCTGGAAAATGGATACTCTCCTTCAAAATGCTGGTTTGAAATACAGGGAAGATAATGACCCGTGCATTTGCATGTTGGATAAGTGACTGGGGTTTATAGGCTGTGGGTATGGGGCCCTTCCTCCCAAATGCTGCTAAAAGTGATGTAGTGTCAATCTCCTCGTTTAAGGACAAAAAGCAGTGTCTGTTTTACAGTGTCTCCAGCGAGTCTGTGTCTTCTGCTGGCATTTTCTGCCTACAAACAGCTGGAGCAGAATTTCAGGTGGGGATAAATGTAAAGAGAGGTATCTGAGACATTTCTCTTCCCAGCCTTAGGGAGTAGAATAAGTTTTGCCCCTGGTGTGAATTCAGTTGTGGGTTTTCCCCTTACTCTGGCCAAGAAGAAACAGTCCTTGCTCTCACCCTGCAGCACTCCACAGAAGCTGGGACATTTGGCTCATTCAGGCAACTGGGAAGCTGGGCTGGCACAGGGCATGGATTTAGGGTGGTGGAGGTAGGTGCTGTGAGGCTGACAAGACTTTTTGAAAAGTGTGGTGTTTTACAGAACATGCCCTTACAGTGCTTGGGCTCCCAAGGAACAGATTAAGGCCAAGGCTGCAGGTTTAAATTCTTTGATGGAAGTTATTGCCTGCTGGATGGGTTGATAAGGTATGCAGCTTAAAAAAAATCTTATTATTAAGATGAGATGCCATTATATCAGTTATTGTAGCCCAAGACTTGATGTTTCAGGCTGAAGCCTGAAAATTAACACCTTAAATGGTGGTATGACAGTCATGAATGATACATGTAGGCTGTAACCAGCTATGAGGTAGGTGGGTCAAACAAAACCCTAAACCTTGTAATGTAGGATTCCGTAAGACATCAATTTGAAGGATATTTATTCTAAATTAGGTCTCATTTCACACCCTAATAAGAATTTGCCTTAGCTTTCTATTTTTGTTGCTCTCTGAGAAAATACATTTTTTGTTTTGCTTAATCAAAATGTTTTCCTAAATACATGATTTGTACAAAGTTTTTTTTTGTCTTTGTTTTGAGCAACACTTAAAATTTAGTAAGAGCACTGTATCCCTTTAGCACTGTCTTCTACTTTATTATGGATTTTCTCTAAAATCAGTGTTATAATGTGACTCTCTGTTATAGAGAGTCACATTTGGAGTGTCAGAAAGTGACAGAAAGACAGAAAATCATGGTCATTCAGGTGAGGGAGGAGCTTAGGGGTTCAACCTCCTGCTCCAAGCAGGGTCAACGCTGAAATTCATATCAGTTGCAGCCCAGCTGGGCAAGGTTGAAAACCAAGGTTGAAAAATCAAAGCAATAGAGCTCTAGAAGACAGGAAACCATTAGTACTGGTAATTGGGGACAAAAATATGTTACATTTTAGTGACTTAGCATGTTTAAGCTTAGCACAGGCTCGTTCTTTTATCTCTTGATGCTGTGCTAAAATCATCTTGGCAAAGCAGGTGGCCAAAAAGGGTGTCAGCAAAGAAACAGCTGCAGCCTCATCATTCAGCCTCAGAAGTGTCTTCCACTTCCTTATTAAAGGGGCACATAGGGCACTGATAGAGTGCTGCAAGGACTCCCCCCTCGTTTTTTTGGGGCCACAGCTTGCCTTTGGAGCTGAGATTGAGCCCATCCCCTCCCCAACACCCCAACACTCTGGCTTTTCCCCTTCTGTGGCACAGTGTTTCATGTACTGCCCCATTAAAACACTTCCCTTTGTTAGGGAGTTCTCATTCCTCTTTAATTATGTCCTCCAGAGTGGCATTCAAGGGTAGGTTATTTTCCTTCTTTGTAGAGGATGTGGAATAATTTTCCCAAGGCAGTTTTAACTTCCCCTTTCCTTTAGTAATCCTAGTGTTTTAAATTACTCCTTTAATCACCGTCTCAAAGTAATCACCATGCAATAACCTGTCCTGTGATTCTGACTCAGGAATAAGAACTTCCCCCTTTCTGTGGCTGAGGAGGTGACTGAGAAATGACCGTTATGTGTTTTGTTTTTGAAACATTTTATTAATTGTGCTCTTTTATTTTTTTTTTAAATTTCACCTACTTTTTAAGAGGATCTGAGTTGGAGGCGGGATAATGTTTCATGGATGCTTCAAATTTCCCTTCTTGTTTTAGGATTTTTTGATTAACTCCTCAGTTTTAATGATTATCATCCTCTGCAGAATTCACTTCCATTAAGAACCATCTTTTCCAGATCTGATTAAACTCTCTTTCTTTAGCTCTTGTTGAGCCCTTTGTGATATGTGGAATCCAGCAGGGCTACAATTAACCAGCTCCACTCCTCAGAGAGTAGCTTGAAACCACCTTTTAAAAAACCTATAGAAAAGAATTAAATGTGTGGTCTCCATCTCTGTGAAATGGCAATGCTTACGATAATAGATACCACACTTTTCTAAGATTTCATGGGGCAGCCTGTTGGTTTTTTTTTTTTTTTTTTGCCTACAGAACCATTTCAGAATATTCTTTCCCATGTGGGTTTCACTTGCTTTCTTTTCTGCTAACTTTGCTTTCAGGGATCCCAAAAAAAGAGAAGTGGTTGCTAAGGATGTCCAACATTTGTTCCTGGACTGTTGCACTGCCAAATTACAAATTTTGGCACCCCAGAATCCCAGTACAATTGGTTCAGAAAATTTTAGATACCTCGTTATTTCTTCCCACTTTTTCTGCATCTTGCATGCACAGTTCTTCATTTGAATTTAGGAAATTTTTAGCTCCATCCATAGGATGGCAGCTTTGCATGGAATGTAGATGGTGTTGAAATGGACAGTGAACATCTCTGTCAATGGATCATGAAGAGAAGAAGGAAAATTTTCTTTTGCAGATGACAAGAAAACATTCCCATAATATTCCCAACCTGTCTTCAGGAAGCTGCTTGGTTCTTTGCCCATTTTTGGGAATGTGTGACTACAGGGAGCAGGACGCCTTCCTCATCTGAGAGGATCTTTGCAAAATCTTTCGTGGGGGAAATCCAGACTTCTCGCCTTTGCCTCTGGAGATATCAGAGGATTTGCCAGCAAACTTTGTTAATCAGAGAGTTTTCAAAGTGCAGAGGAACCCGATTTTGATCTCCTTGATCTGAGACATATTATTCAAAGAAAGAAGTCTAAGTGTTTGCAAAGCAGGTACTGAAGGTGGAACCCACCTTGCCTACTGATGGAAATAACATAACACACAAAATAAAACCATTTAGAGGGACAAGGGAATGGACAGTGGAATATCTGGGGTTAATGTGGTCAGTGCTTCTGTCCTCTCCATCCTCTTGGCTTCACAAATAAAAAGATGGGATGAAGGCAAACCTGGGACTTGCTCTCTCTCAACTGGAAGACCAGTCATAGGTTAAAATCTGACTGGTAATTTATGCATTGGTAACTACTCCTGTAAAGTTATTTCTGACACTGAGGCCTATTTCCCAAACAGCTGTTGGTTTTGTCCCAGTTTTCTGAGGCAAAACTGACTAAATCCCATTATAGAGAGGCCAAGCAGGCTAAGTCTTTCACATCTAACAGCAGAGATCATGACTGAGGATGTTGCTGGCTGAGGACCTGGTCAGACTCAACATGCACAGAAAGCAGCTGTACTGGACACCATGGGACAGCCACTCGAGAAAAGGGATTGAGTTCACACCATACTAACCAGTTGTGAAAAATCCCACCCTTAAAAATAGACAAGAGCAACAACAACAGACAAACAAACAAACAAAAAGAAACAAAGCAAAGGAAGGTATAAGGCTTGACTGCTCACTGGAGCTCTTATGCAAAAAAAAACCCAAAAACCAAACAGCTCTACAATAATTTCTTATATGTTTTACTCTATGTTTCAGTATTTCAGATACTCAGGGTAGGATGACAGTCTTATGAGTATAAGAAAAAGCTGGGAGAATGAAACCATTCCTGAAATGACATTTGGTGGTTAATAGCTTCAAGCTTTGAAATGGGTAGCTTTTAGAAGAAGCAGATGGCTAATAATGAAGCAAAATTTATATGTGATCACATGATGACATTTAATTTTTAGAAAATAGTTTCTTTTGCTGTCATTACATATGTTTTCCATGAAATACTGTCTTGTGGCCACTGTGACTTTGAGCCAATCCAGACTGACACTGCCACAACCCTGTGTTTCCCCTCCCATATCCACCCTCCTGTGCAGTCATTTCTGCACCAGCACTTCTGTGGTTTAGGAAGTGAACTGGATCTCAGAAACTGAGATGAGTTAAAATAACAGAAGGAAATATTAACTGAAAACACATCTTTTTAATAAGTTAAATCCAAGTTTATCTCCCCTCCCTGGTCCAGTTCAGATAACCCCTTTTTTGTGTAGCTGCAAACACAATGTTGGATCAGAGTTGATGGGGGCAAGTGGGACACTGAACCCATGGCTCCTTTCTTCTGAAGGTATTGTGGGAAGAAGACTCTGAAACAATGACCTAATTAATATATTGAGGCTCTGAGCCAAGTTAAATTTCTTTCCAGTGTATGAGGTTTTGGGTGTTTTTTGTTTCTTGTTCTGTTATGGGGGTTTGCCTGATGGTTTTGTGGGGTTTTTTTTGTTTTGTTTTTTTGTTTTGTTTGTTTGTTTGTTTGTTTGTTTGGTAAATTTCTGCCTTGAGAATTTTGGGTTAAAAATCCATCACTGGTTTTCTTTCACTACAAATATAGAGTCCATTCATGTCTCTACCCCAAATTCTGTAGCTCCAAAGTAACCCCAAGGTTGTGCATGCGTGTCAAAAGTAAATAACTGAGCAACAATGAACAGAGAGGGGTCAAGATATCCAAGTTCAGCAGACGCACTGCAGCAGTGACTCAGGAGGACAGCACATTAGTAAATTAGGCTTTTGCCAGATGTAAAAGCTGATCCTTTTTCAATTGGGTATCATCTGAAAGGTCAAGAAGTAATGAAGCATGGGCACACAGATCCCCTATTGCCATGTGTTGCTACAAACTCTTATCTCATAATGCACTGGCAGTCACGAGGTACCAAGCACAATAAAACAGCATCCTGGGGGTGTTCTGGTGCAGGTCAGTGGTCAAAAAAGCATTCTGCAAGAAATGAAAATTGGTGGGACAGTAAACAAGGGGCATTTTGTATTCCTTAATTTTATGGTTTTAGTGTATTTGCAATTTTCTGATATTTCACATTCCAGGGCTCTCCTGTGATGCAACTGAGAGCTGTTTACTCTTGAATAATTATCAAAAGATCAGAAGCCAAACACTCTTCTGATTTACACCAGAACATATTAAGCTACCTCTGTTGATTTTCAGCTAATTTGGAGGCACTCCAAATGCATACTGGTGTAACTGACAGGAGAATTTGGCCCTGTATCTCTACAAGAAATAATTTCCTAGATGGATAGGAGTCCTGGTACCAAGGTAAATGTGACAGAAAATCTGTGATTAGGTTGGATTGACTTCCACACTGGAAACCTTTTTTGTAAATACTATATATAAATACCAGAAAAATGCTGTTTGTTTTATATATCTGTGGATAAACACAATTTTATTAGAGCTACCAATATGTAATAAGGGAAGTAGCCATTTTAAGTAACAGATGTCCTATAGCAGCCCCCACAAAACAGGGGAAGGTATAAAACAATCTTAAAATATTGTTGAAAAAGGAGTTCCATGTTACCACTAAAAGTAGACCTGATTTTCTTTTTCTGAGGACTTTAAACTTGTAGATCCTGCTTCTTCATATTGTATCCCCTCTAATATTAAAAAAAAAATAAATAAAATCAGTAAGGATCACACTTTTCCCTTAGGAATAATCCACTTTTTCAAATGGTCATAACATGTCTTGAATCAGAAGTCAGAGTTAGAACCACCTTTCATAAGTGTTTAATTCAATGCTTATCCTATGTGATAAAGTGATTCCAGGTCTCTGTAGATGCTTGTGTTGCACAGTCTAATTGTTGTTTCCTAGTTTTGAGACAAAACCCATAAGTGTTTCTGACATCCTCTTCAGCCACCAGTGAGTCAATAAATCATTGCAACCACTCATTATTTCCTGAACTTCTGCTTCCCTCAAAATGGAGAGAAGGATGGAAACAAACTTAATGGCTTAAACTTGGACACATAAATACAATTCAAATTAATGTTTTCTCTTCCTTATCACTACAGATGGCTTATTCAGGGTTTTTCAAGTGCCATGAACAACTGCTGTACTTCTGAAAGTTGTTGGGTTTCTGTTGTTGTTTTTCGTGCAGCAATGTCTGTATTTCTAAGTTCATTGGGCAGTAGATATTTCTGTTTCTTATCGTATCTTCCAGTTTTGTTGGGATCCATTCCTCATTTATTGCAATCATTGAGTTCAAATCCAAAAGCTTAGTGGAGCTACCTTTCTTTTCCACAAGTATTGACATATACACTTTTCTGTCTCTTTTTGGTCTCTGCTTGCTTTGCACGGCTGGAGACCATGTTCCAAGTTCCCATTTGCTACTCCAAGTTATGGAAGCTTCCTCGTAGAACCAAAACTCTTCCTCATTTTGTCCTTAGTGGAAAATGAATCAAATTTCATCAACACCCTTAGCATGGAGTGCAAGCTACAAGCAGGCACAGGAAACTTAATCTGCATGGTCTGTTTGTGCAATCCAGAATTTATCAGTGAAGCATCTCTCTGCTGAAGGCCAGAGCATCAGCCTGAAGACTTTTCTACATTAGTTCAACATTAGTTCTACATTAATTCAACATTAGCTGCCTGCCTGTTGGCTTTTTAGTTATGTAGAATGGCCTGTGAAGTGTTCACACCTCTGTCAACAGCAGTCAGGCACTCCAGAGCCCCACTGAAGTCCAACACTGGAAGTCAGGAACTCCATATGTACTTCACAGGGGTAGTCAAGAGTTCCTACCTTTACTTTCTACTGTGTTTTCACACTTGGAGTGTTTATTCCATGCGAGTTTTACCCCAGTCGGCTGTTTTAGCCCCAACATATTCTCACTCCCCAGCAACCCAACCTTAAACCCCACAAATAACAGCATAAGTCAAATGTAATGTGATGGGAGGCATGAATCATAACATTTGAGACAGCATCTCTGCCTGAAACCACGATTCATTCTGATTTATTGACAAGAAAACGTGGCAAAAAGTTTCTGCCTTTTGAGTTGGCTCCTTTTATTTTTAAAATCCATTGTTGGTAACTAAGCTGCAGCCCTATTTATGGTCAGAACTCTGTGGTGGTTTACCTGGACTGTCAAGTACCAGTGAAAGCCACTCTTCTGGGCAACACAAACACTTACTAATCCATACTGTTGCCTTGAGACTGAAGGGTTATTTCAAAATTAACCTTGAGTTCAGCACAGGGTCTCTTAAATTGTGTTCAGTTTCTGTGCATGTGTTTCAGTGCAGACATCTTCGTGTACAAATAAACTCTATGTCTGGTTAACTTGGGAGCTGCCGAATGCACTTTGATATTATGCAAGATCTTGTTAACTTTATCTATGTTTCACTGCCTTTTCTGCAGAAATGGAGAAGGGGAAATTGGATCAAGGTCTTAGTTTAGTACTAGTCATCAACAGTGTGGAAAAAAAAATCAAAGCCACATTAATAAACTAAATATTACCTCCCACTGATCGCTGGCTACCAGGCAGATAGAGTTCTTTCTGATGGACTCCTAAGAGGGTCTTCAATAAAGTAAAATATTGAGCTTGACGTTTCTCCTGCTTGCTGCCAGGAAGGTCTAAATTGAGTCCCAGTTGTTTTTCAGATTAATCCATTTGAGAGTATAGAATCTGGCAAGAGTGTTTTACAACTTTTTGAAAATGTGTTTAAGCTTAATGCAGTTTTGGGTATTTCATGTGTGTGTGCTTAATTATAAAACACTCATCCTCTATCAAGTACAAGGTATTAGCATGAATGCCTAAAGAGACCTGGTAGAAATAAGCAAAGTGCAGCAGCAAAAAGTGATGCTCAGCGTGAGTGAGGGACAGAGCCAAAGCATCTGCAATGTTTTTCTGAAACCTTGCCATGTTTTAAAAGTGATGACTACTCCTGCAGCACTCCTGTTCCTGGGGGCCTGGTTCTTCTTGTTTACACCAGTTTTAGCTCAGTTGACTTGAGAATTATTATATTCCTGTAAATCAGGAGAAGGAGGAGACTTTGGCTCAGTCTTTGCTGTCAGCTGGAGAAATATAATAACTCTCCTGCGTGGACTGAAAAAGAAACCTGAACAGAGAAATAAAGGTTTAAGAGTTTAGAGGCCATCTTCAGTTCCAAGCCCCTTCTTTTGAAGTTTGGTGAAGGATGTGGCAGGAGCACATGTAAAGGAGTGTTCAGCTTTATGAGCAATTAGCTTTTAAGCACTTTATGACTGCATTGCAGCTTACAAGCGGTATGATCTAGAGCTGGCTGTTAGTTTTTCAACCTAATGGTTTTCTTTTTTTTTAAAAAAACCAAACTCCTCCACTCATTAATGAAGCTGAAATTACTTTCTCTTGAAAAGCATTGGTTTTGGCTGAACTTTTGAAGGGGAGACTTTTTCATCTTGAATTTTGAGAGGAAATAAATGCCCATACCAGAAGGGAAAATGTCCTCCTGGTTAGATGAACTGCAGGTTGGAGGGACCAAGGTGAGAAGAGGGTTTTGGACACTCTCACATGCCAAGTAAAACTGCAAAAACTGCACAAGTGGTCATTCTGATCTTCATCCTCCTGTTCCTCCCTGTGGTCATCCTGAATGGGAGGTGGTGAGGAGATTTTATCTCCTGTGAGTCTTAGACATGCCAAAGCTCTCTTTAGCAGAAGAATCTTTAGAGAAGACTCTTAGTGTGTTATCGAACTCTGTGATAGAAGCCTGTGGATCACCAAAATTCTCCTGCTTGAGTTTTGATCCTCTGAATACTCTGGGCCATGCTTCAGACACTTCCATTATTCCTCAGCTAATATGATGCTTTTTCAACTTATATTAGAAAACTGTTCCTCCTTCTCCAACTCCCTTTTCTTTGTTTTGGAGGCTTTCACAAACA
This sequence comes from Petroica traversi, assembly GCA_025920805.1. NCBI lineage: Eukaryota > Metazoa > Chordata > Aves > Passeriformes > Petroicidae > Petroica > Petroica traversi. The sequence continues at coordinate 9,484,090 of JAHLSL010000042.1, read as the reverse complement.
TCAATTTTGATCTGTGTATACAGCCTAATACATATATACATGCAAATAAGACAATGTGCATTTTATATATATTTACTACATGGCTTGCAAAATTCCTCCTATTCTGGATGAGGAGAGATATCAAAGCCTTTAACAAAATGTATCACAGCTCACTGCTTGTTCTGGCCAGAGCAGCATGTAATTCTTGTAAAGGCAACCAGAGAAAATTTGTCAAGGTTACCAAACTTCCTTGTGCTGGAAGCATAGCCACTCTCTGATGCTGGGACATTGCCAGTGACATCTGACAGCAGAGTATAACAAATAAGCTAATGCTGATCACAAAAAAAAAATAGCAGGGAGAGATGGGGTTTATGTAAATTAATTTAGTTTTTAGAATTAATTCTTTGGCAAGTGAAATCATGGAGGATTTTTCCTTCTCTGGCTCTCAGATGGGTTTAACACAGCACTATTGTTAGCCCTATAAAAATGACTCCACTATGGGAGCACACTTCCTGCATGATCAATCCTATCACATGGATACAAATAGAACAAGGTTGGATTGGCATGCAGCACGTCAGGGTAGGAACAGCCAAAAAGGAAAATGGTCTGAAATCCCATGGGCAATGACTGTACACATGGCTATACAATAGAGTAAATATCTGCTCAAAGATAATGAGAAGCAGGGTACCCTCTTTTGCCTCCAAAACATAAGTGACATTTCTCAAAACTATGACATCAAATGACCAAACGTGTCCTTGGACATAATGAGTTATTTATTGTGTTTTAGGTTTAGATCAAGAATGATTTGAAAGTGTGACAAGATACCTGAAAATGTTAAATGAGCATATGAGGGAAATATTATTGTAATTACACCATGGATTTTCATTAAGTGCCTATAAGAGTTACTGGAAAATTAGCTACTGGTTATATTTTGAAAACAAAGTTAGAGTTGAGCTTGACATATAAACAGGAGTTAATTTTATAATTTAGTGGGTTTTTTGCTGACTCCTCAAGGCATTGCAGATTTTATTTTAATCTGACAGATCTTAATGGCTTTTCGAAAAATGTTTTATGAAGAAAATCTCAAGTCATTGCCCAAGAAAGCCAGTCCAAGATTATTCTACCATCTGTGGGCAACTTGGATGCACACAGACATTAATCTATCTACTGGTCATGTCTCGGGTTTACTGACGAAAAAGCTCTTTTATTAAAAATGCCACTTTCTGATCCTTATTGCTCAGGAGGGCTTAAGCCATAATGTGACATCTGTTGGCTCAACCAATTATGTATAAGGCATTTTTGATGCAATGGTTTTGTTAGAACATGCCAAAATCATTGAAACTTTAATTGGAAAAAATTTCACAGGTCCAGATTTTAATTTCCAGCGAGAGTGGGAAGAAGAAGAGGAGAACAGAGTTCATTCATTTCAGAAGAGTCAGTAGTTAAGACATCCATCTGCTGTGAGAAACCAGATTCATATGCCTGCTCTGCCATTTTCATCTCCATGTGAGTTGTTTGAATGGAGGTCTAAGAACACCCTGACCCGGTGAGTAAAACTGATATTGGAATAAAAAAAATTAAAAAGTGGAGGGGGTTTATTTTGCATTAGACAGTAAATAAAATGGACATCCCAGGCAAAATAAGTCTGTTTGACCACACTTTAAGCAGCCTGGCTACGTCCTGGAATAGGCTGGGAAGCAGTTGTTATGGAGATGGTTGTGCAAGAAGAAAGAAAATATATGCTTAATGTAAAAGCAGAGAATTGACCTGACAGTGCTACTGTTGAACTATGAATACCACCATAAAAACAAGACAGGGAAAGCCCTCCTGAGCACAGAGCATTCACAGGCACCTTTTTTTAGGTCACAAGCACCCTCAGACCCAAGTTAGAGCTGTGAAGGTCAGAAACACACGAGTGTGTCAAGGTTCCCTTAACTGCAGACTGAGCAACCACAAATCAGATAAAAGTAGCAGTTCCTGATGCCAGAGGAGATATCTAAAGCCCTGAGCTGTGTCTTGGTGCATCTGCATTAGGTTTGGGGTTTTTAGGGTTTTAGTCCTGTCCAGGCCAATGGGTTGACGTGGAAATCTCAGTCCATGCCCCTCATGGTTTAAACTATGATGAGGTCTCCTGCCACAGAAATTTATTCCTTTCAGATGAAACTAAACTGGGATGTGTTTAGGAGCATGTTTAATGGACTTAACTACTAACAGGAAATCAGAGCACAGGCTAGGACTAATTACTATGTGGGCAGTAAACCATAAGCAGATTCTATTTTCTATTCTATTCTATTCTATTCTATTCTATTCTATTCTATTCTATTCTATTCTATTCTATTCTATTCTATTCTATTCTATTCTATTTATTAGTTCTGAGTGTTTCAGATGTGCGCATCTTGAAAGCATAACTCCCTTAATTGAGTACTCATAGACAACCACTGCAGAACCATAGAACTGTACTTTTCTAAGCAAAAGTTTATCACTAATGATAATGATAATGATGTGAACACATATTGAAAAGGGTGTTCTGACTTCACAGAGCTGCCTTTTTATACTGCCACAGAGCCATATTTGCAGTCTTTTCCTGATGGTTTTAGTCTCTGATCCCTGAATGTTTTGTATGGCATGAAAATTAAGGATAGTGGGGTTTTGGTCTTGTTTCTTGGGGTATTTGGGGTCCTGCCTTGGACAGAAGATGCCTGAACATGTTCCAGGCCAGGGAAGGAAGTTAGGAGCTAGTTACATTCAAAAAGTACAAGCCTGTTATGGAAGGACTGCTTCAAAGCAGAAATTATGAATTTCTCACTTCTTAGAAGACTTTGACAAACACACAGAGATTGCTTTGAAAAAAAATGTAGGTGGTGATGGTGGCCCATTCCCAGGGCCACATTAAAACTGTATTCAGCATAATCACGATATTTTTCAAAAAGTCTCTAAATAGGGTAGTAGACCAGCTGGCTAAAAAGCTAAGGACCTAGATGTGAGATCTCTATGTGCTATACAAGGGAATAAGTGAAGCATCATCAATAAAGAAATTTTGACACCTTATGTAACATAAATTAAATGTTACAGAAACAAGATTTGCATGAAGCATTCCTAGCAGTACGTGTGAACCCAAGGGGGGAAGGAGAAGGTGTAGTTAATAATGTTCATTAATTACAAAAGTTTCTTACATCTAAGTTTTCTTGTGTCCTACATTCTAGGCAGCTGCCTACTTTGAAACATCATTTTTATCAGATAGATCCATGTCTTTTTTTTTTGTTATGGTGAATAAACTTGTGGCATCTGTGACGTTCATGTGATTCCTATTCCCATTGGAGGATGAAGTTTCCTTTGGTGAAATGAGATTCTGGCAAAAAAGACTATTAATAAATGTAACTTCTTATGCGTAGCAAACTATTTTGTGTACTTGCAGCGTGGGGAATTCTTCAAATGGTTTTCTTTTATGAATAATTGTAAATTTAATGTTGGCATCAATAACTTCTTTAAATGGCTCATTCTATATCTGAGTTACATACTTCTTAGCAACACGGCTCAGCTTTGATGAATCTTGGCATAATTTTTAGGTTTTACTGTGTGAGTACAAAAGCAAGGAAGATGCTAGAATTGTTCAAATTACCTGGCTCTTAAATGGTTTGAGGGGAAAAAGGAATGCATTATGCTTTGGTCATTGAGATTGCAGAACACAATGGAAGCAACATTTTTTTTGATTATTATTCAGTTGCAAAACAGATTCAGAAAAATAAAAAGGCAGCACACCTACAGAAAAAGCTTTCTCAAAAGTGATCTAAGCAAGGAGGGTTTGACTGAAAACAACTTTCTTCTATGGTGAGTTTGTTATTGACAGCTACAACCAAACAATCATGAGAAGATGAGATGTTATTTGTTTTAGGGTGTCTCTATTTGCCAGTTGGAGTTTTTTCCACATGGGATAGAGCATGGGGAAAAGGCTTGAACTGTTTGGAAATGTTACCATCAAACAGGAATCTGCTGTACAATGTGGTGTTCCAACATTTCAGTGTCTGCGAGGAAATTTTAGTGCTTTAAATACTCCTGTCACCCTGCTGTGGGGAACAGCCTAAACTCAAGGTGGCTTTGACTGAAGCCTTTGTCTTGGTTCTTCACCATGTATTTGTACTCTTCACACTTATATTTGTAACTCTGTAGGCTCTTGTATTAGTGACTAATTTCCCAGTAATTTCCCATAGCCTTTCCCTAAACAAGAAACCAAAGCAAATTCCAAATCTCTAAGCCCCAAAAAGTACCAAGCCCCAATATTATCTTGATTCTTCCAAGCTGCCAAGATTAAGAAGTACCTTTTGAAATTCATTTTCATGGGCAAAATACCAGGGCATCCTATCGCACATCTCAGGACAATTTTATTTAATTATTATTGTTATTGTTATTGTTATTGTTATTATTATTATTATTATTATTATTATTATTATTATTATTATTATT
>JAHLSL010000042.1:9468071-9479640 GCA_025920805.1 Petroica traversi | reverse complement strand
TTATTATTATTATTATTATTATTATTATTATTATTATTATTATTATTATTATTATTTGTTGCTCATTGGAAAGCACTATTTACATGGCACATCTTTGTGAGGTTAATTTTTATTTTGGAGGTGTTATGGTTTCTACAGTTCATAGTTGTTGCTAACTTAACTGATCAGCAAAGCAATGTCAGAAAAGTGCAAAGAGAACAAGCACAGAATGAGGTAGATACACCCTTAAAAGGCTTAAAATAAGGACTTCTTGAAAATGGCTGGGTTTTTTCCCTTGTCTTGCCTGATCTGCCTCTCTCTACCCAGTATATGGTTGGAAGACTGGAGTTTCTGGGACCCCAGGGAAGAGTTTAATGAATAAATGTCCTGTGTTCTACATTATATGAATCCTGTCTTTAAAAAAAAAAAAAAGTTCTTAAAGTTGATGAGCTATAGATTTGAAGTCTTTCCCTCTGCTCATGCATGCCTTGAAAAATAAGATAAAAGACAAAATAACCTCCAGCTGAAATTAATAAAACTATCCTCTTGCAGTTTGAATAAAATGTAAGGGCTAGACTTTGAAAAGTTTGAGTCTAAGACATGCTCCAAAACTTAGGCTGAGGTTCTTTAGTCCTGATTTTTTCTCCAAGCAATGAGCTCTCAGCAGTTCCTACTAAAGAGGGTAGAAATTTCTGAGGGCTGCTATGGCTTGAAAAGTGGGTCTTTTAAAAATGGATTCAACATCTTATTTCAGAAAGTAAGTGAAATACTGATTTAAATATCAGGCCTGAGGTCTATTCCTGCAACAGATCAAGTGTAAGCACATAATTTACATCAGGTCACTCCTAAGCTGAGCCCTTCCTTAGTGCCATGGCTTGAGAGGGGGATTAAAGTGGATGGGAGAGGAAGTGAAGGAGGAACACCTTAAGTGTCCCTCTTAAAAGAGATTTTTAGTCCCTTTCTATGCCACCCAGAAAATCTGCACTGTGTTTTACAGTTTATTTAAAAGATATGGTTAAATATTTGTCCGTGGCAGTACACATTCCCTCTTATTTTTGAGTCTCTGAGAGGTAATACAAAGATAAGATTTTTCAGCTTTTCTAGTTCCTGTACTCCTTATAGGGCCAAAACCAGCTGAGAATTTAGGATTAGTAATTCATTCTTAGGGACCCTGATACTTACATTTTTAGAGCCTCTTTGTTAACATTACACTGGATCAAAAACCCCCAAAATTCTTGGTGACAACTGTGGCATATGAGGGCAATAGGTAGAGATGAACCTAACTCTGGACCAGAATGTCACAGTGTACCAAGGCAAAAAAATTAATTAAATTTTGTGTGAAATTTGGAAAGGCTAAACAATACATTGTGTAACTGTGTATACATATATATATATATATATATATAAACTGAGGGCCAAATCCACTATGGAAGGCTAAAATAGCAATTTTTTTTTACACCAAACAACACCCTGGCAGGACTGTGGGTTGGGAGACTGCACAGAATTTGTCCTATGGGATATTTCCTCCCAGTGATTTATATTATATGGGATGTTTGGTTCTTGGCAGCTCTCAGTAACGTGTATGGAGAGGCTGAGCCAGTAGAATTCAGTATAATTCAAGCACAAACAAGAGATGGTTTCTGTCAGACTTAGTCCTGCTCTGATCCTCACCCTTTTTGCCATCCTAATTCTCAAACAGTGCATGAACTCTGCATTTCTGGACATGGGACTGAACTACATTTTCCATGAAATGCACGTTTGAAATTTTGGGTGTTTAGGAAACATCCTGCCCTGTGGTTTTTTCAGGTGGTACTTGTGCAGGGAAGACAGGCACCATGCTTTCTTTTTGGAAAGATTGCTTATTCCTTGATGTGTCTGTCCCTCAGCAAACATAAGAGGGATTTTATGGATGTGCATGAAACAAGGCAAAGCTACAACAAATGTGACTTCAGCCAGTTCCACTGCCAAAGTCCTAGCAAAATTATTCATTCTCAGATAAATCTTTAATTGGCTCCCCTCTTAATACTATTTCTGGACCCCAGAGTCCTTTCTAAAAAGCCTCTGTGGAATATTTTTCTTCATTTTTAATTAATTATCTGCAATGTAAATTAATGCACAATAGCATTTTTTTTAAAGTCAAGAGGAAAGCATTTTCGCCGTAAATTAAGATTCCTCCATCAACAATTTCACTGCAGCTGAAGCTGCATCTTCCCTTTTCCAAAGCTCCAGACTCTCCTTCGTGGTGCTGCTCTGCAGCAGTAAAGAAAGAAACCACGGCTTCACAATACTAAGCACTCCAGTGGGAAACACAAACAGAGTGCATAAACCAAAGCATTCATTCCACGAGATTTTATTAAAAGGTTTCACCTCTAAATTGAGCTGTCATACGCTGTTGGGAAACTTTTTTACCACAGTTTATTTTAACTATGTAAAAAAAAACATTAAAGGAATGAAAATTCTGCAGTTTTTCATATAAAAGGCATGACCTTTCACACCCTGCCAGCAAGCCACAGTGCATTTAATCAAATCGGTTCGAAAGCCAAATCGCGCCGAATGCGAGGATTTTTTATTTCTTTTCTCCCCCCACCCCACAATTCTTGGGGATGACCCCAACCTTGTTAACATCCTGCAGATTCCTGTGTGTCTCTGCAGCAGGCTCTTTGGAGTTCACTCGGAGAAAAACTACGGCGCATGATTAAAAGATCTCCTCCAGATGAGAAGGACGTTCCGTAATTTATAAATCATTCATTTGTGACATAGCTTTATACAGCTTTTCAAGGAATTGCATTAACTGCTTTTGCAGCTTCCTCAAATGTTGCTTTCAGTAGACAGTGTCATAGGTCATTACCAGTTTTTCCCTTATGTAAGCAATTCCAACTTTCTATTAAAAATACTAATTTCCACCCCACTACAGTATCTTTTGAAGTAGCATGTATATTAAAAAAAAAAATTCGCAAGTTGCTTTGAAATATTAAAGGAATATATTTAAGTGAAGGGCTTTCAGGCAGGTTGTTTTTCTGTATTCCTGATGACAGAAAGATTTTAGCCTACAAAGTCAATAGTAAATTTTATTAAAGTCATTATTTTCCTGTTACAGGCCTTGTGCTTTAAATAAACTATAGCTGACAATGCTGTCTTACATACTGTCATGCTGTAAAACAGCCTTTCTTTATTACCACAGGGACAACTCATTTAGAACTTTGAAAGTGTTTTCACACTGGAGTTGCTCATTTGTGGTGCTGGCCGGTGGCTGTTCTTGACAAATACCTTTTATAGCTGGAAATTTCTCCTTTTTTTTCTTTTGAAGATACAGGGGAAGGAAAAAAAAAAAAAAGAGAAAAGAAAAGAAAAAAAAATTGCAAACCCAACATTTTCCTGTTAAAGATAAATATTCTACCCCCACCATTGGAGACATATCTCATTCTTCCCACAATATTTTTTTTCTATGACAGCTTGAAAAGTCTTGCCCTAACCCAAATTTTCCTATATTACTCTTGTGTAAGTTGATGGTAGGTCCACATAAATTAAAAAAAGAGCACTCCTATTATTTAAATGTTGTAATTTAAATTTTGTTATGTAATTAATATTATATATATTCCATGTTATTATTAATTATTATTATTAATTAATATATAGGCCCCTGGCTGAGGCTGCAGTGTCCCAAAACTGTTGTTTTGAGAGGAAAGTCATCACAAGGAATTTTCACCCTCTCCATCTTGCTGTCCTCAAGCCTCTGCTGCCAGCACCAAGGGGTTTAAGAGGGAACTGGGCACAGAAATAGAAATCATGGCTGGATAGGACTGACTTTTACACTGGTTTGGGGCTGTGACCCAGCAGAACCTCTTATGCCTTCTAACTTCCAGTTTCATGTCCTCCCCCAAGTCAAACAATTTTTTTAAGGTCTCCTGAGTATAAGAAAGGCAGGTTTGGAACTTTGGCATTGGATGTATCCCCTTGCTCTTCATGCAAAATCTCATTTTTCCCCCCATGAGGAGGCAGGGCTCTGACTGCCTAGCTTAGCTCCAGGCCTTCATCACAGAGCCATCCTTACTGATCCCAGAACTTTTGTCAGCTGTTGTTATCATGCAAATAGGATTGCAGACAGGCCAATTTTGTAAATTGTCCAGATGAATGAGTTATATGAGCAAATGCTGCTTGAATTACAGATGGATAGCTCCATCTTTGTATTTTGCTTTTCTGAATACATTTCTATGAATTAAACTGTCTGTCTTGAGAGCTGAAAAATTCAGTTTATCTCTATGAACTTGTGATAAAACGGAGGTGCTTGAGTCATCCAAATGTAGAGTTGAAAAGACCACGGGAGATGATCTAACTGACATCTCTTAATCAAGAGGGGTAACATTGCCCAAAACCTCACCCAAATGTTTATCTAAACCAGGTCTAGCCATAAAAACCTTTTCCATCCGTCCATCCATCCATCCATCCATCCATCCATCCATCCATCCATCCAAAATCACTTTTAGAGTAAATTAAGCTGTGTTTTTCTTAGTTTCTTTCCCACACCTTTTTATTATTTGGGGAAGAAGAAAGTGTTGCTTCTGTGTAGTGACATTTTAAGCATTGGAAATGGACATTTTACTTCTGATTTCCAAGCTGTACAAATCTAGGCTCCTCTAGCAGAGTTTCTAACTACTCAGTGTTGCTAAAACTCCCCCTTTCATGTTCATCTCATTATCCCATCCCCAGATCTCTCCTCACCATGAGTCAGTACAGATACCTATAGGACCCCTTAAAAAGCACATTAAAAAAACCTATCAAATACAGCCTGAGAAATTTCCACTGAGTTATTAAGCCAAAGTGGATGATGACAGACCCCAGCAAGGACCAAAAAAGCAATGGAAAGGAGTGGATGTGATCACACAGTTCTGCACAAGCAGGGGCTGTGAATCAGGGAGGGTGGAGGGCACAGTGGGCTGGATGGATGGCTCAGGTTTAATGCTGAATTTTATCTGACATTGCTGAAGGCTACTGCTGTGAGAGCCTTCTCCTCCCATCCCACTCTGCTGTGTTCCCAAATTTCCCTTCAGGGCTGGCTCAGTGACTCACATACCTTCACCATGTGTGGTTTGATGGGTTGGTTTTTACAACAAGCCAGTCACCATCTCAGTTCAGAGCCTCCCAGGCGCTGGGTCAGATGTGAATGAGGCAGGAGTAGCAAGTGGACAGACATGGAACCCTTGGCAGCAGCCCATGGTTGACTCAGATCACACATCAAACAAAAGGAACAAATTCTTCCTTTTTTTTTTTTTTTTAAATTCTGATTTAGTCTGATCTGCTTATAACTCTGAGTGTGATACTCCACACTGGATCTACCAGTCCAGCAGAGATTTTCACACAAAGCAGAGATGCTTATCCAGTAAAACTTCCATATGGGATTTACTTTTTCTTTGCCAAAGTAAAGGCACCAGAGTCCTGCCTCAGTACAGAAACATGGTATTCTTTCTCAGATTATAACATTTTAGTCATGTCATTCAGAAGCAGCAACTCTCCTGCTTTATTCAGCTAGTCAAATCAATTCTGAATAAAATCCCAGCCAGAAAAACCTCCACCGAAACAGTGGAGAGCAGAATATATCTATTTCATAGGCTAAAATATTCTGATTCAAAAGCACTGAAAGACACCATTAGAAATAGGAAGCTCCTTGTGGAAAACTCTCAAATGGCCAGAGAAGGGCTTTGAGTCCTTTGCTACGAATATTCTCTTTGGTGTGTGCACACCACTCTCTTTCTCCTCAGAGAGGCCAATTTAATTGTTCTTTTTACACTTTTAGGAAGTATTAGAAACACTGAGGCTATAAATTTACCACTTAGCAGTTTGGGCTTTGTGTAGAGCATGCATCTGGTGCTCTGCTGACATCCCAAAATCTGTGATTCTTGACAGAGAATATATATTTTTACATACCCAACCAGGAGGTTACATTTAAAGTCTGAATCCATGCACTGTACTCATGATTTATAATAAACATTCTCTCTTTGGGTCACCAATGCTTTAATTTGCTGCCTGTTGAATGGACCTGTTTTTCATGAAAGAGTTTAAACACACATCAATGAATTTTAGGTCTCAGTATATCAGCTGTCTAGAAATAGCAGTAAAATTTCAGAAATTAAACTCCAAGTACACACTTTACAGTGATTTTTGTCCTCCTGGACATCAACAGGTATTTTTCTCCTTCAAGTTGTGAATTTCAATAGATGAAAATGCTCATGAATATTGGTTATCTGCTGCAGAACCATCTGTCCCAGCTGCAGGACTGCCCAAAGACTTACCCAGACAAAAGACTCACAAAAACTGTTTCAAATTCTGGATTGACTGGTTCAATATATAGCAGTGGATATCCAGCCCACATTTTGCAACTACTTTTTGCTAGGTTTCTCTGCAAGAAACTGAGGGATTATTTTTTACTCTTTCCCCCCCACAGTCGTGTCCCTCATGCTTCATGTAGCTAATGTAGATTCTATCAAAAAGCATGATTTGTGATGTTTGTGTGTTACTGTTTACTTAAAAGTGCTAAACCCACCTTTTCTTATCAACAGGAAACTTTCAAGATATTTAAAAGCCTGCCTTTAAACCTTCTGGCAGCAATAAAGCAAAAATGGCAGGTGGCTGTATGAAAGAAGCAGGATATGTTTATACTATAACTAACCATGGGGAGGGGGGAAATTATACCAGATACAGTGGGCTGGAGTCTCAGCTCATTTACAATTTGCATTGTAAAGGTGCAAATCCACACTAATACTCGCTTGACACCATTGCTTTTTAAAAATGCCAGACTTTATCACTATGTGTGAATATAAAAATCGAGCTGTGTTTCTCCTAAACAGAGCTGCATTAAGTTTTTTTGGGGTGATGAGGGAAAAAGGGCTAATTTTCCCTGAATTCTGCTGGACCAATAGCTTTTGTTATACTGCTTTGTACTACTAAAAAGTGTGGTGCCTGTGGGATGGGAAAGCTGAAAAATTCAAATAAGTTGGGAGAAATAAAAGTTGAATTTTCTTTACAGACAAAAAAAAAAAGTTATGGCTCATTTGGGTTTCTTGTTTGGGTTTTTGTTGTTGTTGGTTTTGTTTGGTTGTTTTGGGGTTTTAGTTATTTTTTGGGGGTGTGGTTTTTTGGTTTGTTTGGAGGGTTTTTTTGGTTTTTTTTGTTTGTTTGTTTTTATTTTTTGTTTTTTTGGGTTTCTTTCCCATCTGTAAAGCACTAACCAGTCCTCTGAAACCACACACCAGCAGAATCTTCCCAAGTTGAAGCAACAGCTATTTTGGGAAGGTAATCCCGTAGTAGCAGACTGGAAGCAGTTACCCCTATGCAGATTAAACACGTTGCTAAGGACAGTGGACAAGATTTAGCTTCTTGTAATGTTTTCTACTTCTGCAAAATCAATGAGCCTTTTGAAAATGAAGTCCTTGCTGCTGTTTTCCTGCATTTTTTCTATATTGAATTTCAGTGAAATAAGGACTTTGAGGGAACTTAGGCTTGTTCGGTCTCCAGTTTGGCAGTCTTTGAATCACAAAGGATAAAACCACCTCAGAACTGACAATATTTGAGAATTGTTTCCTTTATTCCTGTAGCAGGCAGTGGAAAAGGAGGAGGTATCACACCTGTTTTGTTGCTAAAGGCCTCTTCTGTTAGAAAATGATTGTCCTTGGCTAAAATAAAATAGAATAAAAGCGCCCAATGACTCAAAAGGCAGTAGTTTAGCAACTGTATTACTTCCACTGTTTTTCTCCCCCTGTCTTTTCCATCTAATAGACTCCTTGGTGCTAGTGACCAGAGTGACACTGGAGGCAGCAGGCAATGACACATTACAGGAATTCCTTTAAGTGACTTTTATCCAGTGACTTTGAGCGCTGAATTGCGCGAGGTAGTTCAAACTCCCTCTCTCTGATTCCAGCCTTTCCAGGGGGTCAACTGCTTGTGAAGAACATCCATTATTTATACCTTTCAAGAGAATTACATCAGCAGGAACATATGTATTCATGTAATAAAGCTGGGAAGCGCTGTGCAAAGCCACTTTAAATATGTATGTGAAATACACCGAGCCGAGCTCTGCATTGACTTGCACCTCTCTTGCACCACAGGGTCAGGATTCCCTCTCCCCATCATCTGCTGGGATCCAGAGCTTGTTTTTCCTAGGCCTGGCTTAAGTGCGAGTGAACCTGGACTCATGCAAATCTTGCAGAAGCTGAGGTGTGCCCCCTGTCAAGGGTTGTGCCTACATAGCAGAGAGATTTAGTGCCTGCCTGCCCATCAACAAACTCCATGGCCTTCATTACAGAATCAAATTAATGTCTCTACAAGCAGTGGGAACTTAAATGTTGTTTCATCCTGGCTGCTGGCTCTGAGCTGTGGCATTACTTATCCTGAGCAACTACGTTTCTCGTGGCTAAATTAATCAATTGAGCTTTCAGAGCAGGTCCCTTTCTCTCCTCCAGGAAGAAACTGCATCACATTAGCTACCAGCCAGCTTCAAACCTTTCACTTTGGACTACGCTCAAAGAGAGTTTAGCCAGGGAGAAAACTGGAATCAATACACCAGGCCAGCACAATCTGGATTTCAGGTCAGCATGTGGAGAGAGAAATGGCACTTGTGAGACTGATGGTCAGTGAACTGCTGTTTCTGGGTAAAGGGCAGACTTTCATCCTCAGCCTCCTGGACCTGTCAGCATCAATCGACCCAAGGACATCAGGACAGCAGTTTGCACCAGGGCTTTGGGGTTTCACCCTCATTGTCATAAGTTTTGTTAAGAGATAAATCCAGATCTCCAACTTCAGACTTCTCTAACTGTGAACTCCTCCTAGGATAAACTTTATTTGTACACTTTTTATGGTCTAATGCAGTGCAGAAGAGAAATAGTTAAAAAGTGATTGACAAATGCTAACAGAATGCTGAATATCAAGTGACTGGGAAAAACAGTTCTAAAAGACAGTGATAACATAAATGAGATTGAATGAAAAGACAGGCTCCCAAAACAATCTTTCCTAGGGGCTGGATAAAAAGCAGCATTTCTGGTAAGTGACAGTTTTCTTTTAATTTCAGCCTAAGCTGAAAATTCATAACCATTTTTTAACTGTGATCTTGGTGCCACAAATACACCTTCTGGCATGCAGGTAAAGCTCTTGCTTTATATTGAGCAAACTTTTTTACACCAGAAAGTCTGCAGCTATCTCCAGCCCACAGCCTGAAGTATTCTCAGTTTCCAGGAGGTGTGATAATGATGAATTTCATTGAGATGAAAATTGCTCCAATTTAAGGATAGCTCAACCATTTCATATTTGATACAAAAATATACTATTTTTTTTTCTTAAAAAGTCTAAAGATTTGGGCTTTGTACATGCAGTGCACGAATAGAAAATCCCTATCAACAACATTAACTGAACTGAAAATCCTTCAGGATAAGTTCTCTGAAAATTAAAACAGACATCAAGCTACACATCTAGATGAAAGACTTCCCCAGCTTTATAAATACAATGCACTCAGAAGCCAAGTTTCCAAAGCCTCAGTAAAAACATCTAATGGCCAAGTCTACAATGACAGTCCTATACATGAAAAAGACAATATTTACTCTGTCTTATGGTATTAAATTGGAGTTTTTATCACATACTTAGAAACTGAATGTTAAGTCCAAGGCCTTTAATCAAAGGTATTTTAAATGAGAATTTCTGGATACCTCCTAAGACCAGAAGAAAACCTTTCGGATGATCTTCACATAAGAGATGGAACCGTATTTACATTACTAATGCAGACACCCACTTTCCTGCTCTTAACTGGTGTCACCCTGCATTTGTCTTTCATCCTGACATGATCTTTGAGCAGTCTTATTATTTTAAACTTCTGATAGCTAAAATGACTTGTTTTGCTTCTTCCTTCCAAACTTTGGTCACAGTGGACAATACTGTTGTTTTGCTGCTGTTGAGCCACCATTTTCTGACTGAGTCTTCCATCTTTTGAGTCCATTTTTTCTGACAGCCACCCCATTTTGCCACCCATCTCCCTCTACTTCCAAGATGCCTCTCCTGTGCATGGTTTCACTAAAGAAATTAGTGAAATCACCATGCTCACATCCTTCATCTTCTGCTGCCTTCTCTCAGCATTTATAGGAATCTTTCCTGACCTCCTGACAAGCTTCCCTTTCCCATGACATATTCAAGATACCTGTTGCACTCTGTGTTATAGAGAGAAATCCCTCTGTAGCTCCACATCTTTCGTGTTTGATCTAAACTTGTTCTCAAAATCTCTGTTCCTCCCTCCTGCCTCCAATTCCACCTTTCTTTGGTCACAATTTCTCTGCCAGCTGTGATGCCAGTGTCAGCAATCAAGGGCTATAAATCCTTTCAGATCTGCTGTATTTCATGTTGTCTGCTCCCAGTGCATGCAGATGATGAAGTCATTAGTGTTCACACTATATTAATTAATGTTGATGTAAATATTTCATCTCAAGTTTCTCCTCCGTTGTGACAGCCACAGGAATTATTATTAGAATTGACTGTTGCCGATGGGCAGCCAATCTGACTATTAGTATTTACTAATTTTACTCATTTAAACAGCTTGTACAAACAACCTATGTGATATCACATTCCTGCTACGCACATTTTTCCTTCTGGATTTCCATGACTATGGTACAGTATAGAAAGAGAAAAAACAATTTCATATAGTCTCATCACCTGTGTAAAATAATTTACTGTGCTTTGCCCAAGTAGAGGTTGTAAATTCATTAAGAGATGTCAGTACATATTTCACAGCATTTAGCACAGTGAGGTATCAGTCTTATTTCAACAGCTCAATTCTTTAATAATATGTTTCAACAGTTCTAGAGAACCAATGGTAAGATGCCAGTCTGTCTAATTAGCTGGTCTAACTTTCTGAACAGCTGAATGCACAGCATCTCTTCTGTATCTTTCATGTGTGCTCTCATATGTGCTGTGTGATGCTGAGCAAGCAGTTTCAAGTCGTGCAAATATGTGAAAAAAATTGGAATATTTTGTATATTGATATGTAAGAGGTTATTAATTCAGGTCCATAACCAAGAGACCTAAGATGAAGAAGCGCCCTAATCAAAGCAGTGACTTGTATCCAGTCTTGCATAGTTTGTTGTTTACTTGGAACAGCAGATATCTGTTTTTTATTTGGAACCAGCTCCTTACCTTTGAGGAAGCTCCGTTCATCCAGTAGAACTATTGGGGATGGTGAGGGAAACAAGTCAAAGGAGGCATTATTGGATTATTCACTCTTCTAGGACAGACCCTGTTTGTATAATCAGAGATATGCCTTAAGTGGTCTTTAAAGAAAGTCAGATTTTGTTTAAAAAAGGGGAAGGAGGAGGCTTCATTAACTAGACTGACAGGCTCCATAGATTTCTCAAGTGTTTAAATTAAGGATTGTGAGTTCTTGAAACTTGACAAGGAAAGCAGGATTGTCACTGCTGGCTGTCTGAACCAGAGGTAAGTGCAGATTAAGCTTTTCCTATCTCTATTATAAACATATTGCTCTTGTTCTCAAAAGTTCAGTGAAATAGAAAAGAGACTATTGTTTTTTATTATTTGAGAAAAAAAAATCCCCAAACTACATTTT
>JAHLSL010000042.1:9300571-9463071 GCA_025920805.1 Petroica traversi | reverse complement strand
GTCAGTGCTGATATCTCTATTGATAGGGAGCTGAGATCCTGAGCAGAAAAGGGACCTTTGGGTTCAAGTTTTGTGCAAGGCCACGGGGCAAATTAAATTCAAGTTATTATCAGCCCTTCCTATCTTTTCTTCAGCACAGGAGAGGGATCTTTATGAAGTTCCTCATCTGAGGCCCTTGGATTGGAAGGCAGGGTGAGTAGCTGGAACTACCCATTAATTAATTTAAGCTTTTTTCAGGTCCAGTCGGTAGGATTTGGGGGTTGCTGTTCTTGCTGTCAATTTGGAAGAGGGGAGAGGTGCAATTTCAGAGCTGGCCTTGCAGTAGTGAGGAGTGAGGTGAAGAGTCCATGGTGGGAGATGTTTTGTCACGGAGCACCAGGAGAAAGCAGCTGCTTGTGGGGGATCCATGTGAGCAGAATTCACTGAGGGGAAGGTGAGCGTGTCCTGGGACAGTAAGGGGAGAGGGGCAGCTTTGGTTTTCTGTTGCTTTGCAGGGCTGGTTTGTGCCCTGGGTGGCTGGGACAGCCCATGGCCAGCACAGACAAGGGTGAGGAGCTGCCAAAGGCAGGGAGAAGTGGCTGGAGAAGGGCTGCCTGCAGCCCTCTTGGCACAGGTACTGAAGTGAGGGGTGTAACACCCCAAAACAACCTGCACAACCTCAGTGAGCCTCCAGAAACCTCAGTTACCTCTGAAAAAGGGGACAGTTCCTTGCTATAGAAACTGTAAGGATTCCCCTGCTGCAGGTGGGGCATCTGTGGGAGCGATGTCAGCCTTGGAAAGGTGCATTCCCTGTGCTTTACAGCACATCTCCCCTTCCTTTTGGCACAACCTGCCATGGTGACAGGGTGCTGCAGCTTCCTGAGTGTGGGGTTTGGGGTCAGGAGGGCACAGAGGGGCTGCTGCAGCCGGGAGAGGAAGCTCAGTGTGCTGGGGTGCACCCAGAGAACAGAACACAGTGGGTCCTGCATTTGCATGGATTTACACAAATTTGCATAGCAGCATGCAAGGAGAGCAGCTGGGAATGGGGAATGGAGGCTCCAGAGTTTCATGTTTTAAAATATTGCTGTCCCTCAAGCACTTGATTGTTGAACCCACCCCTTCTCCTTTCAATTTGCTGTTTGCTCCCTTTGCTGAGCAATTAGGGATGGATGGATGACCCTGCTCAGTGCAACTGAGCTAACACAAAATACAGATGTCTGGATCATGGTCCTAGAGCATATTCCCCATTGGCTGTGACCCTTGCTTCTTGTAAATAATTTCCAAGTTTTTTGTGGTTGTTTGGAGGTTTGGGATTTTGTTTGTTTGTTTTGGGTTTTTTGCCTTTATGACTTGGTGAAGAAGAAACTTCCTTTATTTTAGGAGAGTCCATTACTCTCATACTCAAACTTATGAATGCCAGCTTTGGAGCAGTGAAATGTACGGATTCTTCAAAGAAATCACTGGAATTTTTTTTTTCTTCTTTCCTCTAAACATCATGCTAAAGACTAGTTTTCCTTGATGCTCTCAGGAACAGATTAACTTAATTACTGATCCCCTCCTCCTTCAAACCAGCTTGAGGCATTGTTTTTGGCAAAGTTATAAATGACTGAAAATAAGAAGTTATAATGAGAATGTTAGGCAGCCATAGCTTTAGTTTTCATTATCAGCACTATCTACAATACTTCACAGTACTTTTTGACATAAAATGTAGACCGAGGCCATGAAAAGAGCAAAGCAAAGAGGGCTCGTATTTATCACTTTGATATCATTCTTATTTAAGCATTACTTAACTAGCAGAACATCAGGCAGAGTTTGTTGCTGACTACAGCTTGCAATTCACAACCTCCCAAAAGAAATGATGACCTGGTAAGTGTGCCCACATCCTTACATAAAAACTGTATTTATAATCAAAGGGTAAAATTACGTGGCCCCAAATATGCTTGGCAGACAGGGAGCTCTGTGAATCATCCAGTGAGGGTGATAGGAATCCTGTAAGTGGGGGGGTAATGAAAAAATGGTGGTCATGTATGTTTTTCTTCAAGAGTCAGATGCTGGAGGCAAGTGATTCCACTCTAATTTTCTTTCTCTTGCTCTAATTTTATTTTTTTTTTCTTTTTAATGTATATTTGTGGTCCTCACTGCTGTGGAGGAAAGCCAGAAAATACGACCCCAAAATACTCTAGAGGCTCAAAATCTATTGCCTTTCTTAAAGAGAGTTTCTTGATTCAGCAGACTGACTGATCTGTGATTTAAAGAGAGGGAAAAAAATTCCCTCATAATGGTGTATTGGGAAGGGACACAAGGCGTGGCAGCAGGAGAGCAGAAACAATGTTGTAGAGAAGTTAATGTGTAAAACTGTGGCTAAATTAGAATTGGACGCTCGGAGTTGCACTGTAATGTCCTTATTACAACACAAGATTGGATATCAAGAACATTTAAATCATTGTGTTTTAGATCACTTATGCTGGGCTGCTGCTTAGCCACAAATCCCCCACATTCTGCTTCTCCTGGTTCTGTCTGTTGAGGTGAATATCTCCGGCCTGCCCTGGTGGGATGTGGCATCCATCTGTTCCTTTCTGCTCCATCCTTTTGAAGGTTTTATGTACATCTAATCCTCAACATCCATTCTAAGGCTGTGGATGCGTAGGAAGAATGCAGGAGAAAGGCCAAGTCTTCCACCACAAGAGCAAAGCTGTAACTGGGCTGTTTGGCAGGTCAAGGCTTAGTCAAGGCTGGCATCTCTCTGGAGGGAGGACTGAGAAAAGCAAAGTGTGCGCTGTGGAAGGGGGTGAATATTGGCAGTGCCTGTCTGAAAAGAGACAAAACCAGATTCCATTGTGTTCAGCATACCTTTATGGTTAGCCAAGAAAAGCTGGAGTGTTTGGAGGCAGTCAACAGATTCATTCCATGAAGTGGCAAGCATGGGGTTAGCTCTGCCTGGCATCTCAAGCCGAAGACTTCTGTATCTAAGTAAATTAACTTAATTTCTATGTTCTTCAAAGAGATGAACTGGTGCACAGTGGGGCGTGCACCTTGAAGTCTCCCTTACACTGTTAGATAGCTGTGTCTGGGTGAGATTAACCAGCCTAAGCTTGTGGTTGTTGGTGTCTTGGAGATAAACTTTCTGCATAGCCAGTTGAGAGGGGATGGTTTCTTCTGAGAATAATTGGGACCTTTTCAGGTAGTGTTCTACTCTAAATATTCACTGGAAAGGATATCCATACTTTTACCTGCATACCTTCACCTACACTGGATGCCTGCATTTCTAACCAGCTGCTAAGGCTAATACCCAGATATTCACTGACAGGGCATCTTGCCACGGGGTGCATTTTCCTACAGCTGCTGAATACGTGCCTAGAAAAGGCAGGATTTTTGTTGCAATGCCTATTTCTGCTCTTCTGTCAATGGAATCTTTCGTGCCAGTCTCCAGAAAATAATGGTGTTTAAAAAAGAAGGCTCAGTGAAGACTGTATGTGTTTTTACATTAGTTATTATCAACAAAAAAAATGCTTTGGGCTCTTCCACGGTTCCTACAAAAACTGAAATGATAGATTTTATGTCTTGAACCCTTGCAAGTGCCTAATTTTATAATGCATGGAGCTAAATAACCCAGGAATAAAATTAGGGACGTATCCATGCTTCTGTATCTTCCCCTCTCGGGCTGCTGCAGGGCAAAGTGCCTTTTCTGCATTAATTATGTCCAGTGTGCTGAAAGGTTTGGCTGGAGCCTTAGCCCCACAGAGCTTGGCAAGGATCTGATGTGGCTGGCCAAGCCTTTCTCCCCACTGACTTGACTACCAGGGCTGCCAGCTGCCAGGTCCTGTTGTCCTCAAATGGAATTTTTCAAAGGTTCCTCCTCAAACTGTAGCCACCGACTGTCATGGAGCAAATCCTGCTTTTTAGGTCAGTGGTTTTGTGTGTCCTGCCTGTGTTTGCCAGCCCACCCTTGTAAACTGTGTGCCTGGAGAGGCTGCTTTCAATGAAGGCGCTCAATAATTCCCATATGAGTATGAACAACATTCAGAGCCCTCGTCTTGCCCCAGCCAAGCTGATTTTTCAGAGTTGGGCTGGAGCAAGGGGATGATCTGTATGTCCATAAGACTGGCAGGATGATGTGTGATGTAATTCCTGTTTGGGAGTGACAAAATACGTTGTGTATATCAGTGACCACCACCTGTGTGTCTGGGATAGTGTCTTTTTTTGGATAATATAACCTCGTGTGTCACTGAATGCTGAGAAAATACTTGCACTGCTAATCCTGAACCTTGTCATAGTGTGTTTGCTCTGCTGGTGCCTTTATCCATTGTGGGCTGCCAAGCTCATACTGTCCTTATCTCATCCAGAATTCTGGCTTCCATTATTAATTAGAGGTCAGCTTTATGCCTCCAACACCTGTTTAAATTAGCAGGCCAAACTTGAAACTTCAGTAATTAATGTGCCCTGAGTTATTGTGTGAGGACCAAAGTCAAAATCAAACCCTCACCTGTGCAGGAGTTGTGCTGGTAATAAGGCAAAGAAAATGTTGGCCACAAACAATCTGGATTCTGTCTTTTAAAGTCTAATTGATGAATGATTGTGAAAAAGCAGGGTGGGTGTCATGATGTGTAGTAGGAAAGGTGAAAATTATATCAAACTAAAAAGGGGGTAAAAACCAACAACTGCTCTGAGACAGGAATTGCTGTCCTGCGTAAATGGAAAATATATGTGGTGGCATGGTTCCTAATAGGAAATTCAAACTCAGTATATCTAATTACATTAAAAGAGGGGTGCAGAAGACACTGCTTGGGAACTGAAGAATTGGCTCATTATCTGAATAGGAAGTGTTTTAACCACAGTCCTATATATTAATCTATATTAAAAGGTGCTGTATCTTAAGTAATGGTGTATCCTTTTGTTATCAAACTTGGTCTATCACTTGTTAGATCAAAATATTAATGGTTGTGTTGGTAACGTGTGTCTTTCAGCCTCTTTCAAGCTCTGGCATCTCCTGCTCTCTTCTCTTGGTGCAAAGGGTAAAATGCTGCCCTGGGGCTGTTTGCACAGTGATTTGTTCAGAACTGGAGATGAGCAGAGCCACTGGGGGAGAAGAGCTCTCTGCTTTAGTCTGTGGGTGAGCAGAAATGAACTGAGCTACAGGGAGGGTTTCGTTTGCATAACCTGTGGGTTTCATTTGCAAAAGCTGTGTAACCACAGTTATCCTGTTGGGAATCTCTGAAACAATTACATTTGGGAAACCTACTTAAGGAGGCAGAAAAGGCTACTAACTTCATTTGGAGACTCTGAACCCCTGCTAGTGAGAGCCACACTTGTAGGCTTCTATAATGATGCTCTTTTTCACCAATGAAAATTGCAAATAGCTTGGAAAAAATCTTAGGGAAGAAGGAAATTTGTGGTGAGTTTTGTGTGAGAAAATTACAGAGCAGGGCTGAAGCTTCTCTGGATTGTGCTGGCAACCAGAGTCATAGGGTTTTTTGAGTGTTGGCAAGAGGCTAAGACTGAGGAGTGTTTTCTCAGGATCTGCAGACACATTTGACCCACTGAAGGCAAAATTTACTCAAATCTGTGGTCATCTGTTCATTGCTTGGTGCAATGGCTGGAGAAATGAAAACAACATTGTAAAGGACCCAGTTACTAAACCTCAGCTAACAAATTTCTGTGTGTAGGTGCCAGTATGGATATGAAGCACGTGCTGTATTTATCTTCATGGTGTTTTTGTTTCACACTTAATAAAAACTCTCTAGCTTTTATCCAGAAATGGGTATTTGCAAATATGAAGGTGTTGGATGTTAATGGCATTCAAGAAACATTTCAGCGATCCTAGGGATTTCTTGGGGGATTCTCTGAGATGTTTGTGCAGATGATGCTTTGTTTTAGAGAGAAATCCTGTTTTTTAAATCTCATTACTGTGGCTTTTGACTTTTCTGATCATGGATTACACTTTGAATGCAAAGCAGTGTCATTTAGATAAGACAAGTTGAAAAATACCACAGAATGAATGGCTTTGTGTTTAAAGTGGGTATTTCAAAATACCCACTGGCAAATATGCTCAACAGCAAACTTCTGAGACAATTGTCCCTAATGGAATCAATTTTAAGGGAAGGAATTGCAGGATGTCCTGGTGTGATCCAGTGAGTGATAGGGCAACCATCAGTAGGATGGCTAAGGCTTGGTTTTATTTCAGAAAATTGTGGTGAATAGCAAAAATAGGATGAAGGGGAGGGGTTGGAAGATAAAGAGACAAAACAATAGTAAGGAAAGCAGAGAATATGAGATAAATTATCTTAGGAAGTGCTTTATGCCAGACTTTCACAAGAAATGCTGCTTTTTGTTGAAGAGCAGTCAGGAATCAGGACAAGGCAACAGACAGAAAAGAGAAGAATCCCCTCAGCTGAGAAAAGTGTGAAGATATTTTTTAATTTCTATTCTATTAACAAAAAAAAAATTCTAGGATTTTAGGATTTCTAGGGGTTTCCTCCCCTGCCTAACCCCTGCTCTAGCAATGCCCTGGTTTGTGCAGTGCCCACATTTAACTGGTGGGGAAACAGAGACTTCTGGTTCTATTTGTGGCAATCAAGAACAGCAGCATCACTGTTTGAGCTCGTGTTGTTTTGCCTCATTGAGGGACACTTGTCCCTGGGGACAGGAGTTAATTTATCTTCCTGCTGGCTCCAGAGGGGAATTGTCTGGAGCAGAGAGCAGTGGAAAGCTGTGTATATGCTGTGTTTTGATGTGCTTCACTGACAGCTGCTAACCACACCTAATCTGTCAGACTCATTTCACCTAAGACCTAAAGTGCAACTCCCATTCTGATCTTTAAGGTAAAAGCATCACAAAGCTGTTTGGTTCCTAACCTTCTCTTTTTTTAGTACATAACACTTTTATTTATTTCCTATTTTTTTTTCTTATTTTGGCTTCTTTCAGACACTGATATTTTAGTTTTCAGCACCTGTTTGCAAAAAAAACCCCAAAAGAAAAGAAAAAGAAACCAATAAAGCCTCCCACCCCAAACAGCAAAAAAAAAACCCCAAAAACCCAAGCAGAAAAAAAAAACCAAAAACCAAACCCAAAAAGCAACAAAACAAAACAAAACAAAAAACAAAACCAAAAATACATAAAAACCCCAAAAGGCAGTTGTCAATACCATAAAAACTCTTTGAGTAGAACATATTGTCATGCAGTGACTGCATTAACAAATTTGGTGTGGCTGAACCCCTACCCTTCTCTGTTAGAGTTGTTCCTAATTGGATGTTTCTGCATTTCTTACCAGTTTGCTACCTTAGGTTACATCTTTCAGATTAATTAGAAAACTGGAATGAATTAAAGGTTCCTGGAGAACAAGAATCTTGATTGTAGAAATTTTGTTACCTAGGTAATAGTTATTAGTGAACAGGATTCCCAACTACATGTTCACCTTGGCTGCCTCTGTTTCTTCTGATGGACTCAGAAAGCAGGGAGAGAAATTGCTCCTCACTTCAAATTCTATATCTGAATTTAAAAAAGATCTTTTCCACCCTGCTGAAACAGTTCTTATTTGTCTAGTCTGTTTTCTTCTTCTCCTTCTTCTTCTTTTTTTTTTTTCCTTTAAACTGTTGCAGGGCTGGCAATGTCCTCCTTTTATTCTGAAAGCTGCTAAAAATACTCTGGGTAGAAGCTGAAAATGCAAGACAACAGCCTCTTGATGCTGAAATGCTTCATGGCCAAATGTTTGACAACTTCTTGTACTATTTTTGTTTCTGATGGCACTACAGCACACACAGAGATTTGCTCTAGAGAAGAGGGAGAGCAGCCGACCAGGATTGTTCTTTGCAGACTGGCCCCAAAAGGACCAACAAAAGATGCTCTTTCTTATCTCTTCATCTGTTGCTTTCCTCTAAAGGGAAAATAAGGCTATTATGCATTTCCTATGAATATTAATAAAAGGGAATGGCTGGTGGGATGATAAAATAGTGGCCAAGGGGCCATTCTGCAGAGTTCTCTTTCTAGTGCCAAAATCCGTGAGAGTTTTTCAGGCTGTGTTGCACTTATTTCATTTGACTGAATCAAAGATTTTCAGTTTGAGATCTTAGGCCATGTATGAGGTGTAAGTGATATTTGACTTCAATCTGGACAAATATTGTAGAGTTTGTTTGGTTTTTGTTCGTTTTATTTATTAGGTTATCTATTAGACATAGATGAATAGCTTAAATCTATAGGTAAGGAGTAAAATATATTATGTTACTCTCAGCATCAGGCCAGGTGAAATATTTCTGAAATTTTCTGTTCTTCTGTTGGCTGTGTTATTCTTCACATCCCATAGCAAGCAGATGTGTACAATTCATGCTCCAGGAAATGATAGTTTTCTCACATTAAATAATTAAAGGGTGTTGGACTGGCTTTGTGTTACTGCCCAAGTACTGTCCCATAAGAAATCTTATCCTAAAGTCCCCAAAAGTCATTTCTCTTAACAACAATTTCTTTATTATTGCCCACCAGGCTGTCTTTCACAACTGAGATTTTAAGGAAGAAGTTGGAGGCACATCACAGTTCCCTACACAAAGATTGCCATTAACATTACATTTTGAATTTTTTCAAAAGTATTGTCTGTATAAAAAAAAGGGAACAAAGGACAACTTTTGAAACTATTTTGCTTGGGGCACAGCTGGAGAAATAATGCTAAATCATATTAGACATGGGTTGATGACATGAAGTGTCAATGCTAGATATCATTGAAGAGAAAAACTGAAGCAGTGTTTCACTGAATGGGTGAGTCTTGATAAAGCCATCAACACAAAGAAAACTTCCAGTTTTCTGAAAACTCTGAGCAGTGCCAGCGCTCTTGAGAGCTCAGGAAGTCCTTGTTGCAGCCTTGAGATTGCTCTCATGCAGAAGAATTTAAAGAGAGAAGTGCTTTGGGTAGTGCTTTGAAGAAGGTAAACCACAGCTTATTTCTCTGGTGAGGGGGTTTTATTGACAGTCTTGTATGATTCAAGGCTTTTCTTCTGAAAGTCCATCTTTTAATTAGAAAATTGTAATAAGTTTTTATATTTACAATAATTACAGTGGTTGATTTAGTTTATCTATATATATATATATATATAGATATATACACATATATAATGGAAGAACTAGTATTGAAGAAGCCAGTGGAACCTTAATTTTGTCCTCTTTTGCATATGCACTATAATATAGTCTTTAATTATGGAAACATGCACTGTTTTATTCATGCAGCTGTATGTCTGCATGTATCTGGAATATTCCAAGTACAGCACTCACCTCTAGATCCTTATGGGTATTTTCTCCTAAAAAGGTTGGATATAAACCTCATAAAATCTCAGAGCAGTTTTTGAACTGTTGTTCCTCTTTCCTCTAAATTGCTACCTCTCTGCACACATAAAAATGATGTCAGTGTTGCAAGAACTAGACTGACAGTAGTAGAACATCTTCTTTTTTTTTTTTTCCCAGTATTCTCTTGTTCCCTTCAGTGAGCACCATCCTCCTCAGTTGTTGGGAATCCTGAGGCAGTGGCTGGTTACTTAATCTATTCAAACATATGTTCTCTTCCAGCACGAGGCTGGTGTACATGCAAACTGTACCAGATTAAAAATGAGCACTTATCACATCTGTGTTGCTTGAGAATCACAGTGTGACCATGAGAGCTCATAGATATCATACACATTCTGCATTTTAATCAAACCAACAATTAATTTGGATTGTCTGTGCAAGTTTGTTATCAGTTATAAGGCTTTTCTTTAATCAGTGTAAATCTGAATGGTGATTTTTATCATTTCAAATGTATTTTTTAAAAAAAAGGAGCTGAAGTAATAGATAGGAAACACATTGCACAAAGCTATTAACACCATTAACTCCCAATATGCTTCAAATTCATTGTAAACTTTAGCTGAATTAACAATACAGCTAATTTTTGCC
This sequence comes from Petroica traversi, assembly GCA_025920805.1. Taxonomy (NCBI): domain Eukaryota; kingdom Metazoa; phylum Chordata; class Aves; order Passeriformes; family Petroicidae; genus Petroica; species Petroica traversi. Next base: position 9,453,186 of record JAHLSL010000042.1, on the reverse strand, counting down.
TTGCCTGCACAAGATCTAAAACTTCAGATGCAAAGTACATCTGTAATATAAATATTGCTCTAAATTTGCAAACTGGAGAAGCCCTCTCTGAATGAAGCTCTCAAAAATGTGCCTGACCTCTTCCAAGTGCTCATGAAAGTTACACAGCTTGGCAAATCTCCTCAGCCTTTTGGCCAGACTGGTCACAGAAAGGGAAACTCTGTGGCCAGAAATGACAGTTGGCTGCTGGTTATTTAATCACTTTTTAAAAAACAGTCTCATTCCTTTCAATTCAAGCCTTTCTCTTTGCATAGCACACCACCAACAACAAAAAAAAAAAAGGCTTTCGGTCAACTCTAGAATTTTTTAAAATTTCTCTTCTTAAGGCAGTGTTGCAATTCAATGAAACACTTCTGTGACTCTTTATATAGAAAGAACCTGGGCAAGTTCTGCCACAAATTTAAGGCACATCTAGCAAGAGAAACTGCTGTAGAAGGGAAATGCCCAAAGTGAGCATTATTAATTCCCAAAGAATATGCACAGGTCATCCCACAGGAATTTACTTTAGATGGGGTGTATTGATAGAGACTTTTAAGCTGCCTCTACCTAATAATGGGTTATGCCCATTATTCTGGTAGATTCTGCAGTAGGCAATTGTGGGTTAGCACAAGCTAGATATTTCAATTTGTTTTTAATGTTTATTTTCTAGAGGAAGTGTGTGTAGATGGTCATCATGCTGTAGATATTCCTTCTCCCTGCAAGATCTGCAAATAAATTCAGGCAAAAATGTAAAATATCAATGTTCTCCCAAGGAATGGCAAGAGCTGGGAGACCCAGATCACAATGGGCCGTGGGAGAGCAGGATGCATCTCCACTCCAGCAGTCCAGCCATTGAGATCTGCACTTGGTAGCCAGGGCAAGCAATTAGGTAGCCAGGGCTGAGATTTCTCACAGCTCAGACAGTTCTGGAGCTGATTCCCTGTTGTTGCAGCTCAACACTAAGCCACAGACTTTCCTTGACATCAAAGGAAATATTTACATCAGGCTGAAGTTCTGCATCTGTTTCCAGGCATAATCTCTCTGTAGCCCATTCTGCAGTGCCAGCTTGGTCTTGTTTTCTGAGCCCAGACTTGGAATTGTGGGCAAAGGCTGTTCCAGAAAATTGTTGCTCTGGAAGTTGCTTTTCACTCCATGTCTTGCAGTCTCCAGGAGAGATCTGGAAATGCAGAGACAAGCAGTGGCTGCTCTCATGAATCATTCAGGAATGTTCCATGGTGTCCCAGGAGTTGGCCTGTAAGCTGCCTCTGCTTCAGACAAGGCTGGCACGTGGATTGTGCTGAGAGTCTGACAACCAGATCACCTGCTTTGAAGGTGTCGAGCGTTTGGGATGTTGATCCCTGGATGCAAACAGCATCCCTGATTTCTGTTGCCACGAATCCCAGAAATGCCTGAGGCCGGATGTCAGGAAGATGGGAATGGGTTATCTGCTCATGTATGAGAGAGCATCCTCCTTCCTGTCCTCTCCTTCCTGCCTCTCCTTCCTGCCTCTCCTTCCCTGACTCTCAGCTAGCACAGCTATGAGGTTGGAAAGGCAAGTTAGTACAAAGCAGTTACAGCAAAGACTTGTCTTAAATCTTATACAGTCAAGCCTTTGGATAAATAAATCAACTTCTTGTGGCTTTTTCAACCTGTGGTTTCCATGAGTCATTGCAATGACATTTGAGGCTTTATTCATGGGGCCAAGGGATCTCATCCCCATGACTTAGCCCTCTGAAGTGATCATTTACATGTGCTGGCTTGTTTCTGTGTTTTGTGCTCTTCTCTGACACTGATTCTGGCCATTTCCTTAGGCAATAGCGGAGATAGGTTTGTCTGTAATTTACTTAGGACCTGAAAAACTGATGGCGACTGTATGATAGAAAATAAGATGTTCACTGTCACTGAATTTCTCTTGTATGCTGGAAATTTGCAGTTCTTGAAACACTAAAAACTTTTTTATCGAGTTTTTATTTTTATTTACTTATTGTTAATTTTATTTATTTATTTATTTATTTGTTTGTTTGTTTGTTTATTTATTTGCGTTTTTACTGTCCTTCTCAGTATTAACCTGGTGTGTAGAAACATCCCCCATAGCTGTGTGTCCAAGAGCATGATTTTAATTATTGTGTTATTTTTTGAAGTAAGTTTTTCAGTGTATCAAAATTTTGTAGCAAAAACTTTGGTGCCCTCTTTTCAACACATGTTTTTATATGGCAACAAATAAAACTTTAGGTTGATAATAATCAGAAGAAGTTTTCTGTGTTGTAATCAACCAATGACAAGGGCATCCTGTGCTAATAACTAGTTAAAAAAGTAAAAGTCCCTGAAAATAAAACTACTTTATCCAAACATAACAGCAATAGTATGTCTTGTATTCTGCAAGTTTTCATAGAGAGTGGAAGGATAACTGAAGTCCAAGTCAATAAAGTTTTGTGTAATAGTCAAGTTCCAAATTAATTTCTCACTCATTTTCATAACTTGAATATCAGTTCTCCTGTATTTTGTATGAAGGTTTGTTTTTTTTTCTACCAATATTGCATTAATAAGGAATGTGTTTTCTTTATCAGATGCAGAGAATCCCCTTTTCCCCACCTCCCTATACAGAAAAATAACATATCTGCACTCAAACCAATAAAGAATACGCTGTAGATAAATTCATACCATAGCAATGGAGCGTAAGGATTCCATTAATGCTTTAGTGATATTATCAAGCAAGAAAAAGGCAAAATGGATCCACGACTCTTCCTCTGCTAGGTCTGTAATGAAGCAATGTTGTAGCAGCTGCTGTAGTTTTTTTTTTTTCCATGTAGTCATCGGTTGGGGTATTGTGGAAGTTAAAAAAAAAAAATTCCTGACATTTCCTTCTTTCTTTTTCCACCTCTACTTTTTTATTTTAAAGAACAATCAGCTTCCTTTTGTTACTACTGTGATGTACTTTCCCCTACTAACTCCAAGAGCAATATGGAAATTACTAATATGACAGAGAAATATGAGCTTTACGCTGTGGAAAAAGTGGCTGTAGCAATATATCAGAGAAATTATTGAATGTTATCGGTCACAGCACAATTTATTATTTTACCAGTGTGCTGTGAAAAGTTGCTCAGCCAACTCAAAGCTTTCCTACTATATTAGTGCTGTCTGGGAGTTTAACTGGTAGCACTGTGCCAAATGCAAGCACAGTAATTATTTGCACATCAGGCCCTTGGATTCCCCCCACCCCACCCCAACCCAACATCTTAATATACTGTACGTGCTAGAATTTGATTTACCCTTTTTTTTTATTTTGGACTTTGTATGGCAAGGCTTTCACAGAGGAAAGATGGCTGAAAGATATAAGGGAGGGCTGAGAATTTGGAAACTGTCTGCTCTGCACTTTGTGCCTGCTCCCTGCCAAACTCACGTGTAGCTCTCATTAATGCTAATGGGATTTAATACATGCTGCAGGAGGAAAATATCCTCATTTATTTTGCACTGAATCGAGTGGGTAGCAAAAGTGCTGTATTGACAAGTCTGGAGCCCTCTATTTATCCAAAGAACAGGCAGTGTCAGAATAAGTTCCTCTTGCAACTTTGGTGTCTCAATCCTCTCTCTTGTGGAGGGAGCTCTGGAGGAGAGCAGTGAGTTTGGTGGCACACATGCAACACAGATTTTTTTTCACTATGACTGAATGGAAATGATAGCTTTAAGATTTCTCCTGCTACACGTGTGTATAATTGTCAGAAAAAACCCTCTCTATTGAAACTTCTCACAGTAGTTTTATTAAGCGAAAAATGTTGGAAAAGAAAAAAAAGTAGGAGGAAGTTCTTTATTAGGAGCAAGGCAATATTGTGTTCTTTCGACTGAGATAAAATTAGGCATAATTATTAGCAGTTTAACAGGCAGAAAGCCAAATTGCATGGAAGATTTTGAGTTCTTTCAGAGGAAACGATTTCTGTTCACTTGCCCTTTTATGGAAAGATGCCTTATTTACCTGTTTATTTTCACTCTAATCCCGACTCCTCTAAACTTGATTGATTGATGTTGTTTCCATTGAACAGACAAGGAGGCTCATTCCAGCTTTCAAAATCAACTACCTTACACCCAACAACCATCCAGGGCTACACCTCATCATTTTGTTCTTTTACATCACTCCCTGTCAGCAGAACTCTGGCCGGGGTCTCTGCCTGGTTGCCCTCACACATCTTTGATGGTACAAAACGCACATCCATACAAAACAAACTTCAGCACAAGCAGCTCTCAGTTGTTTCACAGAAACTTCCTCTGGTTCTAATGAAGAGTTTGAGGATTAGGAATTGTTGCTTTTTCTCCTTTGGGCTGGAGGAGAAGGATTTTGAGACAATAAAACCTGCTGGGGAAGGAGTCAGAGCATGTACAATGCCATCAAGCATGCTGGAAATCAAGGCTCATGTGCATTGACTTGACTCAGGTTCTAAAACCTTCTGGACGTCAAAATTTAATTTGTGTCTTGCTACCAAGGAATTCCTTATAGAATGTGTCTCCAGGACACCTTAAAGTTTTGACTATCTGTTCTTTTATCTTCAGTAATGCCACCTTGTTTCTCATTTAAACCCACCTAACACTGGATTGTATGTGACTTTTACAGGTGTGTATTTCTAATACCTCCTGTTGGTGCCTATCTAAGGAAAAATCTGAGTTCTATAATCTCATTCTAACAGATGTGTGCTCTTTTCACCTTCAGGTGCTGGTGTAAAATGGGCTCTCTGGAACAAAAAGCTTGAGTTTCCATATTGTTCAAGCTGTTGTCTCCAAAGGGGGGGGTGACATAAACAAAAATAACAAAAAAAATGAAATCAGCTGGAAGTTAACACCGTCCTAGGGAGTTCTTGTAAAACCTAAATCAGATACTAAGTAATGTTTTAATCAGTTTTTCTTCTTTTTTGTGATACCAAAGAAATGGTTGTTGCTTAGGTAGTAGGTAAAAATATTGCAAAAGGAAATGATAATATAAAGCTGAGTTTTGAATGTTGGACATGAGCCTTTCTTTTACCTTTTCTTCTGTAATGTTGCAGACAGTTGTTATTTGGGTTGTTAAATCAACCTTCAGGTGCCAGGAGGGAGATTTCATTCTGAAATTTGTTTTGGTTTTGGTTTTTTGGGTTTTTTTTGAGGGCCATCTTATTTTGTAGTTGAACTGGATCTTTGCTGTTACTAAAAATGATTCCTGCTGAGTTCTATTTCCAATATATAATTCAACAATAAGAAAAAAGGTGCTTTCCTTTGAGAAAAATATGTGGTTGAACAGAATTTAGACTTGTAGTGCAAGGCTTGTTTGCAAAGCTTTTTAACTCAGCTAAACAGTTCACTTCTATTCTGCAATTTATTTAATTAATGTTCATCTCATTAGTAGGGATCTATCTTAGCCATCTATCATTATACAGTAAATTGCTTTAATGAATTCTGTGATTCTCTCAAAATTCCCAATCAGATGAGAGGCCCTGCTAATGTAATAAGTCAAGAAAGTATAGCTTTGGAGATTCATTAGATTTTATTTCTCATGAATTGTCTCTGGAAAAACTCTGAGAGCACCTCAATGGTCAAAAGGGGCCATTAGCAAGACCTGCTTGTTAGAGACGTCCAGAAAGAACAAAGTTTCGTTCGGTTTTGAAATTCATTAGTGCACTGTTGATCTTTGTTTTGTTATGAGGTGTTTTTATTTGGGTTTTATTATTATTATTATGATCAAATTCCCTTTGAAATAGGCTGTCAATGCCTGAATTTTATTTTTAGCTTAAGTCAAGTGACAGAAGAACAAGGTGTTTTGCAAGAAAAGGCCACAAAAGGTGTCTGCTAAATTTGTCATGGTTTCTAATTCATTCCAGTACACACTGCAAGCTCAGATTTGTCCTGTTCTTCTCTCTCTGGTAACTATCCCTTTCTTTAAGCTCTTTGATACTCCTCATTCATAGGACAGTAGAATGATGTTACAATAATTTCCCTTCAGCAGCAGGAGACACACTGCTGTATATTATGCCCTTTAGCTAAAAGAAAAATTGATTCTGTCATGTATACATTTATATCTCATCTAGGTTGTTTTGTTTTTTTTTTTTTGCTGAGGAAATTTTTAACTTTCCTTATGAGGCTGAGGTAGAAAATAATAAACTATTGAGATGTATGACATGATTCTCTCATCTTGGGTTGACTGTCCATCTTGAGAAACTGGAAATTCAGAAACAAAGCTAAAGAGTGATTAGAGCTCTAGGCGGGTTTTTTGGTTTTTTCTATGAAAAAAAAGTCCAATCACTTTTGCAGAGAAGGTTTTCTTTAACAAAAATAAAATAAAACTAGGGAACTGAATCCAACATGTCAAGTCTTTAGCGTCTCTTACTTTCTGAATCTGGAAATTTGAGAAAAACATATCTTCTCAAGCAGCTAAATTTTAATCCATGTGGTATTAAAAGATGTATTATCTAGAGATAGGGATAAATTCTCTCCAGGAGTAGGAGTGACTTTTGCTTAATTCACTGGACTAACCAAGCATCCTCCTTCCATTCCTGGCCTGTCCTGCGTGCTCTTGGCTATCTCAAAGTCTGCTTTTTTCAGATTTCAAGTTGAAAAATTGAGATAATAGTTGCTTTGCCTCACCAAAGAGGAAGAAAAAAATATAGAATGATGATGGACAGAGAGTTTGTAGCACTGAGCACCCTGTAAATTGTGCAGGAAACCAAGTGTAGGCTGTGTTACCGTGTCCTCATCCAAAAAGGTGCTCTAAAATGTATCAAAAGTTTGACTTATTAAAGTTGTCTCCCAAATCAAAGTAATCAGTATTCGTGGGGTGTTGAACATTGATCAGCTTCCTAAATAAAGAAGGACTAAAAGAAAATAAAATACTTAGAAAACATTTTCATGAATTACATTATGAAATGGGTAAAAATCAAATAATTTGAGTCCAAAACCACTGGGTTTGGGTGGTATGGATTTTTGGTTTTGTGCGGTTTTTTTGTTTGTTTGTTTTTTAAATGAAATTGAATACCTTTTGGGTGTGATGACTTTTAGCCCAGATTCAGCTTCAGAAAAATTTAAAAATCCCTTTTGAGGAGGTAAAAAATGGTCTGTGATCAAACACCCTGTTTTAAACACCCTGCTCCTGATTGAAAAATGTTATTAAAGTTTTCATTACGTGCTCTACAATTTTGATATTCCTGTTTTGCCATTTTTTCTTTTCAAGTGTAGATATCAATGTTGTTACTTTTTATCATGTGAAGGCAATGGGCTCACTGTACCAGTTTGCTCCAAGTTAAAATTATTATTTCTAAGATTTTTGCAGTTAATTCCACAATCATGACACTAAATTGAAACTGAAACAAATATGTGGGATTGTTGGGTTTTTTCCCTCCCATGTTTTTATTGCATTGATTTTAAAGAGTGTGTGCAGTAGTTTTCTGTTGGAAAAAGAAGCTACTGGAGATTGAAAAAAACAAATTTGGAAACTCTGAAGCAAAATTGATCAGAACAGTGAAATTGTAGCATCTGTCTGCTTTGGAAAAAAAATCTTTAGGTGGAAAATCTAACCAAACTCAGAAAAGTTGATGTTGCCAGTTCTGTCAGGATTCAGCAGTAATTCCTGAGGGTGATGTCTCATGTTCCATTCTCCTTGGTAGTTTGGATGAGTTGCATTTCCTGGGATTCCATTGTCATATGAAAGAAAAAATTGGAATAGTGAGAGTTCCAGACCACTGCCCACAGTGGGAAGTTGTAGTCTGGATAATATCCAGTCCAGGCTGTCTGGTCAATGGCAAGCACAGACACCTTTTGCAAAGCCAAGATTCACTTAAAGGGGGGAAAAAAAACCCTCACGCCCAAAAAAACTTTACAAATGTATTTTCATTAACTGTTCTTCAAGAGTAAATTTTTATCCTCTGTATTGAGGAATAAATGGGCAAACAGGTAGACAGGAAGGACTAAAAAATATGTGGATACATGGAAAAATACATGTTTTTCTAAAATGAAACTCTTTTTGGTGTAGCAACAGGGACAGGGTTTCTGGGAAGGGAGATTTATCTGATACAGAGGGAAATCCTTATTCCAGAATAGATTCTATGCTCTTAACTTATATCAGGACCATGTGTGTCCCCCTGACTGAGAATCCCCAGTTATCTTTCCTTTTTCCTTTTTTTTTATTTTTAATAGTAGCACTTCATATTACCCATAAAGAAAAGTGAACCAAGTTTTTTCAAGAACATATGTTTGATTATTTTATCTTAGTGTGTTAAACTTGAAAAAGCGTTTTGGAATTAATTCATTGTGGAACCCTGGGGCTAAGAACCACATGTCACAGGTAACCAAATTAGAAGTCCATGGGTTATGAGATCACTAGCCCCTAGAGAAATATTTAGTGGTATGTTTACTTAATATCAAACAGCATGTGAAGTTTATTTATTAATATGCCTGCAGGTTTCTCTCTAATCCCACTTCTCAAAGATGCTCACACATAGATAGGAAAGCCAGGAGGGGGTGAATTACCCTGGTTCTATTTCCATCTAATAGAATAATATATCGGTTAAAGAAAAAAAGTTAGGGTGCAGTAACCCTCCCTGACCTTGGCCAAATCTCAAGTCCTGGTCTGCACAGCAGCCTGTTGTGTGTTATTTACAGAAAGCAGAAAAGCACATGCACAGAGACCTCCTCTTGGGGTTGTGAATCTTTAAGCAAGAAGAAAATTCGTTTTTTCTCCACATAGAAGAGCAGTTGCTCTCAGCTAAGCAATGAGGAGGCAATCCAGCCATCTCTCCTTACACCGTGCTGCAGGAAGGGAGCCTGGTGGGAGGAATTCTGCAGGAAGGAAATATTTTCTCTTGGTTCATGGTGGTGTAGCTGTAGTCACCAATGGAATCCCAGCCAGAGGCAGCAAAGGGAGGACCTGGCTGGGTTCCTCCCGCGCTGGATGTCACCCCCAGCCCTGACAGGCATGGGAGGTGTGTTCTGCAAGGCTTGGGAGGTGCAGGATTATATCTGTCTGCACTGGCCTTGTCTCTGCTGTCCAGAGCCCCATGTGTGTTCCTGAGGCAGAACCAAGGACAGAGTGCTGCTCTCCAGCTCTTGGTTGTACTTCTGAACCTGCCACTGACCCACTGATTTTTTTTGTTTGTGTATCACAGGAACACTAACATTCAATTAACCCCTTGATGAAGCATTTTCGGATGACAAAAATTTTATATGTAACAGTAAGAGGTGCTTGCTAGTTTATCCCATTGCTGAAGTGCAGTTTAGCCTTCTTGATCATTTAGCACCCTATTTATGCACTAGATAAAACATTAGATCTAGGCACTGTTTAAAAAAATAAAAATACACCAATGCTATCCTTCACTTTTTCAATCTATGCAGCACATCACTACCTTAAATGTTAATAGGCAACTGCCTGGATTTCCTCTGAGTTTATAATTATTAAGCTCATAATAAACCTGAAAATTAAAGGCAAGAGAGGTATTTTTATGCTCTTGTTAAAATGTCAAAGCTCGAGGAAGTTTTACAAAGTGCTGAGCTCTTTGTCTTCTATGTCAAGGGCTATTACCAGGGTAGGTGCTGAGACAATCTGGGCACCTGCAATCTTCAGACAGATTCCATCAGTCTCCTATCTGTTAGAAGCTGCAGTGCTTGCATTTGGATTCGATATCTAACAATAATGTGGTATTTTATAAACATTAGTGGGCCTGATTTTGCACTGGTCAGCACAGGTAAAAAATAGGTACTTTTGGAAAACAAATAAAAAAGGAATTGGAACTGTCTCGATAAATAGTGCAAATTGTAAATTTCCCAAAGATGCAGTCTTTTGCTCGGGCATAAGAAAATAAAGCTGGCAATTACAATATTGAAGAACTGCACAAGCTGCTTCTGCATTTAAGGCCTAATATTTACTTGACAATACCTTTATATTATTATATATAACATTACATCCTTTTAATACATAGAATTGCAATTTCTCCTTTCTGTTGCTTTAGAAAAAAAAAATCACCTACTACTTCTGGAATAAACCCATGAATTTTCTGACTCTTTATATCAGTGATGATCTTCATACTTCTGTTGATAATGGTTTAAAGAAATAAGGGGAATATTCATGTTAAGAGAAGTAGAGAAACATGGTTGAAATCTGGGAACTGATCTTTACAAGCCCTTTTCACAACCTTTTTTTTTTTCAGTATGAACTTGTCTAAGGAATATGCTCCCTCTTTTTCCTGAGACCAGTTCCTTAAAACCACAGATATAGAAAATTTCAAAGTTCTGAAAGATTAGTTCAAGGAATACAGTAACTTGTGCCTCTGAAACCCCATTTTGATGAAAAATATCATTACTCTATTGCTAAACACCTGTTTCAGGGTGTCATTTTTGGCAAGAAAGCTCAGTGGATATTGATGTTTAACATATTCCATGTTTTATCCCAACTGTGGAACTTAGTTTCAAACAATATTGCCTTTCATTCAAAAATACTTTGTAAGTGACAAATACATATTTTTGAGACAAATAGTGAAAGCCAGACAGTCATAGCCACATTGGAAGAAGTGACCTGCTTTTCAGAAAAGTCAGACACATTTTCTTTTTTTTTTCTTTTTTTTTTTTCTTTTTTTTTGTAAACTGTGGTTGCTGAGAGAATTTTGAATATTTAAACTCGGTGCCAATGCACATAAATTTCAAGTAGGATTTGTTCATGTGTAATTGTAGAGAAAAATGTGGTTGAATTACCAGCTATAATTTAGCTATTATTGTGTAAAAAGTTGAAGGGATACAGTAGTAAGGTCTTTCTTCTCTTTCACAATTCATCTCATCACAAAAATCTGGTCTAATTTTTTTTGTTTGCTATTGTCTTTGTAATGTGCCAACTCATTCTGTGAACTATATATATTTTAATCTGCTTTTTTTCCTTATAATTTGTGGTTCTTTGAGTAGCTGAGTTTTGATGAGTTTGCAGGGGTTTGCAAATCTACCTTGTAATAGTTATTGATTATTGTGCACCTCACAGCTTTTGTTATTCGGTAAGGTCTGGCTTCAATAAAAGGAAGTAAGAGAAAAGGCATCTACACAGATCTGATTCTTCAGTGAATGAAATGCATCCAAACTTTTCCTCTTCCTCCACTAAATTGGAGCCCAGTTGGTTTGCCAACACTTTCCGTTTATTTTTGTGAATATTCTGTTAAAGAACATGAGATGGTCTTCTTGCTTTTACCTGGCTCACGTCCACCCCAACACAAAAATGGGCTTCTTGGCACTTTCCCTGCTGTGTTATCAGAGGTGGCACTACAGGCAGTTTGGGGTTGGAGATATGGGCTGAGGTGATGTTGTGTTGGCTGGGTCCTCAATAGATGGGTCACAGACGGAACAGTCAATTGGTCTCCAGAACTGTGCTTTGTCTTTCAGGGGCTTCATACTTGATGTATTGGTTGTTTGGAATTTGCAGAAAAAGTGGAATTAAGATACACTTCAGACTGGGATAGCTGCATTGCATCAGTATCTAATGGGTTAGAACGAAAACCTGTTATTCACAATAAATTAAATTTCTAATCAATGCAAGAGGAACAGTCTTAAGAAGAAACAGTTTAGAATTTTTTTTTCTGTGTGTGTGTGAAGGAGATAGGAGAGCTCCTTTTATCTTTTGTTTATACGTTACCTAGACCATCTAGAGCAAGTCATGTGTGATCTGTGATAGATGCTTTAGAAAAATACCTTAAAATCTCAAAACTCCACTTGAGCTTGTACGTGCAGACAGCCTTAGCTTGCAAATAGAATCTGTCTCAAGGAACTCTCAGCATAATTTTTATCTGTCAAGCAACAGTATTAAGGACCCTTAGATGTTCTGGAATTTCCATTTCTGTGGGAAATTTCAGCATTTCTACAATAATACAAGAGTTTTTCTTTTTTCTTTTTTTTCTTTTTTCTTTTTTTTTCTTTTTTTTTTTTTCTTCTTTAAACTAGAAATACTAAAATAGATACTGATCTGGTACTTCTCCATTATGGCATACATTCACAAGGAGATCTGGAGTTCAGCAGTCTAATCCATCTTTTTAATCCAGATGAATTCATTCTCCTGAAATACATCTGAACCATACAATTTCTATGACAAACCAATCTGCTCTTCCTTGCTGGGCAATCTCAGTTACACAAAAACATAGATGAAGATGGAGAGCGGCAGGAAGGCCAAACTCCTGTAATACTTCAATATTTGTCCAAATACAGATTTCTTCTCTCTGCAATATTTCTGTGGTAGAATTTTTCTGGGACATCTTGATTATTTAGTTAACCACAAATGGACACCAGTTCCCTCCATGTACACAAGGGTAGGGTTTACCTTAAAGGAATTTTCATCCAGATAAAGCCACAGTAGAGCAATGCACAAATGGTACAGAACCTAAAAGTTATGATTTTTTTTTTTTGTTTTCTTTGATGGCTCGTAGCAACTATTATAGACCATATTCTAAGGCACTTATTCAGTAGTGAGATATCTTTACTAGCCAAAAATCATCACACTGACTTCACAGGGAATATTTGCAGGGGGTAGGCATCACAGGCTGAAAATGGCTTTCTGGGTGAGGTGTTATGGTGGATTAATATTTTGGAGCAGCTGCAATATCCAACATGATGGAGAAAGGCATGACACTCAAAATAAGAGAAATGGAGAGTATCAAAATATCATCCCATATCTACTTGTGTATGGAAGCTTTACTCATCAGGTATTTGGAAGAGTCAAGTTTTTTATTGCTGTTATTTTTAAACCCCCACAAACTCTGCAAACAAAGCTGAGATCTTTTATTGAGTTGAGTGACAAAGCTGGAGGAGCTGAAGGAGAAAAAATATTTTTCTCAACAAGTCTGTTGACAAATTGATTAATTCTTCCTACAAAGTTTATCAGAGCTGACAGCACCAGTACTGTTTTAAACTGTATCAGTCTAAAACCTGCCCTGCAAAATGCATTGTCAGATTCCAAATATTTGATATTTGGTTGAAGTTTTTTTCAAGTGAGAGAGCTTCAACTATGATTTTTGTCACATTTCACTTACTTTTAGCCTTCATGTTATAAAAACCCCACGTAGCTCTAAAAACTGTTAAGGAGTGCATGACAAATTTTGAAATTAGCTGGTGAATAAGCAAAATTTCAGAAGATCTTTTACTTTATAGCAAGGGCTTTGTAAGTTTATTTGCCACGTGTAGTTAAGCTGTAATTATTTATGATAAAGCGTTATGCAAGACTTAACTGAACATTCCTCAGAGTAGTTTGCACAATTCAGAAGTGAGATAGTGGAATTACCTCCTACTGTTCTCAGTTGTAGTTATTCACATTTATTCTATGCCTGCTTCAGTTTTTAAGGTCTTAGTGACTGTGGAAATCTGCTATTAAATTGAGATATTCCGGTGGAAATCCAGAAGGCAAAGTTTACAAATGTTATTGTGTGCAAAGCAGTTATTCTGTATGATGATAATTGTTAATAGGTGTGAAACGGGAAATACATATTAGTGCATTATGTATAATTCTGAATAATTTAGCTGAAGTACAGTAATTACAACTTCAGGGTGAATTTTGACCTGATTTGTAGGATATAAATAAGAACTGATCGGAATCTTTCCTATTTACCTATTTTCCAAATATTTCTGCTTGGAGAATAAAGATGGGAGGGTTCAGGTGTTTAAACACAATTGTTTAGCTTTATTTTAAGGGCATCAAGCCATGAAGGATGCTTACATCTAGACTGCATGTGCCTTGGCAAAATATGGAGAGTGTGTCCTTTTGGACTGGCAGCTGAGGGATTTGTAGGCTGAAAATCCCCCAGATCACTCATTTGAGAGACTAAAATGATGCCAAACCCAGGTGTCTCTTGAACTAAATATGTTCACACCTGCATAACAAGTGTTTAGAAAATGAGTGCAACTTAGTTTCTAAATCTGTGTATGGGTGACTGATTTTATATGCTCTGGGTTTTTTTCAATACTTCCTATTATATTAGTTTCTTGATATAAATTTACAATTTCTTCTTAAGGGACCTGATTAATAATTTTTTAAAAATTATTTTATTGGCAGAAAACTGAACAAAATAAACTATCCCTTTTGTGCCTGGATTACCCTTGCCTTATCCAGTGGAAAAGCAAAGTTATTTGGCCTTCTTTAAAATGTAGTTAAGATCAGTAATCTGGCTTTCCACAGTCTATGTGTGTAATGGATTGTAACCAAAGTCCCCTGACACCAAGTTTGTGGCTTAACCACAAGACTGTTGTCTTCTATTAAAGCAATGTTAACCTCAGAGAAGTGCAGGAGTCTATAAACTTTCTTATCTTTCAAATCTGGCTTAATGAGCTGTGGTGTTGGATTATTCAGTGAGGAGGAAGGCACCATGGAGGAGCCTGCAAAGCAGAGACATGAGTTAAACAAGGCCTCATCTTAGTGGGTAAAAATGGTGAGATGAGGTGTGAATTTGAGGGAAAGTATTTCCTCAAGCATTTTTCACATCTCTCTCTCCCTCCCGTATCTGTCTTGCTGACCACTGGGCAATCAATATTCTTACAATAAGTACTAAAAGTCTAGAGTATTGAAATAAATAAAAAAATCTGTAAAAATAAGGGAAATGCCCTTTAGATTGCTGCTTATTGTTATCCATCATTAACATCAAAACTTTCCTTGTGGGTGCAGAGAGTTTTACTTAAGGTCTGGGCTTTGCTGACTGCTCTCTTTAGCCCTTTTAGTTCCACCAGCTTGAGCACAGCTATTCTACCTCAGAAGCCAGAGAAGTCCATGAGGAGACGCAGTGACTGAGAGTTGGCACAGTTTACTTGCTGTTAAGGAAACATATTTTAGGATTCGTCATCCAGTGTAGCATTACCTAAAATGGGCTTGCCCTCTAGTGTCAGGAAAACTGAAAGGTGATCTCACTTTTTTCGGTTTTGTATCTCAATATTTCTTTTCTGTTTCAAGTGGTGGAGCTGCTGCTTTGCAATCTGTGACTTGTCAGGTCAAACCAAAGCAGGAGCCAACATCTCAAGGAGCCTCAGAGGATAGCAAGTGTCATCTCGTTGCAAGTGAGATTTAAAGAACTTGCTATTTTACCCCATTAGTGTTTTGTGTAATTTAAAAAAATCTCTTAAAAGAGTATTTAAGTGAGGAAAAACACCAGAACTTGAGCTTGTTTTGTGTTTCTGGGATTGGAAGAGTTGGTGCCAGGTTAAAATCTCCTGTGTGGAAAAGATGCCATACTAAAACTGGTAATAAATGAGATGGAGGACTCCTGTGCACAGGGGGCATGCTATGAAAACATAGGATTATAATCAAATTGTGGTGTTTGACTCAACATGCTGTAAACAGACTCCATGTCTTCAACCCCTGATCTCCTCCTCTGGAAAAAGCCCAAATCCAAAACTGTCAGAGGTAATGAGAGAAGGAGTAAAACCAGAAAGAACAGGTCTAGCCCAACAGGAGGAACAAAAGACTCTTCCTGGCTGATTTTGGGGCACACAATGGGTGAGATCACATCCTCCATCCTGTAGTGCTGCAGGGCAGGTGGGAATTGGAGAAGCAGGAGAAAGCAGGTTCTTTTCTTCATGGGCTGAAGGCAGGGGTGGGTGAAGGCCAGAAGGGCTCCATGACCCTGAAACCAGGCAAGAGAACACAGTAAACAAGGCTGAAGCCCTTGTGAACAGACTTTGGGTCATATTCTTGACTTGAGTGAATTTTTCTTTGCAGACCACACATTTCTGCCCATGAGATGTGCTCTGCTGAGATTTGGCTCTGTGCAAACTCTTCCGAGTGGAGGAAAAAGTGTTGCACTAAATGATAGAAGAAGGAGGTGGCCAAATAAAGGAGGGCTCTAAGGCGTGGCAATTAATGGGTTTTCTGCAGAATTCCCACAAAAGGAATGAGAGAGGAGGTGTGGGAGATGAGTTCCAGTGAAGGATGAGCTGTATTTTTTGTGCCATCATTGCCAGTCTGGCTGGAAACGACATTATAGAGAAGGAAATGTATGATCTCCATCTATTTGAAAGTTTGAATTGAATCTGACAAAATGAGGCAAGAAATTCAGGAGAAGAAATAGCAAGGTCTGAGGACACTTTAATTCTTTTGAAATAAAGTTTCTTTTCAGAAAGAAAATTCATTTGATGCAAAGTTTGTTTTTAATTAAAAAAAAAAAAGAGAAACTTCTCATTTCAAATTACCACCTAAGAAATTATCTGTAATTGAAAAAAACTTTCACAAATCAAATAAACAAAAAAATATTGAAACTTTATAAGTCATAACTAAATATTTAAAATAAATGAAATTATGCAGAAGACAAATGTTTCATAGGAGTCATAGGAATAAAGGAGATGATTCCACATCTTGGTGTGTTTTATTCTGCTTTGATATAATGCATTATTGGACCAGTGCTGATCTGTAGAGCCAACAAGGCTCACAGGTGGGAAAAGTCATCATAAATGATATTTTATAGTCTGTAAGGTAGACAAAGTTCTGACCCAAACCACTGAATTCCAGTTCTTCCCTTTTCATCCTTCCTTCTCCCTTCCTCATTTGTCTTCCTCCTTTCTGCAAATCTGCCTTTTTCTTTAACCTCAATATCCATTTCTTGTTTAGTTTATTTTAGCTCTATTTTGAAAATTGAATGTTATTTAAGAATGAGGAAACAAGTGTATGGTTGGTTAGAAAAAAGACTAATGTTTGATATGAAATTTCTACGTTTCAGATTTTTAACACACACACGAAAAACCAACACAAAACCCCAAGACTTCTGAAATAAGTTTTTAAAAAGTGAAATTGTAGCTCATAATTTGATTTGGTTAATTTCTGCTCAGTTCATTTTACACATGGCAAAATGTTGCCCTGCAATGTAAAGCATGTAAATATATTTATGTCTTAAAATTTCATTAAATATCTGCTGTTAAAATGTCATAATGTGAAATTCTCAAATAATCAATATTATGATATTGAAAAAAATATTCCCATATCTCTTAAAATAATAACCTCAGATTTGGAAAGACCAGAATGAATTTCTGTATTAAAAAATATAAAGTAAGTAAAGACTTTTTTTTCTGGAAAAAAATTTAAGGATTTTTTTTTTTTTTTCAGTTGGAAAATGATGCTCTTCCCAAAAACAATTTAGGCTAGTTTTGCTTATAGATTTATCAATGACTAGAAAGAAGCCTGGGAAGGGAGAAGAACAGCAGGAGGCCTGATTCATTTGCTTGTTTTGTGAGATGTCCACGATGCGTCTTTGCCTAAGCTGGGAACCCTGAAACATCCAGTCCAATAAATTTAAACAATGAGCTGAATCTGAACCAAATCCACATTATTCGTTCCCACCACTGCAGCAATAGTGATGAGCTCTATTACCATGTAAATTTTCTATTAAAGTAAGATGTTCCTTTTACTCCTAACTTTCATTGCACCTACAAGAAAGTTGTCATCTTCCCTTCTCTAAGTGGCTCAGTGTTTAGTGAAGAGGCATCTTCCCTGTCAAGTCATTGTTTTAGAAATATATATTTGTAATTCCTTGTCCTTTTATTTATAATCTTGCTACATTTTTTTTAAATCTGTCTGTGTTTGTTTGTTTTTTATTTGACATTCAATGAATTTGCTCTACCTCTGTCTTTTTAGTACTGGCTGATGTTTTATAACATATTGATTCCCAATATTTTAAACTGACCCACTGTTGATATGAGGATCACACTGGGAAGTAAGATGTTTACATCTCACTATGAATAGCAGATAAACGAAATAATAAAGGTTGTCAAAAGCTGAGAAATAAAATACACTGGGTTCTTGTTTGCTCTCAAGGATATATGGCTGTGCCACTCAGAGCTAGCAAAGTTCAGAATTCAAGGCGAGTACCACTCAAGTTTTCTATTTAATTTTTAAAATAATTTTTATTTTTTTTATAAAAAGACAAAAAATACCAGTCTCCAGGACTATAATTTCCTCACAATGTTGCATGATAATAGTGGCTTCACCAGTGATTTTCTTCTATAGTTTTACAGGTGGTTCCCTCATAAATAATCTATGTTCTAATGAGCACATAAATGAAGAAAACAACTTTCTTTCCCCGTTGTATTTGATCCTGTTGACTAATTAGAGAAAAAATATGCAGAGATATTGACACAGATTTTTACTGGTTTCACTTAAAACTTTCTCCTGTATAAAGGCTTTTTTTTTTTTAAACTATCTTTTAAAATTGCAACTGTTTCCCATTGAGTTTAATTCCTTCTGGTGTTTGCTGCAGAAACATTAATCATGATGAACTCATCCTGTATTTAATTTTGATGCAATTTCAGTATATACTATTTGTGAATTAAAATACTTATTTTGTAGACAGTGAAAAATTATTTACTGATTATAGCACAACTGTGTGTGTGTGTAGATATAGATATATTGTATACATTAACGGTGACATGTAATTTAAATCTGCACATTTTGCATTATTCAGTAGTTGCATGCCAGCTGCTTTTCTTTTGTACTTTGTGATTAATTTCATTGTTGGTAGATTTTATGTTTTCTGAAGAGTCTTTCACAGAACCTACACAGGATTCAATGAAGAGAATATGAATACACAGTTGTCAGTGGTGTTTTAGCCTGATCTACAGCACTAAAGTTCAATGGTCAGAGTTACAGGATAATGAGAGAGGAAGAAAAAAAAAATGAACTGCGGCGTTATTTTCAGCTAGTACTTGATTGACTTTTATCACATAACTAAAAAGAATTAATCCTTCCCCTCAGCCTTTTTTAATTTCCATAGCAATAGTTTGTCTGCTTAATAGAAACAAATGCCAGGTAGGGGAGTGCTTTGTCTGAATTTGCATGTGTGTTTTTCTGTGCAGCCTTCAACTCTGAAAAGCACATAGCTGCTGTGTTGTGTGTCCCAAAGAGTTACAAATATGGAGTTCTCAAACCTGTTTTGCAAAAAGATTGTGTTTTTGCTTGCTTTGTCAGGACAGCTTGAAATAAGAGCACGTGGAAAGAAAAAAAATGCAAGAAGTAGTAAGCATGAAAAAAAAAAGAGAGACTCGCAGCTCTCAACCATCAGCAGTAATTATAAGTTCTAAAGTTCTGTCTTTTGTGTTGGTTTTTAAAAGCAATTTAGTAAACTAAAAAATTTTGGTGTACTCTAGTCAGGGAAGTTGCAGGTAGAATTTATACTACATTTCTCAAAAGGCGTAAATTCCCCTTTTTTGTAAAGCATTAAGTCCCTCCCTTAATTAAGCCTTCTGGGGTTTAAATGTGTTGATCTCATTTTAAACTGAGCTCAGCACAATTAGACACACTGAGAAGATAGCAGATAATCAGCACATACAAAAACATTTCAGACATAAATGCTTTATCCTGCCAGGCCCAAAATTACTGTTTCAGTTTTTTGGTTTTTTTTTTTCCTTTTTGGGAGGTGGTGGGGGGGGGCAGGGAGGGGAGAAAGAGAAAGGAAAAAAAATTGATTATTTTCAGCTCGTCATACATCTCATTTGTAGTGGGTCAGACCTTCCCCATTCACAATTACCACTAGTTAATCTTATCAGAGAAAAATTCAATTACATTTATCAAGGTTATTCCATACACTCAAGTTATTGCCTCGGAAAAATCGGGTTTCAGTGTTAAGAATGTCAGCATTGTGTATGTGTATGGGGTTTGGCTTTTTTCCCCCCTATCTTTAAAAAATAAATAATTAAATCCTGCTTTTACACTGACGTTACTAATATATAGTTATAATAAAGTAATATTTGACAGCTTTGTAAAAGGGATCATTAATACATAGATTATGGAAGTTTAGGAGGGAGGCTCATAACTGTTAATAGACTTCAATTCTCAGCCTACACTGACATTTTAAAAAATCTAGTTTCAAATTTGATAACAGATTACCAGCTAGGCTGGGAGCCAGCCACCTGATTAAGGCAATTTAAATGCTTGCAAAGTGGTGAGATTAAAATCAAATAAGTGCCGATTTTTTCCCTGCTTCACTTATCTTTCCCTGGATTCGTTCCTTAACTACCAGGTGGCAGAGGACTCTGGGTAATTTTCCTCTGCGCCAATTACCCCAGGATGGTTTTTAGGGTGAAGCAGAATAATTACTGCACTATCAATCCAAAATGGGCTGCTTAATGTGTTTAAGAGAGATTTTGAGCCTTAGCAGGGAGGCTGCCTGGAGCGTGCTACGCTCGCGGT
The DNA here is from genome assembly GCA_025920805.1 of Petroica traversi. Taxonomy (NCBI): domain Eukaryota; kingdom Metazoa; phylum Chordata; class Aves; order Passeriformes; family Petroicidae; genus Petroica; species Petroica traversi. Next base: position 9,433,040 of record JAHLSL010000042.1, on the reverse strand, counting down.
GCCAAAGCCCGCTCGGCCTGCTCGCGTAGTTAACTGTTCACAGAGAAGGCAGCACACACCCAAGGTGAAAGAAAACAAGGGAAAAACTCCTGGGAAGCTGTGGGAAAGTTAATGAGCTGCTTCCAACGCGTGGCAGGCTGCGGTTGCAGGTGGCTGACAAAGCTAGGCAGGTTAAGGAAATAATATTTATCACCCGGCTGCCAGGGAAGCGTCTTTATCAAAAGTCTTTCTGAAATCCGCGCGAGGTGCGGAAAAATGGGTTTGAAACAACAACAAGCAACAACAAAAAAGGTGTGCAGGGGGGGATAAAATGAGGAGAAAAGCACCGTCAACAAAGCAGCGTCTCCTTGGTGGGTCATTTGCAAGGCTTTGTGGGGAGCTGATCTGGTATGAGAACACATTGATTTTGATTTTTGGTTGTTTTTTATTTGCCCTTCTAAGTAGGAGGAAGGATGGATGTGTGATCAGAGGGTGCAAGGGGAGAGCTGGGCTGTGCCACAGGGCTCTGCTGTGCCCAGCCAGCACCAGGCTGCTGGTGAAGGTCTGCCCAAGGAGGGGGGCGCCTGGCTGAAGCCACATCCCCGCTTTGCTTTTAATTGGTGCTCTGCTGGAAAATGAGGTGCCCTCCAGATGCTCCCCCATTGATGCTCTCTAGATGGGAGCCAGCTCTCCCTCCCCCTAATCCTGGGGCTGCTAGCAAAAAATTTGGCAGTAATTCCCCACTTTGCAGCTTTCTCCGTGCATAGCGCAGGGAAAGTAACACTTGGCGCAGCCGCTGCGCAAGAAATAACTCGTTAATTATTGGTTCATTAAAGCATTTGAAGATCATGGGTGTAATGGCAATACAGAAAAGCTCAAGTGCAAGGTGAAGAAGCGGTACGTTCTGTCATCAAACTGGTGTGTGGTGGGGGAGGGATGGAAGAGGAGAGCAGGGCTTAAGCTCAGCTGAGACTCTGAAATGACATTACTGAATAGTACACTGTAGCAGCCACAAATTAAGTATTATCTTCCATCTGGTGACTCTGCACTTGATTTCTTTAATTATTATTATCTGAACATAAATTGTGAGTTTTAGCCAAGGATTCTGGAAGGTTGTCGTTAGAAACAGGGAGATAATTAAAAAAAAATCATTATATTTGTGAAGGGGCTGCTGCTGTTTCTTGCCTTTCAGTGATTTGCTTACACCGTTTTCCATATGATCTCTACCTACTCGATGTACCAAGCTTTTTTATTATTTAATGAAAAATTGATCTGTGATTTTGCTTAGCAGATAGTTTGGATAATGCGAGTTAAAATGTTCAATTTTAAAGAAAAAGTCTCTATTCTAAAATTGTTTCAAGGTTCTCAGATGACCTCAAGTGGACTTCAAATATATCTAGAATTCACCAGGTATTCCATCAAGACGTTGATTGCCTCCCAGGAGCACAGGGTAGGGTTGTGCATTGGTGGCTGAGGCAATGTAGTTTGTGGGTTTATATCCCAGCCCAATTTCCCATGCAAAGCTGTTGTATCTGTGCCCCTACTCCCTGCTGCCTTCCCCCAGCAGAGCAGTGCCCTCCCAGGAGCAGGAGGGGTGAAGGGGCGGGAGATCAGCTCTGTGCTTTAGATGCCAATTTTTAAGCTGACCCTGTTTCAAATCACAGGAGTCCCACCTGTCACTGCAAAGCTGTTCGTGTCCATCCCGCCAGATGTGACAGTTTATGCAGAAGTGTGTCTTGTAAGACACAGGCAATCCATTTAAAGATTATCACATGAAACCATATTTACTTCAGAGGCCTGTAATAATTACACCTTCACTTGAAAAATCCCTAGGACTTTAGCTGCTGTGCCACAGATTTATACTCAAACATTTTCATTTGATGCGCAAAGTGTGAAGTACTCTTTAGTGGCAAGACAATTATCTGATTCTACTAATAAATGAATGCACTAGTAGTCATTTTTAATTGAACAATTATAGGATATTGCACTGTCAGTTGATTATAGAAGTCATTTCATAAATGTCAAAAATCTCTTTAAACGAATTATGGAGCTCCAAAATAACTCCGGCAATCAGCCAGCAATAACACAATAATCTGTTTACCCTGTTGTCAGGCAAACTACCACCATATTTTTTTTCCTTTTTGAGGGGGGACTGAATCTTAAGGATTATACTCCTGCTCAGGCTGTAGCAGCTAGCGAGGCTTTGATTAGTACAGATCATGAGTGTTGTCAAGTGCTGTGACATGTATTAAACAGCACGAGAAATTAAAGGTGTTTTAGAGAGGCCTCGATAGCAAACAGGAGGACAGATCTCTTCTCTGAGCAAAGAAGGTGGAAGTCTGAAAGATGCTTCTGACATGTTCCAGTTTTCTGGTGCATCAGTTGACTTCGATTTTTGTTTTGATGTTGAACACAAATACACAACTCTTTTCTGGTGTTATGAGATAATCTATTTCTTTTGTTTTGCTTGTTGTATGCAGAAATGATAGAGAGGCCAGGTCTACTTCTCTCTGTGAACACCTGTGTTCAGAAATATCAGTCACATTACTTTATCTGCCTACTCATGCAAAATGACAATCAGAATTTGGCTCCTGATTATTCTGGATATGGCAGGTCCTTCCATAATGGATTGGATCCCTTTCATTCCTGGAGTAGGGAAACCTATAATAGTCCCAAGAGCAATTTAGGTTTATCTTCAAGGATGGGTTCCAGCCATATCAAAGACCTATTCTGACCAGAAAAGGCAAATATAGAACACCAAAATAAGAGGCTGTGGACCTTTGTTTTGGAAGGAGCTTTTACTTACTGGCAGACAAAGAAAGGGAAGGTGTTTTAGACCTTTTGCTTTTTTATCAAAATAAATTCAGTGTGACTCATGAACATACTACTAACAAAAGGCTTTGAAATAATATGCTGGCAAAAGGAGATCAAAGGTAGAATTAAAAGAAATATGTATTTTGGATATATTGACTTCCTGGAGATTTTGGGTCTGTCATTGGGGTGGGGCTGTTTGGCTTCTCTGCTTTAAGTGCTTAATTCTAGACACCTTTGGGCTGAATAAATTTAGCAGGATTCCACTACTTGAAACCATTTTTGGAAATCTGACACCTGATTCTAAAGCTGGTCATCTCAAAATGAGTGATCTTGAAAGAGTGGTGGTATATGGGGGGGCTGATGGCAGTAGAATGGATTTACTGCAGGTATATGACAAAATCTTTAATCTCTGTTAATCCTTAGCAGTATATGAAAGATACCTGCAGCTTTGGCTCTGTTTCTTGACATATTCATATTTCCAAATGTCGAAAACTGAAATCCTCCGAAATCAAACTCAGAGTGGGGCTGACAGGAATAAGAGAATTTTATCACATGTGGTGGCAGGAAACTTTGGTCTGGAGACTGTGTGACCTCATGATGTGTTGAGGGAGGAGCAGGAGAGCAGTGGCTTTTTGTATTGTCTGTGCCTCATGGAGTGACCCTCTAGCAGGAGCACCAGGTTTTTTAAATAATACACCCCAATTTTCTGTTCCTATCAGCAGGTGAGGGGTGTACAGGAGAGATTACACCCCTATTTGCTATATATTTAATGAGATGAATGCATCTGTGTTATTAAGACTTACTATGCTGGCTCTAAAAGGTAGAATGGTCAAAAGCAGTTGGATTAGACAAGCAGAAAAATGAAAAGGAATAGAAATAATCAGATATTATTCAGGAAATAGCAGATAGTCAGGACTAATATTTATTCCACTTTTATTGTGAGGCTTTTTAATGGTTTAGGTAATTCAAGGTAAGCAGGATGGCATTTTGCTTGATGAGGCTGTGGCCCATAAAACTGCGGATCTGCTTCTTCCCTGACTTACACCTGTGTCACCATGTGTGTCTTTGCCAGGTCTGTGCCAAACATGGACAGTTTGGCAGCCTCCTTGCACACACTTTGCTCTGAATTTAACTGACTACACAAAGTGCAAGGCAGTCAAGAAGCAGCCTCTGACATTTTTAATTGGCATTGAATTTAAGTCATCATTAATTATTCTGCTTTAAAGGCAGCTTTATTCCTTTAAACTGCCATGCATGCTATTCAAAACTCTTGCAGGGATCCATCCCTGGTATCTGTCTTGGCTAGTAGGATTAAGCCCTTATGGCTAGTAGGTGGCTGAGACCTTACCATATGTTGCTGGTAGACAGCAGCAAAGCTTTACCCTGTGATAAGCATACTAAAAGCAATCTGTTGGGCTTTTTTCCCCCCCCCCCCTTTTTTTTTCCTTTTTTATATATATAAATTATATATAAAGTACATCAGCACGTGGTTAATTGGCGTTGGTATTATTAAACTAACTTGTAAATAAGGTGATTCTCTCAGGAATCACATCAGTTGTGCTGTAAGTTTAGTTTTCAGAGGTGCCACGGTGCCTCATCCTGCATTGACGGAATTGAACAGCATTAACCTTTTCACTTTCACTAACAAAGACAAGTTAAGACAAGATGTGCTATGACTACTGCACATCTATGTTTTGTTTTTGCCCAGGGCCCTGTACAATTACCCAGCACTTCAGAGCTAATATTGGTTAGATGTTTACCTTCCCTTCCCCTCCCTTTTTGATATTTCTACAAAATGAAAAAACCTCATTTTTCAACCAAAAAATAACCACTTACATAATAAATATGTTCTCTTTAAAAAGAAAGAGGGGGGAAAAGAGGCTAAAAATACATCCCAGGCACTTTTAAAGAGATCTAGCAATGAGAAAAACAGATTCTGCAGTACACTTCAGCCAGCATTTACTCAATGCAAACCATTCTGCTGTCATTCTAAATTCCACAGTGCACACAATATGGTATTGATAGCAAGGAAACACCATGCTGTGCATATATTCCAGAAAACGAGGGAAAAAACCAAATCCTCCACATCTTCCAGGCAAATAAACCTATTTTATTTGTCTTTACATGTGTGTAACTAACTAGTTCAGATGTTATAAGTATCGCTTGATGTTAGAGAACTGTTGTAGTGAAAGAACCAGGTGCATGTGGAAAATTTGGCTGAGGGGCTAGTGGCTCACGAACTGCAGCAGATCTTGTGTCTCTCTTGGGGGTACTGAAAGATTTGTGGGGTGGACAACAAGCAGGAGCACTGGTTTGGCTCATAGTAATGCTGACATCTATGATTCCACTCAGTTCTACCATAAAAAAGCCTATATCTCTGTCTTGATCTCTGACATAAATGTCTGTATTGTTAATATATCCCACCCCTTATTTCAATGTTCTTCAGAGACTGAGTTTAGAAGAGTGAATATAATCTTGATAATTGGTGAATTAGCACAGTAAACCAATACATTATTCATTAGGTAGCTATCAAAATATCACATCACAGAATCTTGCAGGGAAGACAGCATTTGCATATTCTAGGATTGACCACTCAGTGCCTTTCATAAACATTAGTGAATCTGCCAAAATCTGGAAAGATTTAACACACTGCTTACATAAAAAGCACCTAGATCCCACCAATTTCTCCTGTAAGACTGAGAATAAAAAATGTTCTTTCATCAGAAAAGTGGATCAGCCTGTATGAATTTGTAGCACAGGCTACAGTTATGATGTATCATGTCTGTCATCTTAAAATTGGTTTAAATTTTAGTAGATCTACAATGGTTGAAGTGATAAGAAGAGAGATTGGCAGTGTTGTAAGGGTAGATAAATGCAAGATATAGCCTTAGCTGCCTAGATGGGTATCTCTGAGGAACAAATTTGTTCATTTGGTAGTCAGCTTTGTGTGTAAACTTTAATGATTAACGTATTCTGTTTGAATGTGCTGCTCTTAAAATCGTAATTACTGGACTTTATGCCTGCGATACTTCTCTTTGTCATCCCATAACATCTTTGCAAAATAGAAGATATTTACTTTTTTGAGTTCTTGTTTGCTGTTTTTTTTAAAATTATTATTATCTATGAACTACCTGCTGATTGCAAACCATTTAAAAAACAAAATGTTATGCATTTTCATATATAAAGCCTTAGCCTTTTTTTGAGCGTTTGCACATCTTATGCCAGTGGCAGCTGAATGATGGGCTGAGATTTGAAATCTAACTCGGGGTTAGATTTTGTTCACTGCTGTTGGTCTTGCAAGACTTCCTGAAATTCAGGAGACCAATTTTGGGTTTACACTGATATTCCAAAAGTTACTTCAATGAGGTTATAAGTGGAAGCAATTTTGTTTTATTCAGTCCAAATATCGAATTATTTTTAAAGACAAACCTAACTGGAACTCTGAAAGGGGAAACTGTTGATGGCAATAGGCATTAGGGGCAGGGAGATGATCTTCAAGTGAAAGAGAAAGAAATAAGTACTTAAATAATGTTCTGTGCCCTTGACTTTGTCTGTCCTAAATCTCTGGGCTCTCCAGATCCCACTCATGCCACTGTTGATTTCTGGACAACTGGATTATTGCAACGAGCTGAGGCTTTCTTCTTTTGGAGGTTTCTACCATGCTCTCTACCAACAAGGTCAGTGAGATGGAAATAAGGGCCAGAAACCTGCCACTATGTGGGTTTTTTATGGCTAAGGACTAGAAGAAAAACTTAAAAGTAGTATTGAAATTGTTGTTTTGGAGTTGGTTTTTTTTCTTTGATTGGTTGGTTTGCTTTTGGGTTCATTGGTTTTTTTTGTTGTTGTTTGTTTTTGTTCTGTTTTACGATGCCTCTTTAGGATTGACATCAAACTGCATTGCTTAGTAGGAAAGGAAGATATTTTTTAGGATATCTAAGGGCATTTTAAAGTGATTGACATCTGTCATTCATCTTCGTAAATCTTTAAATTTGAAAAATAATTTTTCTCCAATAAATTGATATTTCTTCCTCTTTATGATTCCCATTGAAAGGTAGAACCTTCTTGGACAAGGCATAGAAGAATATGCAGTTCTACCTTCACTAACCCCTGTGTTTCTGGATTATTTTAATTAAATTAAACTTTCTTGATTCCAGCAGGCTGTTGATAATATAACACATTTAAATAACCACCTTATCACTTCAGGTGTGGATGTAGAATTTGGATAGTATTCAGGAGGCAGACTGCTTTGTGTGGTGGGTGGTGAAAAAAAATCCAGTGTCACTCAGAAAAAGGTGGCAGAATAGTCAGAAAAAGGACCAAGGACTTGCAGAGAACACTGGAAAAGAGAAGAAATAATTATGGGCTGATGGGGAAAATGGCCTTGAAGAACAAGAACTGGACAGAGAAGCAGCAAGAACCAAGACACAAAACAAATTAAAATAAACTTTACGCCATTCCAACTCTTGTACTGAATAAAAATAGGGACGTGGAATGCAAAGGGTCAGGACTTAAGAAAGACAGAAATTTTAGTTTGGCATCTCCATATGATTTTCACCTTGCTAAAAAGCATAAGGTATTGACAACTCTTAGGTTTTGATTCATTCTTTGTTTTAAGGGAATGTCTGATTTAAGTCAGCAGGGTTCTGTTTATAATAAGGGTAGAGGCACCACCCAAGGAAGTTAATCTCCCATATTCTAATTTCTCCATCCTACTAATGATGCAATTAATCGTGTTCTTGGGTTGCCTGTTTCCCTTGACTTCAGAAAAAGTGTGGGCAAGTAATTTTAAATATTTAAAAGTAAGATAACCAAAGTCATGTGAGTTGAATCCTGTCTTCAAAATATGGGTTATGGACTGGATATGCAACTCAGTTACCTAGAGAGGGATGTTTTTCTGCCTGTTACAAAAAAATATGCAGCTCACATCTTTTGTTCCTGAATGTGTGATAACTTTGATTAAACTACCAGATTAAATTCTCTTGGTTTAGATTTTAAACTTGTTTCAAACAAGGTTAGATGGCATTTAAGTTCCATATCACTGTGTCTCCAGTAATGAAAATTAGTCTAATAGGCTAAGGTATCCATTATTCAGGCTAAATTAGCTTCCTGGGAGAGATCCCTGTAAAGTAGCCATCATGATGAAGAATGTACCAATTAAAAAAAGTAAACCAACCTGATTATTGACATATTCTGAATTTCTTTAAAACCTTTTTCTCTTTTTTCAAGCTTCTTCCTGTTGTAGAATACTGGGCACTATCAAATAAAGAGAAGCATAAATAGAAAAGAATGAAGAGAAAGGAGGGACTTGCCCCAAGTCTTGTTATTGCCGCTGTATATTGAATTATTCTTGAAAGAATACCCTTCTTTCTAGATCTTCCTGGAGGTCATACAGGCCCTCCTCTTTCCCACTGTCATTAGGTGATAGATCCTGAGTACTGTGGTTGCTTGTATGGAAAAGTAATCAAACAAGATTGCTTAAAAAATTTTATATGTATATATGTTTATATATATGTATATATAGATATATATATATGTATATCTATATCTCTCTAAATATATATCTATATATAAGCTGCCTATTAATGGAATTTATTATTTGGAGGCAGAGAAAACCAAAAGCCACTTGGCAAGCCAGCTTTTCAGAGAAGTTATAGAAACACTGTCATGTTCTGTTTCTGCTGTTGATGCAGTGATTGCTGAGATTACATGGATGATCTCAGAGGCTTTCTTTTGATAGAATTTCTTATGGTCAAATGAGGAAATGGGATTTTGGAGGGCCTGGATTGTATAAGTAATCAAAGTTTCAAAGGATGAAATCAGAAACATGCCCTGGATTCAGTTTTAAGGAACACCTGTCCCAATTTCAGAAGTCATTTGAACCGAGAGCAGCTTTTGTTGCAGAGATGTAAAACACCAGTCTGATAATAGAATAAAAATTGTACAAGTGACTTTGCTACTCCAGCACAAAGTCTGCCACTTTAGTTCTGATGCATCCTCACTGGCAATTTTAAGCAGTGTCCTGGTCCTTGCATTATAATGGCTGAGGTGTGCATCTCTGAGACATGAGGTTAACAGCAAAAAATTGCATTTGGACATGAACTTATATCCATACTTTTAGGCATGTTTTAACTGTGCCAAGGTGATGCATCACATAAAGGTGAATTAGTCACGACTTCAAGAAAAATGAAATTACTCTTGAAGAATGGTCCTTGGTGACTTAGGTGGTGCTGACACATCCTGTGACTCCTTTTCACATCCTTGAAGTGAGAAAACAACACTCACCTACTTCTAAGGGATGTTTCACTGAGTAGCTTTTATGAAGCACAAGCCTCCTGTGGAATGAGTGCAAAGTATTACTCTATTTATTTTTATGAACTTTCTGTTTTACTGCACTAGGAAAGCTTAAATTATCCATAGAGTTCTTGAGCACATTGGGGAAGCCAAAGATCCTGATTTTGCCCACTGTGCTCCTGGCAAAGAAAAGACCCAAGGGATACTCCTAAATGAAAAATATAAACAAAACCCTGAAGCTACTCAGATCCTTAGAAGATTAGATTTTTGAAAATATGTTCTTTATAAGATAAGTTAAATGCATTCTTTCCCTTATTTTTTTCCTCTGGTTTGGTCACAGGTTGCTCCAGGCATCCAAAAGGGGGTATTCAATTCCTTGCTTTATTGATCCTGGCAGGGACTCGTGCTATGGTGCCCTGTCCTCCCTGAGGCCACCACTAATTGTGGATTTAACAGGTCCAGCAAAGAGAAGGAGAGGTTCCAGAAGTTGTTATTCAGCCTGGGATCCATTCTTCACCCTTTCCTTCTCATCCACCTCTCTGTATATTTCATTATTGTCATGGTGGACAATACTTGAATTTCTGGTCATACTGCAGAGCTCTTTCAGGGGCTGTGGTGGTGAGGAGTTTAGTGAACATCTCACAAGTGGGAAAATTACCAAACAATGTTCTTTTTGTCCCTCACATGGAGAGAGACAGGAGAAAGGAGAAGTTTATTTTTATGTGAATTCTTCTTCCTGTGGTGCTTTGGGAGTTGGTCGCATAAAAGATAAAGATAGGTGGTCTAGGCATCACTTTTAGATTTTGACTGCAGAGACATTTTCTTTTCCCTTTACTGATGCAAGTGATTCAGAATTCTGCTGCAACTCCTCATGTTTAGATTTCAGTAAGTGGTAAACTCATTCCCTCACATTTGGATTTACAGTGAGGTTTGTTTTTTTGGGGTTTTTTTGAGGATGGTGGGGGGAAAGCTGTGGAACAACATTAGGAGCATATGGCTGGGAGCACTGTAGGGATGAGAGGAATGAGGCAGGTTGGGTGCACAGGGTGGGACATCCCCTACCCTGTGATCACAGCAGAAGTAATTGAAGTATCTAAGTGGAATGGAAAGCAAAATGCCTTTAATTTGGTCCCAAATGCCTGTATTACACATATGCCTACTTCTCAGATTGCTGCAGACAGATACAGGCTGGGAAATTTGTGTCATTTTTCCCACGGGCAAAGAATGCTCTCTATGGCTACTGCTTCCCCACTGTCCCTGGACTATATATACTTTTTAGAAGACTTGTATTCAAGAGTCACTTCAAGTAATTAAGTGACTACCAGGAAAAAAAATCCCAGAATTTTTAACAATTAAATGAAACTTAGGTGAATAAAAAAATTAGCACTTATATGCTTATCTGCAGTTATGCAATGGACAATCCAGCTGGATCACAGTGGATCACAGCTGTGGTCAAAGCTCCAAGCACCACATCACATTGTTTGTTTCTTTTTTTGTCCTGGCCATTTTCTTATGAGCTGTGATGTTAAAGCTTTGGTTCTGTGTTCATTAATAGTCATTAATGGCACGGTGTGATCTACTGCAAGATATTGTTCTTACAGAACAGATTAAATGCATGTCTTTTGAGGGTATCAGCAGAATGGGACAGCTTATCAAGAGTTTTTATTGTCTTCAAGATTTTATTTAGTGTCTGAGTTGTATTTATGTCGGAGGGCAGTTGTTACCTAGTCCAGTGTGAAGTAAAATAAGAACAGATGATGCATAGCCTATTGTAATGCCTATTACTATAAAATTTTGCCATGAAAGCATTTGCATTGTGTTGGATAGGGCAGCATGAACTTAAACAAGGCCAGTGTTTTTTGTTGTGTGGCCTCGGGGATTTTGATCTGGTACAGACAAGACCTAGGCCTGGGTGCAGGATATTGTCACATTTAAAATACTTTTAGTCTTCTCTGTAGTCTTGGGCAGCAATCTGCTCAGGATGAGCCCCCACGTCCCCCTGGGAATAATGCTTACCTGCTCCCCGGGGATCTGTGAAAGTAAAACAATTACTCCTTTGGCAGTGTTTGAACAGCACTTTAAAGATAAAAAAAACTGTGCTATGATTGTAAGTGGTGTTCTCTACATTACATTTCCCATGTAATTACATATTTTTTCCTGAGATTCTTAGATATATTTTAATCTTTCTTACATGTACTAGAACATTATTCTATCTCTAGCTAAACAGGGCACCGTGGAAGTGCAGAGAAGGAAATTGATCCATCTCCTGTGTTATCCACTCTGTGCTTTTACGATATTTTTGTGAACTGCTTTCATCAAGTTAGTAAGGATTTGTCAAGGTGTTTACCTGTTGGGAATCTCAACATGATTTCTTGAGGGTGCAATCTGGGGCTGAGTTATGTGCTCTCCTCTCCTGCTCGTCTAACTATTCGTACATCAAAGTCTCCACCAGTGTAATTCTTTCAGGCCTGCTCTTTATTCACCAGTTGCTGTACAAAACAAATGTATGTTGTGCTTAGAGGATGCTTTATTTCATATACATTTATCTACCTGATGAAATGCATACATTGAGTGCACCTAAGCAGGGATGTCTTGTTGAGGAAAACCAGTGGTAGCTTGTGCCTCACACTAGAGAATGCAGTATTAAGATGGGTGTACTGGTGGTGTAAGCCAAAATTAAGCAATGAAAATTTTAGATTAGTATCAGGAAATATTTCTTGATACTGAGTTCAGGCAGTGGAACAGCCTCCCAAGGAACATGATGGAAAGCCAATTGCCAGTGTCAATTAAAACTAGACTAGTTTTAGAACTGGGGAATATACTGCAGGGAACAATCCTGCACAAGTCTAGATGACCTAATAATTCTTTTCCATCTGTAATACTTATGCCTGAGATTCAGAGTTATGTATTGCAATATGATTTCCTCCTGACTGAGAAAGACTGAAGCATTTTTCTTTCATGTAGGGTTATTTTCACACTGGCCAAAACATTTCATGCACACTAAAAACTAGTAGGGGAAAAGAAAGCAGGAGCAGGTCTAAGAAATTACCCCACTCAATTTGCACCTGCAATCTCAGAGTGGTTGTAAAAAGCAACCCCAGGCATCATTCCTGTGGAAGGCAGCTGGAAGCAGATGAGGCCTGACAGAGACCATGGGCATGGAAGGATAATCCTTTGTAAACAAAGATGCTCTTTAAGCAGCAATTCAAGAATTTTTCTTTCTATTGACCACTATTGAGTCCTGTCTTATCTATACCTGAAGTCATTGCTGGGGAGCCATTGCTGAGAAGAAACTGAGAAGTGCAGTTTTGGGGGGAGTAAAATGTGTCTACCATAATTTAAATTTTGGGCATTGAGAATAATCAGTGATTCATCACAGAAAGACCCCCTCTTTTATTTTTTCCTTTTTTTTTTTATTGTCGTTTAACAGGGAAAAGATTAGAGTAGTACATCATCTTGCTGCTTTCATTCTGTGCATTTAAGAAATTATCTGTACAGCCACTAATTGAGAAGTGAGCTTGTATATGAAGAAACCAGTTTAGTAGGGTAAGTAAAAGAATTTGTAATTTTTCCACTAGCAAGGTGCCATACTGGTAAAATAAATCCCTCTCAAACTGATACATGCTGTCTACCTGTTCCTTAAATATTTTTTGACTGAAATACGAAAACTTGGGTTTTCCTTAATTCTCTTTCCTCTTTCTGGGTTTCTTCTTCTTTTTTTTTTTTTTTTTTTTTTTTTTTGCAGCATCCTGAAGTTGAAGGGAAACTTGTAGTGGCACCTGCCCTTTTTCCCTGGCAAAGACACAGCATAAAATAGCTGTTGCTCTGTAAACACCTCTATACAGTCATAGCAAACTCACCAGGAATTTTGCCATAAATTTTGGTGGCAATATGTTCAGTTCTAGGTTTGTATGCTCCAAGTGTGGGCAGGAGGGCAGAACTGTAACGCCTGGAACTTTGCATCCAAACTTTTTGTAGCCTTTGGAACCTCTGCAAACAATCTTTCTGTAAACCAACCTTCTACCCACATCACTTACGAGTCTCACTCAGTTTGTCCCTTCCTGATGTCTTGTTTAAAACCTGCTACTTCAATATTAGCTCGAGTCGGCCCTTTTGAACATTTACTTACACTTATTTGGCTTTCTCTCTTTGCCTTTTCTCTTGTCCCTGATCTCATTTTTTTTTTATCCGTATGACTCCATTTCTATTTGCATATATGCTGCTATGAAAAAGATAAACTAACTAATGGTGCCAGCCCTCCAGCAAGGACTTTGAGGGACTTTCTTGTCTCTCTGACTAATTCCTTTTGTGGCCTTGGGAAAGTCACTTATCTTGTCTTTCTCAGTTTTTCCCTACACAAAAATGGAGTTAGCAAGGTTACATTGACATCCACGAGATCCTGTTTCTGTTGCACTAAGAAGTCAGACGTCTCCAAATACAGGTTTATTCTATGTGAGATAATTAAAAACTAAGGTGGTGTAATATTGTGGATTAATTTTAGCCTCTGCGGTCAGCACTGACCACATCCCTGAGGAGAAAAATTATGAATTAAAATGAAGAGCTGAAAAAGTGCTAACTACTTGTTGTTATTAATCATTGTGTTATTTATTGCTGTTTATCCTGTAATTATTGCTTGGGAAATAAAAAAAAATCTATCACAGCTCTGTGCCAGCTCTAGCTGCAGCTGTGGATTTAGAGACGAAATTCAGTCTTCAGCCTTTCCCTGGGGCTGATGGACTTCTCCTTTCAAAGTAGGACACTTCTATCTGATGGCATTAACCATAAAATCCCCCATTTCAAGTCTATGATATCCTGAAGGACAACGGCTCATTTCATTTCTTATCAAGAAATCGGGCAGATCAGTCATATTTCCCGAATCAAATGACATTTTCAGAAAATTCATTTGAACCAAAAATGAGGTTTCCTCTCCACAGACTCCAATTAGTTTAAAAGTGGTTTTCTGATGAAAATTCTTGAAATAACTGAGCTGTATAAAGAAAAATCTATATCTATATATGTATGTATATAGATATATGTACACACGCACAGGCACTGTGAAAGCCGTAGCCAGGGTACCCTATCAAGCAGTATAAATCTTTAATTTTGGCAATCAGCAGTAATGGTGAAATACCTTAAGCTTTTTTCTTTGCTTCCTCCTCGTTTTCCTTCCTCTCATCCCATCACTCTGGCTATTCCAGTGGGAGTGAACGCACTCATTTTCTCCCTAAGTACACAAAATTAGCTGCTTATCTGTTGATCTTCTTACATGATCCTTTAAAAATCCTTTCTCTGTATGTGTGTCCAAGGCCGCTTTTGCCTTCAGAGGAAGCCCAGACAAGCCAATCCTCAGCCTTTCCCTTACCCACTCACAGGGGGCCAGGGCCTAATTAAATTGCTCTCAAAGACAAGAAGGGATGAATTTCCTTCTTTCCATCTCCCTTGTCACCCATTTAACTCAGCTGAGATCCATCCGTTCCTTTTTAGTTATGTTAAAATGGGAAGGGGGGAGCTTGCTTTGAGGAGGACACGCAGGGAAGGGAGAGGAAAGGAGAGGAGGAGGAGCAGGGGCTGCGTGGGTAGAGCTGCAAGGGTGCAGCATCCCAGGCACAAAGGAGCCAAAACAGAGTAAATGGGAGGTGACAGGAAAAGGGCAAATATCAGGACAGTTGCTGAGTTTCTCTGGCTGGGACCTCCTCTGTGCATTTGCTTTTAATTGTCTGTTTTCTGAAGGAAAGCACCACGTTAAAAAAGGCAAGAAATTATCTATGCGTATTTCTGTGTATTCATGCACTCCTTTAGAGAAATGCTTGCTTCTTGCCCCACCCCTCCCAGTAGCTCTCTCTAGTGAATGAAGGCCTAGAAAATGAGGATGACCCATGTGGTGTCGCCCAGAAGGGCAGATGTGGCTGATTTGGCTCTTCTGTGGTTGGTTGCACAGGGCGAGGGTGATGGGGAGTGCCAGGGCAGCAGGACTGGAGCTGTTGCCCAGAGAAGGACAGCCCTGGCCCTGCCAGAGCCAGGATCCCTGCGCAAGCCAAAGCCCAGGCCTAGGAAGAGCCGAGCAATTAGCCTTTGAAGGTCATCCAAAGTTGTTGGTTTTTCTTTTATTTTTTTTTTTTCTTTTCCATCTCTCTGCCCCTCCACACTTCTCTCTTCTCAGCGCTGTATCCTCCTCCTCCATCACCCAAACCCCAACCACATCTGAGGAAAGCCATTCAATTAAATCTCTCCTGACTCCAGCTGGCTCCTGAGTGAAAGGTCAGCAGTGTCCGGGAGGGAGAGGCGTGCACAAGGAGGAGCTGGAGCCAGTGCTGCTCCTGCAGCCGCCTCCCTCCCCTCACCTCCCCTCCTTAATGATACCCAATGGTCACTCACTCCCCAGCAGAGCCAGAGATGCCCTGAAGCATCATTGTGGTCGGGAGCAATCGATCAGGTGTTTTTTTTTTTTGTTTAAAAAAAGATGATAATGATAACCCGTGGACACGATGTCAGCGAGCTGGCGCTGCCTCTCGGAGGCCGCGCGCGCTTTGGCTGCCAGGGCCGAGGAGAGGCTTGGAGGGGCTCAGGAAAGCTTCTTCCCCCCCACTGAGCCCACTTAGCCCTGCCTTAAAGACAGCTAATTAGACCGAGGGCTGTGCTTTGCCTGTTTACAGCAGTGGGGGAGAGCAGCAGCGAGGAGGGCCTGGTGCCAGTGGCGAGCAGGACTGAAGCAACCTTTGTTTTAGAGAGGCTCCCACTTAACTGGAGGTAATCACAGAGAAGCATGGCCATAAATAAAACATACCTGAGCTGCATGCAGGCCCTCGGACGAGGGTTGTGGTGATCCACTGCTCCCTACTCTGTGCTGGTCAGGGGTCTCTATTTTGAGACAGATTAGTGCTCTGCTCTGCTGGGCAGACAGAGGTAATCACGGGTCCAAGCTGGAGCTGGAGATCTGAAAATCACCGGGAGGTGCTTATCAACATGCGATCTGAGCACCGGTGGATGTGTACAGACCTTTTAAAATTCTATTAGTATGTGTCTGAGTAGATTGCAGGGAAAATACAAACGGTTTTCTAAAGAAAAACTGTCAGTGCCTCTGCCTAAATCTCCTACCCTGCAGCCTAAGTGTGGACTTCTGTTTTTTATGGATAAACACAATTTGTCTTTTAACTGTTGAGATTACACACTCACTGGAAGGACTGCAGACCCTGCTTGGGAGGGGAAATTTTCCCTTTAGCCCAGTGTCCACTCTATCAGAAAAATAAAAATCAGACCTGGGGGCTCTCTGTCCCTTTCCCTCCATTGAAGAGTTACAGGATAAATAACTCCATAGCAAAGATTTTCTATCCTAACACAGATTTTTTTTTGTTGTTGTTGTCACATTATTTTCTGCATCATTTGATGTACAAAACTACATTTTCCTCTGCACCTATTAAACTATTTGATGATGCCTTTTATTTTGCACTATAATTGGGAAAGCAATCATGTGATAAAATCTAAGTTTGTTGTGAAATAAAATAAGTGATGTTGAAAGCATCCAAATTATATTGTCCAAGAAAGTTTCTCAGATGTTCTGTTCATTTAGTGAAATAATTCTGTTATTATTTTTAAGTTTTTTACACTTTTGAGATGAAATCTTTGGGTATTATAAGATACTTGTAACAGACATAACATTAGTGCCTCATGATTCTGCCACTACATCTCTCTTGCAGTAAGGTGGGTAGAGAGCGTTAAAATATCTGTGATCTCAAACAGGACATTTCTCTCTTGTTCAGCTCATTTGTGGATGTGAAATCTGGATCTGCTTGTATGATTGAGCCAGTAAAGAAAAGCTGCCAGGGGTATGTATTAAGGTGCACTAGAAGGACTGAAAGCTTTACGCAAGCTTTGAGAAACACACAGGACAGCATTTGGTGCCCTTTGGTAAAGAATCACAAAACACCCATGAGAGTTTTCCTTGTAAAACTTTGAGTAAAAACAGACGCATAATTTTAGAGGAGGTGAAAATGGGTCTGACCACTTTGGGAGCCAGCAGAGAATATGCAGAAACTTTTGTCATTTATTCAGCCTCATTAGAGGGATGCAGGTTTTACCTAGAACAGTGGTCATGGCAATTATTTGCATTTTGTTTTTCCCCAGCTAGTAAATTGACCTAAAACCCTATAACTTTTTAATCTTTTAAGTTTAGAGTGTATATTGGAAGCATATATGGGGCTCATTAATTCTTTAACCTGTTGAAATCAAGTGCTGGACTAACATGATGAGCCATCAATAGGCTGGGCAGAATTTCTGGATAAAATGTTCTAATCTAATTTTTTTATTGGGACAAAAGAGTTTTTCATACCCAGGGATCAGTTAGCTGTGAATAATGATGTTTGTACATAAGGTCAGTGATGACGTAGCTTTTTATCATCAGTGACATTTTATCCTGTTCTAGGGTGATTTGTTAGAGCAAGAACCCAAATAAAAAAGTGGGAAATGTAGTGTTTGAGGAAGTCGAGGTTACTCTGGTACCAGACCCTTACAAGTATCAGAGAGTTCTATAACTAGAAGTTGGAAAGCTTCAGATGTGCATTGGTCTTAAACAACAGCAAACATGAAGCCATATGGTGCAGATTAAATATTTGAGGATGAAAAGTGTTTCTTCCTGTCTTAAAGACTTTTGAAATCTTCCTGTGCAACACCATTTGTAGGATACTGTGCTATTCTCTTTGCGACACTGGGTTACGAGCTGTTGTTGTAATAATGAATAAATCCAAACAGTGGTAGTTTTTCTTAGGGTTCCTTTGCTGATTTTTTAAAACTATTTTGTTTCTGCTGTACTGAGTTGAACGCTGTATTTTTTCACTAACATATAAACATTTTTCTTTTCCTTGCTTTCTTCAAAGCTCCTGTTTCATCCCATGTTATCTTTAGACTCTTCAGTACTGTCCAACACTGTTAAGTTTCTCAGAGAAGTAGGTGGGAGTGAAGTAATGTGTGAGGACATTTTGATTCCATTTGGCTACAAAACATCCCAGGAAAAATGAATTAACCTTAGCACTGGTACCAAATTTTCTATGCATTGAATTTGCAAATTATTCACCCAAATACTGACTTGACTACTCACTGTCTGAATAGATAACAGATGTTCAACCCTAAAATATAGGGGCTTTTGTCATTAAAAATAATTTGAATAGTGCATTGCTTACCTAGCATAACACAACTGATGCAGAGATGCGGCATACTTAATTCTGGAAGAGCTTAAAAAAGATATTGTAAACATGACCTCATAGTACTTTATAGTTATTTCCTCTGGGTGATTCTATGTCAGATTTACTCAGAGTTAAAATCAGAGCCTCTCTGTTAAATGGCAGCAATATAAAGAACAAAATCAAGCAAACAACAACACACTCCAAACCACCTGAAAAAAAACTGGTACTAGTTTGGTTTTTGTTGTTTAAGTCATGGTCATGTTTCAAAATAATATTTGTTACTGATCTCTCTCTAAAAACTTTCAATCATCTAAATTTAACAAGCCTTTTTTTGTTGTGTTACTATCTGAAGTGGAAGATTTTGCATGGTTTCAGTAGGACTGACTATGGAGTTGATGCTGTGTAGTGTGGACAAGGATGCCAAAATCTGAGCTATTCCCGTGTGTTGGATGATATTATTCCAGTTATCAGGAGGCAGTGATGATTTAGGAGAAAAGAAGCCCCAGCTCAGATCATGCTAAGCAGTGTGCTCACACCACCTCTGTGAACCCATTTGTCCCTGCAAGCCCAGTAGCACTGGGAAAGCTCGTAACTCGAAAAGTTCCCAAAGGTAACCGTGCTAAAACCAAACAAACCACCAAACACATCCAGAATATGAGCATTTCTAGAAATCAGTGTCCTGCTGGAGCCTGACGACTGTGCCCATTGCACCCCTGCCAGCCTTGGCTGTTTGCCTTGGTACACAGATGATACCAGGGGCTCCTTGAGCTGCCACGAGGGTCAATTGCAGCAGCAATCTTCAAACTGCGGGTATCCTCTCCATTCTTCAGTCAGCCTGAAAAATATCTGAATATCAGGCTCTTGCCTCTTTCTGAGAGTTAAAGCTGTTGTAACCACTCTTATGGTCTCCACTGCCTAATTCAGTGCTGAGTAAAGTATGTTTGTACGTTTACAGTGCCATATATAAATGATCATTGCATTAAGCATTTATAGCAAATTTCACTCTTTAAGGTTCCCAAACCACTTTAAGAATTTAAAACCAATGTGAATGATAAAAAGGGATAGGTCTGGTTGAGCTACTTATAATGAATAATTAATTTGACAAATCTATTTCTTTTTCCTTATTTGCAAATTATTCAAGTGCAGAGTTAAGTTCTTTTGTTCATCAGTTGAAGTTATTTGATTAATAGTTTAGGCAGAGTATTTCAGTCTGCAGCTTGCCTGCAAGCTGTTTCACATGGCAATTATGACATACTTTATCTATTTATAAGTGATAATTTTACCTGCTAAACTGATGTGGTTTTATTCCTCCACGTTGTTTGACTAACTTTAACCAGTTAATTTTTAACATTCATAAAGAGGACTGAACTCAGTTCAGACCAGGAAAATCTGGAAAAAGCCCATGAAATCATCCTTTGCAGGACAATGAAATGCAGTATTTCTTGACAACACACTGGAAACAGCCTGCCAGGCATTTCAAGGGCATAGAAGGACAACTGGCAGTTTTCTAGATCAAAGTTGAAGAATTTGAAGCCAAACCTAGGTGAGATTCAAGCTAGCAGG
The DNA here is from genome assembly GCA_025920805.1 of Petroica traversi. Taxonomy (NCBI): domain Eukaryota; kingdom Metazoa; phylum Chordata; class Aves; order Passeriformes; family Petroicidae; genus Petroica; species Petroica traversi. The sequence goes on along the minus strand of JAHLSL010000042.1, from coordinate 9,413,217 downwards.
ATGTAGGCTGGTACCAGTATCTTGTCAGGTGTCTTTTGACAGGCTGTTAATGATTTCTTACCTGAGAGGTGGGAAAATCTGATCCTGTTGACCATCTCAGCAAAAGGCATCCCAGCCAATGAAGAACTGCCAGAAGGGCCTTAAACGAAGCATGGATTTGAGTAATAATATGAAAAAATTCTAGCAAATATGTACTCTATGTTCATGAATTACAGCCAGCCCACCAGATATGCAACAGAGCCAAGTGATAAGGGACATATTAGATGGTAAAAGAATTGTTAAACAAACTTTCAAGCACTTTGTTAATAGGTGAGCAGAGGCAGAATTCATAGATGTGAAGAAATGTCACACAGTTAATATTTCTGAAACTCAGAAAGGTGTCACAATGCTGGAGTCTCACAGATATTGATTAATTTTTTTTAGCCTCTTAATAAGGAAGAAGGACTGGAGGTGGAATACTGCATCAAATAAACATTGCATGTTGAAGAGTCCAAAACAATCTAGTAACGGGAACTTGGTGCTTCTGAGTCAAAAGATAATTACAGATTTCTGTGTACATTACAGAAAAAAAAAAAGAAATTACCTCAGAGACAGTGAGAAGAGCTGCTTTTTCACTATTTTTTCTTCAGTGTGGGGAGAAAAAGAAAAATATCTATCATAGTAGTGTTGAAACTGAGGAATATTTTCTAAGGTTTTGTTTTGCCAGCACCAGAATTCCCTAGAGCTTCCAAAAATAGCAGCAGATAATCTCAGAGTGTGGAGATTCATCTTGCATGAGGAAGTTCAAAACTGTGCATAATTTTGATGGAGAAAGAGAAAAATATTGCCCACCAGTGACCATCAAACAGGAAGAACTGTTAAACAACATGGTCATATTTACTTTATAAGTATGAACTGTGTGTGACACCAAGTAGTTATGCTCAGATGTTTTAGGGGGCAGTTTATCCAAGCTTGAATCCGTTAGCATAACTGAACAGGAATGTAAATTTTAATTAGTAAGTATTAATGAATACTGGGAATTGTTCAAGGACATAAACAGGCACACAAAAATGTGCAGTAACCAAAATGTCCTGATTAAACCACAAAAAAAGAGTACTGCAAAACCAGAAAATTGTGATGTATGAAGAATGGGAAAAGTGAGCATAAATTCTATATTGAGACTTTATAAGTAGCTGATAAAAGAAATTAACAACTCTGTTAAACATCAATGGCCAATATGGTTAAAAACAACAAGAAGGCAATTTGAAAACATTTTAGCATCAAAAAGAATCTTAGGTCAGATACAGTACCACTGAATATGCAGATGGTGGAAATCATAAATAATGACGCAGATAAGGCAGAAATGTTTAATAAATATTTCTGTTCTGCACTTGGAAGGAAACAGGAGGATGTATCCATCCCATATGATGTTGTGGATGGAAATGAAAGTTTGCCATCTGTAACAAAGAAAGAGGTAAGGCAGCAATTGCTGAAATTGAACATTTTCATATCAACAGCCTTAGATTATTTTAGACCCAGAAGTCTCAAAGGATCTAACTAAGATGCTAAATTTAGCCAGTTGACCAAAATGTAGAAAATGGAGGTATCAACCCTGCTCTGTTGTCTTGTAGGCACCTATTTTTCCTTCTTTGGAACACCAGTGGATACAAACCACCACGTGTTACAAAACAAATCTTACTGAACAAACATAAACCATTTTATTTATACCTTAGTGTATTCCTTAGGCTGATACAAACATGGTGATGTTGATGGTCTTTATTATGAGAATGATGATCTAATTTTAAAAACTGATTTGAATTGCCCTGTTAACAGCCAAGAACAAGCAAAATATCTTTAAATGCAGCCAAAAGCAAAGTAGAAAATTTAGGAAGAAAAATTAGGGAGACCACCTCTGAAAACAGGGACTCAGAAAAGGACAGGGAAGGGTTCTCAGCTATTATTACCACAAAATGAGCTCTCGCTTCAATGCAACCTTTTGTGGAAGCTTAAAACCAGGAAGAGGGAGTTGAGCCTCATTTCTGCACCCCACACTGGAAAGGTTGTGTTCACCTTTTGGGCTTCCTCCTCATTTATGGAAATAAATACTGCATTGCTCTTGATACTGGCAAATGAGCCTTAGAATGTGATGTACCCCTTAGATTTGTGTATGTGTTTGTGTGAATAGATGTAGAGGCTTTATTTTTTCTGACAGACCAGGCTTTATTTTTTCTCTTTTCAGATGTATTCTACAAATATTAACTTGCAAAAAATAGAACTTTCTATAATTAAATATTAGAACACTTTTCTACAGGACGTAGACTCACCATAGGTTTAAAATGAGATTGGATCTCTCTCTAGGATTCCTTGTGGAAAAAAATAAAATCTATGCTCTGTGCATAGCAATGGTCAAGCTTGACAGTCACTTTTTGTTCCTAGTCTGGGAGTTTAAAAATATATGAAAAAGGGAAAAAAATAAAGTAGTAAAAATATTTTTGAAAATTCTTTGTGCAATACTAATGTAGCAAAAATATCTGAGTTTCAGTTCAACAAATACCTGGAGGAATTTATCACAAATACAGCACCCGCCACAAAATTCTTGTAATGTCTTTATGTACAGCAATGGTTCAGATGTTATCAAGAGCAAACATTCAAAACTTGTGGCAATGGACAGAGTGCAGACATGTCCACCTCCTGTTTGACCAAGCCTGAGTCACATATATGAAAAACTGAACTTGGAGGAGTGCCAGACCAATTTTTGTGTTTAACAGCAGGTGACTTTTTCAGCATCATCAAGGAGGGATCTGTCTTTAGGACAAGCTTTTCTGACCTCCAAATTCTTCTTCAGCCAGGTTGGCAGCCGTGGGGAAAAGGGCAGCAATAGACCTGAGCTCATAAATGCTCATCACATGAGAACAGTGCAGCTAACTTGGTGTCATACTTATCATAATTTTCAGTTGGCTTGAATTTTAGACAAAAATTGTTCCCATCTTGTGGAAAAGTACAGAGCTGCACCAGCAGCAGTCCACCTCAAAGCATGCAGTTAAAAATGGTGGACTAGCCCACAATTCAAGTGATTCCACCAATTTCTCCAAATTTTTTTACTCTACAACCATCTGGAAATCACAAGATTCTTTTGTGCTTCAGAACATCGATGTCAGTGCAGGTTTAGTGGGGTGTCCCAGTCTTGTATCTCTGTTCCACCATGGGTGGCTAAAGAAAGTTACCCTTCAAAACCACCTTTGTGGGGTTGCTTTGCAGAGCTTGGATGCCAGATAGCTGGCAAAATTAAGTGCTTTTTACTCTTTCAGAAAAAAAAACTTCCAGCTATGGAAATCCGGGTTGCCCAAAGAAAAAAATTTTGGGGGAAGTCCAAAGAACTCCTACTTTCTTTCAGAGCAAAATGACAAGTTATAAAGTCCAGAAGGCCTCTGAATGGAATGAAAGGTGTGTAGGAGTCAGTGTAAAACAGTGGTTTTGCAGCAGCAATTATGTTCTGGAATAATATCTTGTCTGAGTAACAGCAGCATAATCATTGCCTAGGTGTGGAGATTTACAGTAGCAACTGGGCTCTTCAAATGATTCACTGCGTGGCCCTCAGCAAACTACTTAATTTTGCCTTTCAATTTCCTTGGCTATGGAATGGAGATAATTATATATCCAGAGCTTTATAAACACTTTGGGATCTAGAGCTGGAAAGTACATAAATGTGCTAAGAAACACCACCAGATATTTTTCTTCTTACAAAGAAGATCAGCTTCACCTACTTGTCATTGTGCAGGGCCCACGTGAAGCTGATAGAGTGAAAAATTGCTCTAGAGCAAAATTAAAGCAAAATTAACGTTTTTGTCATCTTTATACTTGTGTTAGGGACTTTTCATTTTTTTATGTCTCCTTTTTTAGAGGTTCTTATCAAATCTCTCCTTTTCAATAGGAGTAAATATCAGTGATGGTCTTTCCCATCTTTCAGACTTGGGGTGGCTGCTGCAGGATGTGTTTGGAAGAGGAACAAGCCCAATGGAAATTACACCACTAAAACTGATAGCAGTCCCAAATTTGGCTATAATTTGGATATATATAGGAACTATCTTCCACCTCCTTGAGGCAGCACTTTTGCCGTCTAAAATATTAACAGAAAATAGTGATTTTTAATTTAAGCATTAAACAGTATTCTGATGGAATATAAAGATGCTAGAAAAAATTATTGGGACAGTAAGTTGATTTTCTGAGTTATAATTTATCTGAGACTTTAATGATAATTTTTCCCAACACACATACACTCTACTGTGTATAGGATCATTATATCATTATGTTCTAGGAGTTGCCAATAGTTAAGGGTTCTCCTCTGCCTCCCACCTTTTTTTGGCACTTCTCCCTCTCCCAGACAGAGTTTTGAACCTGATGATCAGCTCCTGGCTCTGACAGTAAAAGCACTGCTGTGCAAAGACATTTTCTGACCAGCTCTGACTCCCTCAGTCGTTGTCAACTGCTTTTCTCCCACTCGAAGGTCTGAAACCCAGTGTGAGAGAGAAAAGAAAGTTTATGCATCAATCAAAGTCTAATGTTTTTATGTTCCCAGCTCTCCTGTCCCCTGTTGGTTGTATGTAGTTATTGGCTATAATGTCAATATGTTATCTGAAGATCAACTGCTATCAAATAGGGTATTTTTGGTTCTACTGATAGTGTTGTTGGTTTGTTGTAGCTTCTCACACAATTTATGGCAGCTGTACTAAGAAAAAGAAAATATTCTCTTTCCCAGAAAGGAAAGGAAAATTGAACACGTTTGATCTAATGTGATTTTGATGACACATGTAATGTTTCTCTGGCTGATTTTGCAATTCATTTAGGTTTTTTACATAGAGGGTTCAAAAGCAAAGTTGTACCTCCTAGATTTACTGATAAATATTTTTTCTGCTATTCTTTCTCTGTGTTGTCTCTGCACAGGCTGATACAGAGAGGCAAAAAGAAAAGGACTGGATAAAAGTAGGAGTGCCCCCTTTAAAAGCTGGAAGTACTAAGGAGAGAGTGTCTGGAGACTACAGCTTGCTTTGGTCTAGGGAATCAATTTGTTTTCTATTACCTTCTGGTAATTTGTTCTAAGTTGAGCTTGGGGTTAACAGGCAGGGAGACAGAGTCTCTTCTAGGCAGGAAAATTTCCAGTAAGAACTTCAGAATATCACTGTTTTACCCTATTGCTTTCATAATGATGATAAAAGATACTGATTTGCATGGAAATTTTGTCCTAATTAAATTGAGACATCTCTGCTGATATCAATTTTTCTGCAACTTAAACCCACTCACTAGAAATGCAAAATCACTAGAAAGGCAAAATCTTTCTTGATTCACACCTTGGTGATTGTCCTGCCTTTTGTGCAAGGCCAGGTAGCGCCAGTTCTGCACTTCTAAAAATGAATCTTGAATCTGAAACCCCAGAGAATTAGCGTTAATTGCACTTGTTTGGACAGTGTTTATGGTAGCAGTTAATGGCAGCTGGCTCTGAGGGTTTAAACCTGTGTTACACTGAGGGAATTAGGTGCATAACAAAAACTGTTCTTCCAATTTTCTGGCACTAAAAGAGAATGAGAAATGGAAAGATACTTCCTATTTATCCCTAGGTCTCCCGGCTTCCAGTGTCATTTCACTTGTAAGCCTGCGCAAAGGGAAAAATCCTAACTAATAATCCAGTCTGATTTAGTTTCCTCAGCATCCCAGCACACTGAGCTAAACAAGGGTCCTGTGCTGCCAAGCTCTAGTTAAAATCCATATGTTCACCAAAATACCACCACTTATGTCAGGCAGGTTCTGAATCATTAGGTATGATGTTCACATTATTACTCACTAAACAGTTTTTGATACTGTTCAGGCCAATGCATATCAAAATTCATGAATTCTGATGGTTACAAAGAGTTTTTAATGATACCTTCAGAAGATGAAATATATAGGTTTCAAAAGGTATGCGAAAATATGGATATTAGGCATAATAGTTAGAGGTGGGAGGAGCACACAAGATCAACAAGCCAGACAAGTTCAGAAACCTTTAGTGATTGTGTAGTGATCTGTAATGAAAATTCAAGTACCTTCTCTTTAATGATCCATTTATCTCTTGGACATGATTTTCTATCATTCTAACTGGCATGGCTCCTGTTTTCTGGGTGTTTATTGCAAATTTGTTTTGTCAAACAAGTCTTTAATACCAGACAGATCAGGCTGCTTCCTCAGGATTTTCTCTGAACAAATTCTTTGTTGTAAGGAAAACTCAGATGAATTATTTTATGTCTGAAGGAGCAATGCTGATATGATTCTTGTGGTAAAGGAGGAGGAGAATTTTAAAGTCTCTAAAGCATGGTGAATTGTTTCCATATCAGCAGGTTAACCACAGGAAGCCATCACTTTTAACCTGTATTATTTTTCACATGGATAAGGATGGAATTCACTCAGGGGGGAACAAGTTATCTAAAAGGGCAATGTTTTTTCCAGTGCAAACTGGTTCTGCCACAGTGCAGAGCACCCTGAGACATGGCAGAAATACAAGGTTCTGTTGGTTATTGGGCTGTTTGAATTTCTGCTTTGGTTTGGTCTGTGGGATGCAGCTTCATTTAGAAACAGGGGGCTGCTTTTTATTTCAAGAACCATGATCAAATTGAAGTCTCCTTAATATCAAGGATCATTAATAGGAAAAAATGACATTTTATTCCTACTCAGAGTATTGGGGGAAAAAAGCCACTCAAGCAACATCCTGAAAATCATTCCTTCAGTAAAATCTTTTAAATTACCCTCCCAATTATTTGAATCAATGTTTGCTTAAATTTACAGGCATGTTTGTGTATGTGACACATTATTACAAATCATGAGAAATTGTCCTGTGATTTCTCATCAGCTCTGAGCTCAAAAACTTTAACTTGTGCCCAAGGGGAACCCTGTGAGCAGTCGTTATGCTGGGGTGAAAATCTACATTGTGCAGGCACCCTACAGTATTTTCCTGTTCTCATGTAGGAACCTCACTCCATTTTGAAAGTGGTGCCTCAGTGCAGAAAGGGAGAGCTGTTGCAGAATAGCTAATAACCTTGTAAATTCACACCCTGTAGTACAAAAACTTCCCCCAACCATTAGTAAGTCATTTTTATTGATTTCAGAATCCCATTAACCTTAAAGGTATTCCTCACACATGATGGAATCACTCAGCAAAGCAAGAGCAAACCCTAAACTTGAGGCTTCAAGCCTTAAAAAGCATTCACTTAACTCTCTCCTGCCAGTCTTGCAGATTCTGAGCACTTCTATTCCCTTTACTGCTCCTTGTGACTTAGTCCAAGAGACACCTGGGGAACAGAACAACGATGACAGCAAGCTGAAAAAACATCCCCTCTAAACCTTCTGTGACAGTGATGTGTGTAGAGTATGGAAATGTTTGTGAGGCAATAGGATTTCCCTGTCTTTCAGCACCAGTTCCATTGCCCACATTCAAAGTAAATGAGAATTTTGAGGGGAAATGTAATACTGTATATTATATTATTGCATATGTTTTTGGTTAGGCCTCAGTTTCTCGAGCTGGAATTATGAGCATCCCACATTTTATGGGGTATCTGAAAGTGCTATCTACTATTGAAGTTTAAAAAAGTCCACTCTGTACTGATTTAGAAGAATATGGGAAGTCAGTGTTGGGAAAAATTATTTTCTGTGTTAAATTCAATCTGGACTTGTAGGAAGATTTCTTCTTCCTAAGAATATACCTTACTAGGAAAAGCCAATCCCTATTTCTGACTTTTTAAAAATGTACAAACCACAGTAGAAAAGTTTTAGAGCAGGACTGATGCTGACTGTAAAAGTAATTTTGACAGGTTCTAGTTACTCTATTGTTGACTGTGATGATATACCTGAATAAAATCTGCAGCAAAATTTGGGAAGAAAGTAATCTCAAATTACCTCATATCATAACTTTAACAATAAAAAAGCAACAGTAATGAGAACAAACATTTATTTTGTGATTGTATATTTATACCAATAATGAGAATATAACTTTATTTCCTCCAAAACAATAATAGCCTTTCTTCAATTATTTTCAAATTCCCAACATTATATTTTTTATGTTCTGTGCTATAATCCTTACACATTAGCTTCTCTTTCTTTCTTTCAGTCAACAAATTGAATATAAAAAAAGGCAATGACAAACATATAGAGTTACCTATACCTTTTCCCAGCAAGATGAAAAAGAGAATTTTATCATATTTTTCTGTTCAGGGAACAGACAATACCTTTGTAAACTGGGAACTTAATATTGCAGATGAATCATCTGGGTTTTTTTACAGATTATTTTTACCAAATTCTGTAGTTCATGTACCAGTAGTGGCAGGTAAGGGAGGCATAAACCATGGTGCAGCACTGGACCTGGTTCTGTAAGTAAGCAAACTTAAGTCACATTCATTATTTCTGTATGCAGATGCTTTTCACTGCATCAAATCTCTCACTTGCTGTCTCTGAAGAAGCTTATGAATCATTTTTACAATTAATAGACTGAAGTCAGAAAACCTGAAAAAACACAGGAGGATGCTCACTGCTTTAGCACAAGTTCAAATGACCTAATTTATTGTTTTGATTTGACCCGTATTTTGTAACACAGGTATTTTATAGATCGCCCCAAAACTTGCAATTAAAACAGAAAACAGCTGCAATGTTTGATTAAGGTAAATGAGACTCAGAAAGTCTGTCCTTCCAGGCACTGAGCTAAGTATTCTTTGCAGCCCTGTCACATTATTGCATTGTCACAGTACCTGTGTAAAACAGAGCCCCCCCTAAACCCTTTCCTAACTTTCTGAGCTCAGCCTCATGCTTTATGTTGGCTGCATGTTTATGTCTCTTGACTGCTTGCCACTTTCTAATGCAGGATTTACCAAGTCCTTGTGCTGCTGACATTTCAGCCTGTTATTCTGTAGGCTGAATTTGAAAGCTTCTTTTAGTTGGGTAAAACAGAGCATTATTTTGCTGTTTGCAGTTTATCGGAGGTACATTAAGCTCCGCTGAGGCTTCAGGGATCAAAAAAATCAAGCTAAGACAAAAAGAAGAGAAAAGTGAATCAGCTGGGTTATATTAGTAAATAATTTAGAGTGCTTAAAATAACAATGTTCACACATTTTTAATTTAAAGCCTGCTAAATCCCTTTAAAATTCATTTGTATTTGCAATTACTTAAACTGTGAGCCGTGCACTGGAGGGAGCGAAACTATAGATTTTAAGTGCGTTGCTGGAGGTAATATATAAATTCAATTGATCAGTCTGGCAGAGAATTGATGCCACAATTTGTACCCGGTGGCACTTTCTCTTTCTTACCCGACTGGCTTAGAACATTATCAGAAAGTCAATATGATACGCCAATACAGTGATATACTTGCAGTCATAAGTCCCTCGTTTAGATTAAACCCTGGGTGCTCACGCCGAGGCTTGCAGTGGACAGACAGCCTGACTCCAGCTCACTCCGAGCCAGCCTGAGAGCACTCAACTCGCCTCAACTTCCCAGGTTTCATGTGGTTCTCAGTGGCCCCACAGCCAAACCAGTCACAGAGGATGTCTGTCTCTGCCAGGCACTGCAGCAGGCAGGGATAGTGCCTGTGCAATGCTCCAGTCTGGCTGCAGTTCCCCCTATCAGCTGCCTGTCTCTGACAGGCTTTGCACTCATCCTGATCAGGTTTCCTTTATAACTCTTCTTTAGTCTCGTGTTTTGGTTCTCTCCCTTCCTTGTAATTTATTAATGATCTCACCTCCCCTGCATTATCTTTTGAAACCCTTCCATTTTATAAAAGGCGTCGTCATGAGGCCCGATGAGGAATGACTTTCAAAGTCTGCCTTTTGGGAATGTGACTTTCTTTATTTGTGCCTTCATTGAGAACTAAATCAGGCCACTAATTTCAAACAAAACACTTCTTTGAGTAAAAACCCATTATTGTCTGGTGTGACATGTAAAACTAGAAGGTCACCCACAGATTTGCCCTGCATTTATTTTCCACACAGGATTTTCAGTTGTGTATAGTATGTGCAGTAACATCTGACACTTCACGGCACATGTTAATTTTTTCCTGCAGCAGTGACCCTTCTCTCTCCACCTACAGAACATGTGATGCTTAGAATCAGAGAAATAGTGCTGGAGAGCTGTTGGGTCAACAGTTGTTTAACCCTCCCTGTGATAATGCAGAATTATTCTGGCCAGTGCACCACAAGGACTTTGTTTTGTGCAGCTTTAAGTGACACAGCTGATTAACCTCATCCACGCCTTCCCCTCCTGACTGCCCAGTGCTCTTCATTGTTAGGAATCTTTTCCTGGTCTTTGTCTAAATTTGCCTGGTTGGTACTTGATAGATTCATAATCACTTGCTCTCTCTAAAAAAAAGTTTCTACTTTCAGTGCTCTTTTGGAGCACTTCTCTGTAATTCTGATGGGTTCTGCTGTAATCTTTAGGAATAGGCTGCTTTCAGAGGCACAGTGCTTCTGTTTGTTCCCTTGATGCAAGGTTGGTGACAAGGGCTGGAAAATTTCTCTCATGTTACAAATAAGGGGAGAAATTTGTCTGTTTTCTTAGATGGAAAGAGAATTCTGAAGCCTATGGTTTACAGGGTTATATTTTCTACTTTCACTAATGGGATTTAATGTAGTAGCTGGAGAAGGAAAGTGTGGTATTTATTTGGTGACCTGCTGAAGTCAATTGTAGGTGAGTCCACGTGGGAAAAGCTCTCCTGCAAACACTCTTACATGCACTTGCCTTTATGTTCATGAGTAGTTTTGTTGTTTTCATGGATAAAGGAAAGCTGACATGTGAGTGTCTAAAGGGCAGGGTTTTAGGCCACAGTTGGAGGGCTAGGCAGTCAAATGTTTGTGTGGCACAGGAGATGCACATAAATTTCCAGTGCCCTGCATATGTCCATGTCAATGACTTAAGCAGAATGTGGGACCTCTAACCTTCAGGACTAAGATGAGCTGTACTTGTCCCAATTCTGTTTCGTCCTGATGTGCTCAATCTTCAGTGATAAAATCCTCTAAGAGTAGATTTGATTCAGCTCATGACAACCGCCCCTTTTTGTTAGGCTGAGATCAGGATAGAACCAGTCTCTTAATCCATTTGGCTTTTCTATTTTTGTACATTGATTGCTTATCAGGGAATAAATAAATGGGAAGGTAAAGGACTTGTGCACATCAGGGCAAAAAGCAATAGCCATTAAGCCTGTAACTTACAGTATATGCCCTTTTAGCAATAAGGACACTGCTTGAAATGGTTGGTGTGACAGATTTACTCCTAATAGCTTAAGCAAATTTCACAGTTTACCCAGGTCATTTTGAAGTAAAAAAAAACATTAATGTGTTTGGAATAAAAATTAAAGATTATAAACTTCACGCACATCTGCAGCGAGTCAGCCATATGTTTCATGTGTTTATTTAAAATATTAGAAGGTTCTTGTTGGGATGGAATATGTTTCCTCTGTGTCTATAATATAAATAATCTAAAGGCATTTAAATAAATTTTGACATTTAAGCATATGCTTAAATCACTTTTAACATATTGATTCAGTCCTGTTCTACCAACACACACCCAAGACTGGAGAGTGTGGAACTTTCTAAAACTGTTTGTATGATGCACAGGGCTTTGTGGAGGTTCTTATGGAGCCAGGAAGGAAAACAAGGAAGGAAGAGGAGAGAAGGAAAAAAAAAAAAGGATGAGGGTGTGGGTACCTGCAGTGTTCAGTGAACAGATGGTGGTCTTCTCTCCTGGAACTGGGCTACTTTTGCATCTACTGCTCTCATTTCCTGGTGGGGCTGGAAGGGGGTGCTGCACTGTGCAAATTGTACCCACTGTGTGTAATTTAGCCGAAGCATATCTCTAGATTTAGTACAAGTTGGGTTTTGGGCACGTGTTTCTTATTTGAAATGTTTGATGAAGTGTCCTGGAGTTTTGCTTGAACTGACTCGGCTCAAAGGTGATCACTCTTTAAGGAGCAGCACAATGTTAAACAAAACTTGTTAAGTGAAAATCAGCATCAGTTGCTCCTAAAAGCAGGGGGCCAACACCTTAGCTTGCTCCTAATATCGTTGCTATAATGACAGTGGGATATGTTAGAGAAACAAAATTGGCATAAACAAAGCTTTAGGTCTATTCCATGGGATGCTGAACCTCTGGAAAATAATTCAGCATGTGTTTCAATAAAGAGGATGGTTCACCTGCTCACAGCTAACTTTGGAGGGGTTGCTCAGTCATTTACGCACCTAATCTGTCTGCTGGAGTGGGCCAGGACACTTAACATTCTGTAGGATTGAGCCCTGAGTGTCTAATTACCATAAAAAATATACGGTGGGGAATGATTATGCACTGGTAGGGGGGAGGGTAGAGTAACCCTAATAAATCTTTTTGATCTTTAATTTCTCTACTAAAGTATAAATCAGCTCTGTATTTTTCTAAAGCCTGGGTTGGTAACAGATATTAATGTAGCTGAGGCGAAAATTAAGATGGTGTTCCTGAATATTATTGCTTGGAGTTGAATGTGTCACTGAGGGTGGGGTAGATGTGAGGGTGGGGTAGATGAACACAGTTTGTTGGAACAGCACAGGTTGAGCAGGATGCACTTCCAGTGAAGAGCCAGTCTTCCTCTAGCCATCTTTGAAACATATCCAAGACAGTTTGTTGATGAAAACTACAAAATACTTCTCTTTTTTGGGGGGGGGAGGAGAATGAGTCTAGATATTTACATGCTGAAATACATGTTCTGAGATGAGTCTGATTGCTCATCTCAACTTTATTAATAATAGTCCTTGAAGGCTGTAGATCCAGATTTCCAGTTAGCATGAAATTGTATAGCACTGTATGGGTTGGACTCAAGGAATGAATATAGGCAACCTTAATTCTCTGTTAAGGTTTTTGTGCGTGTGGGAATATATTTTTATGCACATATACTCACAGACATACAAGTAAAATGTAGCAAAGATGCATTAATTTTACATTGATTCAAAATATTTACCATTTCAGTTAAAATGATCATGCTGAAGTGACAGAAAATAGTAAGTATTAACTCTGCACTGTAAGTAATGACAAGTACTGTAGATCCTCACAGAAAAAAAATTGCCTGTGGCATCCACACAATATTTAAATTGGTAATCTCAAAAGAGAGGATGCTTAGATTTTCAAGCTTGTTTCTGCAAACTCTTATCTAAGCTGAGACTGTAAGTTTAGGAGAAGTTGATAATTTAGAGTCTGTTTTGTTTTTTTCTTCTTGAGAGCTAAATTGATGTCAGAACTTCTTGGATAGGAGCAGTGCTTGCTACCTTTTGATAAATTGCCATGTAACTACAAGGATGAAATCTCAGAGTGATCTCAAGCCTGTGCGAACCTCAAAAGCTGAAGATACATTTCACCTGCATAGACCCGTTTTTTGCATTATCTGTTAATTTCATGATCTTTTTTCCCCCACTTATTTCTAATTTTTTTTTTTTTATATTACATGACAGTAAATCACCTCTTGCCACACCCCTGAAAGCTGCACTTGAAGAGATAGCTAAGATGATGTTCAGTAATATTTATTCTCTTCAAGTCTAGAAGGGCAAAAGAAATTTCATGGACCTTTATTTGAACCTTCCCTGGGTATGCTCGTATCAAGTAAGTACCTACAGTTCTGCTCGGCCATGAATTGGAGGAACACCTCAGAACACTCTAAAATCAGAGTTTTAGAGTCCTCACAGCCAAAAGGAAGGAAAAAGAATGATAACTCTCTAAAATCTGACCACAGGGTCTGAAATGAGAGTAACTGTCTTAAAGTTGCAGTTGCCTGGGAGAATGTGAAGAGGTTTGTTAAATGCTGTAGATGTGTGTGACATTGTCCTTTGCTTTTTCCTATTGGGCTCTCTTCTGGTAACATCACATCCTGAAATACTTCAGTGATGGAAGAGAAGCTGTAGACATCTCACAGCATTGTTTAACAATGTTTTTTTGTATTTTATGCCTTTTAATACTTCCCCACTTAGGTAGGTGTTCCTCAGTCAAGAAGTGCCATCAGTTTCTCATTGGGTAGCAGCTGAAAGAGAACTGAGAACCCAGTACTGTGATGGACTGAGAAACTCCACAAGGGAATTAAATTGCTTGGGGTTACTGAGATTGCTCTGTGCCACATGTGTTCAGCTCTTTATTTGATAAAGTCACCCACCTAAAGAGGTAACACCTATAGAAGGCAGAACCAGAGATTGTGGAGGAAAACACTCAGACCTATCATGCAAGTTTGATATTTCTTATTGACTTAAATTACATTTGGATTGTTAAGAGGGATAAAAATCTCAGATTTTTTTTCCCTTTGCTTTAAGGATACCAGAATAATTATTCAAAGGAATATGTCAGGTCAAGTGTTAACAATATGTGCTGTAAATTTAAAAAAAAAATAAAGGGGAAAGTAAAGCACCACACACAAGAACCAACCATCTGTTCCAAAAAGCTCTTACAGTTACATCAGTCTTGGTAAGGATTTAAAAAATGCAGTACAATTTCTATGTTAAGATTTATTATAAGAATTAATAGATTTTCCTCAGTTAAGTGATCCAGAGTAACATCTGTATAATGTAGACTTACAATGAAATTATCACAGCCAGAAAGAAAAAAAAAAATGCAGACCTTGTCATATGGCTGGATTTGCTTGAAAATAACATTACTGAAGCAAGACAGCAGTTTTTAAAAGCAGTATCTTCAAAATGTGATGTAAAGTGACTCGATTCCTTTAGTGCAGAGTCTATGAAATATTAGGAGAACTTGAATTTTCCTCCTATTGCTGAATGAAAAAAGCACAATGACTATTGGCATGCAAGTCATTGGTGGCAAAAAAAGTCAGAAATAATTTTTTTTGTTTGGAAAAATCCTCAGTAATTCTACAATCCATAGCTGGGACTGCAGGCCTGCAGATTGTTCGTTTTACTCAAGGATGAGCTTTTATTTCTGTGCGAATTGTAAATTAAAACAACTCTAGGTTAGGCTCTTGGTGGCAAAGAACATAAATTGCTTTAGGAACTACAGCATTAACTGTTTGTTTCAAGCCTTGAAGAAGAAAGCAAATAGTGAATATCATTTTTTTTTCTGGTGACCCAGATGATGAGAGGTGCACTAAAGGAGGAGGATGAGCAAGAGGTGGGTCGAAAAAAGAGAAAGAATGAAAGAACACAGGCTGCTCTGGCTGGGCAAATCAAGTACACCTGGGTTACCTTTTCATGGCACATTCTGTGATCCAGTCATTGTCTTAAATGTGAGTTTGGTAACATTACGGAACAAGATTCTGGGAAACAATGCATTAATTCCTAGAATCCGTGTGCTCAGGGAAGGGCTACAGATCCAGAGGCCTGGAAAGCATAGTTCTGGTGCTCAGTGAGGAGGATCTGGTGTTGTGGGGTTGTTGTGGCCTCGTGCTCCCACTCCTGCAGTGTTTGGTGTGTGGATTTTTGCTGTGTGCACTTCTACTAAACAGACATCGCACCCTTCCCTCCACCCCTGCTCCTCTGTTCTTTGTGAGCATCATCTGCTGAACTCTCTGGTGTTTTCAGTGCTCATTGGAGCTTTATGGCACTGGATACTAATTAGTCTTCCCAGCATGAACTCCCTCAGTATATTATTACAGCGATGAAAATATCACTACTTGCGTAAGTGTTTGATCTCCAGTCAACCTATCTGCAGGTTTTGGTATGAAGTTGGGGTTAATCCCAGACTGAACATGCACAGATTCGAGAGGAATTCTGATCAGCAGCTGAATAGGCAGTTCAGGTTTATTAGTAGGAGGAATTATGATTGGGTTTGACTCTCCTGCCTGGATTGATCCTGAAATGTGCTGATCTTTTGCTCTTTTAACAGAGACAGAGAAAAAACAACAGTGTGGGTCTTTGTGAGAGGCACTGAGTTGCCTCTTTTATTCAGCACAATGCACTGAGCGTGTTGTGTGCAGTTTTCCATATTTAATGGCTCTTTTTATCAAACAGAGTTGCTTTAAGCAATGGAATAAAATGAACTGTGCGCAAGTTGTTTCCTTGGCTTCCGATATCCCCTCTCAATCCAAGTTTGCCATTCCCCCATTGACTGCAAATCAAACTGGAAGTATGAAAAAGGGAATGAAAAGGTTTATCTGCTTCCATTAGCAAATACTATATCTAACAAAGAGATTCATGTAATGAATAAATAAACACATAGGAGGCACACGGATGTTTTGCCTACGTTTTTGGTTTTGTTTTTCTTTTTAAATAATTTCTGAAAGTTGAGTCTCCTTAATTGGCACAGAGGCCCCACCAGAGAGAGGAACATGACAATTAAGCAATCAGTCCAGTGATCAGAGGTGCCATGGAATATCCATGCACCTTTTGTTTTGGTAGACAGTGGGTGCCAAATCCACAGCTCATGTAAATTGCCATGGATATGTTGATCCCAAATGTTCTGGCCCTTAGTTTGGGCTTTTGTGTACTGGAAACATTTTAACTTTCTCTGCCAATGTCAAGCCTCCTTTGTAAGCAGAAGAAAAGAAAAGCAGGAATGAAGTAGGATTTGTGTTCTGAGACACTTATGTCTGCTCCAGTGCTTTTGCAGGCACCAAAGCAGCTTTCAGACTCAAATCTAGACATGGAAGGAAGATGGTCTAGGTATAACACCTATCACTGACCTTGAAGAAGTAAGTTTATCTCTCTGTAGCAGATACTATTACATTCCAACCTGTAAAAGCAGAATTATGGTATCATACCACTGTGCTGAGGTTGTCCATATCTATTAATAAAGGGTCAGTGCACTGAGAGAGGAGATGTTAAAGGAGCTAAAAAGTCTATAACTTTTTATTAGGAATTAGCCTCTGCCATTTATGGCTTTTGTATTCCCTTATGTGTGTGGTCATAATCTGTCATCTGGCTACAGTGACTCCAGTAAGAGGTTAATTTGTAAGGGTTAATTCTGAGAAATTCCTATGTAAATATGTCCTCAGGGAGGGACAGGCCAATTAGAACTTCCACTTATGGTGCAATATTTGTAACTTCATAACCTTTACTAAGCCTTTAATATGGCTTAAGGAAAAAACCCCTCTGTGGTCGGTTTTCAGGGAAGATCCTAAGGTACATAAATATGAACTGAATTTTAAAACATTACTTGAACTTAGGTTCTAAATCTATATTCAGACACTCAAAGAAGTGAAAAGACTTTTCAGAAGTGCTGAGAATTGAAATTTGAGTCCAGTTTGAGTTGGTGGAAAACTCGCCACTTCTGGAGCCCAGCTCACTGCTCAGATATCTAAATATGGATCTAAACTGTCATTTTCAAACATTTCTCTTGACGTAACTATACAGACCATGGAAAATTATGATTTTAAAGACCTGCTTTTCCTCCCATTTCTTAATGAGTGTTATTGCAACCAAATTCCCAGCTCCCTCCCTCTACTGTGTCTGAAGGTAGTGATATTTAATAGATTTGTGTGAACTACATGCCAACTACATCTAATGGCATTTGTAAGAACAACAAATTGGTTTTTTCTCAGGTAAAATCTTTAAGCTGATGCCTTTGTTCCTCAGCACTGGGCAATCAGCATGAGAGAAGGATGCAAAGATGCTGAACCTCCCTGATTTTAATGGGAAAGAGATGGCTTTGCCATTGTCATCCTTTGAAAGTGCTTCCCTGGATGCTTTGTGACCTTTCCACGTTCAGAAAATAATTTATGGGTAGATGGTGTTCTCCTTGAGCAGAAAAGCATCATCTTCTACGTAATGTGTGTCTGTGTATTTTAGAGAAAATGTTAAACTACTTACTATCTTCATTTTTTTCCCTTCCTGCCATTTTTTTGCTCCTTTTTAGTTTTCTTGGGCTTATCCCGCTGCTCTCCTCCCTCCGCCCCAAATGGCTGTGGCTTCTAATTTAAAGCTGACCTTTGCCAGGGTCTGTGGCTTCTAAGAGTGTTTTACCCTTTGTTGAAGTGGTTTTTAACTTTACTTTATCTTTTAAAAAAAGATCAGCTGGGAGATTCTAATGCTCCCAATTCGGCTTTTTTTTTCCCTAACAGTGCAAGTTAAAAGTCAGCATGGCTGAGAATAAGGGATACAGGGGAGAACAGGGCAAAGGAAAGTGCATATTGATGCACCAGAGTAATGCGCAGGAACCTTTCCACTGAGGTGGTCTCATTGTTTCTGAGTAGAGTCCTCTGAATATATTTATTGCCCAGTCATATCCAAAAAAATCTCCTGAAGGTGTTGTAAGAGAGCACTGAATCCCCATGACCTGTATTAAACTTAGAAACCCCGCTGTTGTCTGGAATTTTCATCCTTAGGTATACACTGAAATTAATGTTATTTTTATTCAAAAATATCCATAAACCTCTCAAGTCTCTGATAACATCTACTATGCTCTCATCTTTACCTATCAAGTTCACAATTAATCTGTAGGGATTTTTTTTAAAGAAAAGAGTGAATTCACTTGAAAAAAAATTGGAGGGGGGATATGGAAGCAGTGGTGGGAGGACAGGAGGTTAGGATTTTCTACTGAACTAAAAATTCAATTTTACTGTCAAGTAGAATTTTATATATTTCTTCAGAGCAAATAAAGTTTTATTCTGAAGATTTAGACTTGGCAAAACCCATGTGTCCCATTCCCTGTATATGTGTTTGTTTTGAGATTTATTAGGAAGTGGATGTGCATCTGGTGGTTTCACTCATGCAAACTATTTTCATTCAGATAAAAGTCCTCTGAAGGACACAAGACCTGCAAAACCTCCTGGGGTCTCAGACTGACTTGGATTTTATGACAACACCATGTTGAATTTCCACAAAGGTTTTAATCCCTCTCCCTAACATCAAAAGGAGACTGATTCATAAAACATTACTTCTAGGTTTTTTTTTTTCTTTTTTTCCCTAGAATCTTGCTATAGATCTTTTGGAAATGGAAGGAGATATTGTGTGTTGAATTGATTTGTTGTTAAAAAAAATTTAAAAATTAAATCCAGTGTAAGTATTGGCCTGAGGGAAATGTCTTGGAAATCGGACAACTTTAATATCTCAAAAATCAAAAAAGAAGGGTAAAGAACAAAAAAGTGCCCATGAAATACATGAAACAGATGAATTTCTGTAGCTGCAACATTAATATATCAACACTGTCAAAAAGTCATAATTGTCTCAGCACTGTAACATTATTTATTTAATATTGAGAAGCTATTATTGCACTCTAGTTAAGAAAAAACACTCTTACCTTAAAAATGCATGAAAATAATATTAAAAATTAACACTAAAACTATACAATGTGGCAGTAGGAGGCTTCAGCAAATTGATAATGGAATAGGGAGACTTTCAAACCAGGTCAGAAAATACAACGTGATATCTTTTTGATGACATATGAGAGATGGGACATTAAACATGCCCATTTCCTAGGAAAAAATGAGCCCATTTGTAGGATTTTTCCATCAGATAAAAGCATAAAATACTGAAGGATGCGTACAGTACTGAGGCCAAGGATGGAGTAAGGGATTTTGCAGAAATGAGCTTGGCTTTCTTCTGGAGCAAGCATTAACTAAACCATGCTGACAGAGGAGCCCAATGAGCATTCGGGGCTTCAGGAAATGTGATGTGGGTGGAAATGTACAAATCCCAAACAGGAAACGTTCCACTCTTACTAAGTGTTCATTTAAGTGATGCTTCCACTGTTCATGTTCACATGGTTGCAGGGCCTGGATGCAATCAGCAGCTTTGTCTCATTGCACTAGATAAATTAAATAAAGACCTGTCATAAAGTCCATGTGACTTCTTCAGCTCTCTGTTGAAAGTGTAAATTAAATTTTATCCATGTGAGTTTTCACCTCTGGCATTTCACCACAGTGGAAATACCAGCTCCTCAGGGCCATGGGTTGGGTTTCTTGTTTCTACCTGGGTTTCAGATGCTCAAATTAACTGTGCATTTGACTAATTTTTTCTCCTTTCCTGGAACCAGTGCTGCCATGGAAAAACATTCATGTAATATTTTTATTTGCAAGAAGGGAATGGATTCTCTGTAGATCATCCCAAAAATGTTCTGTCCTGGAAATTTGGACTGTGTTGTTGAGAACATACAGAAATAGGGAGTGAAAGAGTAAAAATAACTCTCCATAGAAGTGAAGGAATTGTAAATAAGAGACTACTACAGACCTGTATGTGCTACATAATTTCGTTGAAATTTCCACTACCATTTAACAATTACCAATACCATTAATCATTTCAGCTTTCCTCATGTTGTTCCTGCACCCACTGATTCATCTTTTTTGGATTCTTCCAGGGAGTTTTTCAAACCAGTGACCAGAAAAAACCTTTAGTTAGTTGCACATTTCAAATTTCCTTGAAGAACTTTCTTGACCAGGTCCAACCTCTTCTTGAGCACTTAAATCTGCAACTCTTTAATTTTTTTCCTTCATTCTGTATCTCCCTGAGTTCAATTTTGAAATAATATTTGTCTCTCCCATAAATTTGAATTTATTTTCACATTCTTGGTTGAGGATTCACATGAGATGGTTATGAGGTCTCACAGGACAAAAAGATGCTCTAGCACTAAAGTGAGAACTCATTTTAGAAATATTTATTTTGTGGAAAGTGGTTTTGAATGTCCCAACTAAACACAACAAGGAACAGTATGTTTGCATTGACAAGTGCAGAAGCAGAGAGAACAAAACTCCCACCTAGTTTTTATGTGAGACACCTTCAAAGACAAAAGAAAATATAGTTGAAGGGGAATGATTATCAAATAAAGCAATTTCTTTCTGTCCCTTTTGCAGAGGGTGCTGCCCTGCCTGCAGCGCTCTGACCCCAGCTGCTTACAACTTGAATTATCTGATAGTCTTTCTCTTCTGAATAGGATTTCTTCAGAACAACCAGATTTTGGGTTCAGGCTTCAGATGCCTTTGTTTTAGAGGAACTTGCAGAATGGGGTTTACCTTCAGAATGCCTTTGTTTAGGTACCTCATGGTAGGTATTCTTCTTAAAACATGGCTTTTATGGCTCACAGAAAGTGCATTATTGCTATAAGTTACTATTGTAGGGGAAAATGACAGTGGTGTTTAAATGAAGCTTGACAGTCTGCATAGCAGGCACCAGCCATCTGTGCTATGGCAGTACTGTTTGTATTTTAATGTTTAAACATACAGCAAAGATAATTAAGAATAACTATAATTAAAAATGATTACAACAAATTACTTTTCCCTCAGCAGTGATGTGTGCCTGTAACTTATGAGTTACTTGATGCAGTAACCC
The DNA here is from genome assembly GCA_025920805.1 of Petroica traversi. Lineage (NCBI taxonomy): Eukaryota > Metazoa > Chordata > Aves > Passeriformes > Petroicidae > Petroica > Petroica traversi. The sequence continues at coordinate 9,392,020 of JAHLSL010000042.1, read as the reverse complement.
TTTGGTAAGGCAGATAGGATAGCTTTGCAATTCCCGCTCTGTTTATGACAGTTCATAGATTTTTCAGGGGCTTTTATTTTTTTTTTTTCCAAATGATGAAAGAATTTTACATACTGGGCTTCATACACCTATTTGATGCACAGTAATTATCACTGAAATTTCATTCTTCGTATCAGAATCTTCACTCTTTTTATTTTTTTTTTTCTTTTTCCCAAGACAAGTTTAAAAGTAGCATATTTTTCAAGCTATGGAAATAAAATGACAAGAAAAGAACACAAACTCATACATTTATTTTCATTTTCAAAGAAAAATATTAATATTTGCTCTTGACAAAAAGAAAACAAAATTTGAAACAGAAAGAAATCAACTTTTAGGATAAATTAATGCAATATCTGTTTTAACTTCTAATGCCTAAGAATAATAAACACATTTTGCAGCCCCATTTGTATAAAGCTCCAACTTCCCCATCTTGTGTTTTTTCCTGTGGATTCTGTTGATGGGTTTTGGTGTCCTCATGGAGATAATGTATTTAAAGTACATGAGCAGGGTTAAAGACAATTTTTCTTATGCTATCATGACCAGAATTTCAGTTTCTGATCTCCTTCTGAAGACATAAATGGGCAAAAAATAGAATAATTCCTGCAGCTGGCTCTGGGAAGCCCTTCCTTCTCCAATTCCACCATGTCTTTAGGCACAAGGTGACATCCTGCATGGAAGTGGGATGTGGCCAGACCATGGGTGCAGGCTGAGAAACCAGAAGGTCCTCCGAGGTTCCTGTAGGGCAGACATAATCTACATTTTCTATGATGTTCCTCTGTCATCCTTCCTTCATGCGTCTTTGGGTTTTGGTCCTAAAGGCTCGACACAGAAGGCAGCAGTTTCTAAGGGACAGTTGCATTTCAGAACTCAAGGTGTTCTGGTTCAGTAGGTTTTTGGTTTTCGTAGAAAGAATTGGATTGTTGGCTTGATTGATTGCATATGAAATCGTTTGTCTGTCTCCCCATCACACGTCAGTTTAGATGGAACATTTTTTAGCAACTCACTCAATACCTAGTTTTTCAGGATGCAAATATAACTCAGTGTCACAACTACCGTGAGGTGCCTTGCAAAAATTTCAGGGGATTCCAAAGTAATTTGACAGATGAATAAACAAAGAGTCAACATTTACTTACACCTACTTGGCATTTTTGAGGCAGAACCAGAATGGTAGGTCAAGATACTTTGAATTCCTTAATTGACAGAACAAGAATAAAATAAAAGAGAAAATTGCTGTCCAGGTTACTTTTTATTGAAGGCAACAGTGAATCTCCCAAGAGAAATGTTTTGTACCACCACCTTCGCTTCCTTTCCACAACCTGAAAATTGCCATTTTTCAGAAACTACCCTTTGAAGTTGCTCCAGAACGTAGCTGTATTTGGGTGGACATCAGTGATGTGCCCTGGTGTAAAGACAGTGACAGATGAATTAAAAAATTTACACTTTTGTAAACTGAGATTGCCATGGTGGTGTTTCTTTTGCTCCGAAGGTGACAGAGGAGTTGTGCAATCTCAAAGCTGTGGAGAACTGAGTGGTTTCATGACATGCTGGTCACTTAGATTAACAGAATGAAGGGAATATATAAGCAGGATATGAATAAAACATTGCAATAATGTGAAAAAGAATCCAAATACTTTTCCAAACCTAATGTTTTATTTACCACTCTAAGTAGTTTAGTGCTGTTCTGGCGTGTAATATTTGATGGGCATTAAGTTTTATAAAGTTTGCATTGATGAAAGGATCTGCCTTTCATAGAGGGGAACCACATGTCCTCCTTGCCTGAGAATAATATTCCTCTCTAAGGCTGATTGCAGCTCTGTTTGAAATTCATTTCAGACTTAAATGGTGCGGGCCAAAGCGAGCCCTGGTGCAAACCTGCTTGTTCCAATGGAACTCCACCAGAGGAATGTTTGACCCCGTGGGTTAATGTAATGAAAAGATAACAGCATACTGTATGATCACATAAATTAAAGATGGGAAATACCAATTAGGTCAGCCAGTCCTTACCCGGGGGACCAATTTAGAGTGTTCCCTACACTCTACTCTTGAGTGCTTTGCATTGTTTTAAGAAACTCATGCAATAAGACTCGTGTCTTGGGAGACTATGCTGTAGTCCATCAGATATCACCACTAAAACCCATTTCTTTTCAAAATGCAGCTCATTTTTTTTTTTTTATTCTCAAATATTAAGTCTCAATACCCTTGTCACAAGCTTTCTGATTCACTGTGAGCAACAGTATTTTTATTTTTTTTTTAATTGGCTTTCCACGAGATAGATCAGGGGATAGATCCCACATGTTTTCAATTATCACTTTGAGTATGGATTCACTCAAAAATAGAATACAGGAGAGTTTTTATTATTATCATCATAATATTATCGTATTATCATTATTATCATTATTGTTACTATAATTGTTTTATTATTATTTATTGCCTAGGTCAAATAAGAATTAAAAATAGATATTTTTGTCCACACAGATATAAAAGATATGGAAAGAAGAGGTATTATTTCTGATGTCTCTGTTGTTTTTTGGCTGTTTGTGGGTTTTTTGAGAAAAAGATTGGAAACACAAGCAATTAGGAAAGGTTTTACTTTCTTCCCAGATAACTTGAAGTAGTAGAGATTCCAGGCTCAGATGAGATAAAACCCAATTTCCAGACGTGTCTCCAGCATTGTGTGCTCCTGGCTACAGAGCTAACACAGACATTCAAGCTGTCACAAACCAGAGTGGTGTCACAAAGTGACTTGGGCAGCAAAACCTGGTGTCTGAGGAGTGCCACGACAGCAGAGAGAGCTTTGCTCCACTGCTACTGGTTCATCACACAAATACCTTCACCTTTCAATGAAAACGAGGGTCTCCACTCTCTAAAAGGGGAAAATCTCCTTATTTTAATAGGAGAGGCAGGGTTTGATCCACCGTGTGCCAAGTAGGTTCAGGAGTTGTTCAGAAATTGGCTCAGTTGTGTCTCGTGCTGCCCACGGTACTTTTTGCCCAAGATCAGACTTCAAAAATTTGCTTTTCCCACATCACTGTATAACACAACCGATAATTAACTTTGGGGTCTTTTATTTTAGAGTTTGTGTTGTAGCAGGTGAAGTATTTGATCAGGTAGTACAGTGCCTGCTAATGCCAATTATTCATAATTTGGGGGTGGGGCATTCATAGTGTCTAACTTTGATCCCTAACTATTGAATTATTTGGTTTAGATGAGGAGCCTAATTTCACAAAAATCCTAGAACAGGCAATGAAATGTCAAAGATTTTAAACTAATCAAAATTTTCTTTTGCTGTCGTTTTCCCCCAGAGGATTCTGGTTTTGCCAGAAGAGTCTCAGGGCCGTTAGAGAGACACCTTGAATAATTTCCTTGCTTACCTGATTTTTTGAAATGGTGGAAGAAGGTGCTGAGGTACATGTAGTAAGTCCTTTAATAATAGTGGTAGCAGTAACTATAGAAAATATTTTTAAAAATATACATTATCTATCTGAAATACAGATCTGAAATGATTGAAAACCAGAAAGAATGGAGAAAAGTGAGGAAAATAGAAGGTGGGCTGAAAAATAGAAGAGAACAGTATCTGAAAAGGACACAAGTGAAGTCAATTAGGGTAACTAAAAGAACTTAGGAGCACTGGAATATTAAAGTTAACATTATAATAATATTAAAGTTAATTTTTCAAGGCCCACAACATCAGAAATGAAAATATATTAATATTGCTAGTTATGTATTGCTTGGAAAGCTCACAGTAAGTTTTCCTTGATTCATGAGCTCTTTCTGCAGGACTGTCAGTAGCCAGAAGCCACATTGTCACTGAAAGTAATAGAACGTCCCTTTCCTTTTTTTTTTTTTTTTTAATTGAATTAATTGAAGGAAGAATTTCAGTTTTAGAACCACTATTGCAATGGCTGTTGGGCAAAATAGGAGGCAGTGAGTTTTGCTCAGGTATGACTGAGCTGTTGCCCACATCTCCCCAGAGCCCAGGGCTGATCCCAGGAATGACAGGAATCTTCCCCAACATAAATATTCCCCACCCCTCCTGCCCCAGGACCTGCCCCTGCTACTCCTCCTCCTCTCCCAGCAGCAGTGAGACACATAATCTCTTTTTTGGGGACTTAACAGGTTTTACAGTTGTTTTACATCCCTTTTTTTTGTCACCTCTGTGTCACAGGACGCCGCTCAGCTTGCGATATCGGCCAAGTTAATTTAATTTATGTAAGATGTATATGTTGAGAAGTGAGAACACGGAGTTTAAAAATGACTAACATTGCTTCAGACAGAGTGCCAACATCCTTAAATTGCCTACCTTTTATATCTACATTCATGAGAGAGGGGAGAAAAACAGAGGATGGCACTTTGCATGCTGTTTCACACATTCTAATAATACACCATAGACTCTTAGTTTTGCAGAAAGCATCTGCTGAGTTCCCGTATAAAAAAATTAATAAGAAAGATAAGATGTAATGAAACAAGGTAAAGAATAGAAATTCTAAAGATATATCTTATTTATAGCACACCTTCTTGAATAACTATGTTAGGTTTTAGTCAGGTCAATGACCAAGCGCAGATACACAATAAAAAATTATCTTGGGTCAACTGAAATTAAAAATGATCAATTTTCCTTTAACATTCTGCAAAACTAAACCAAATTATTTCAGTTCAAATTAAATGTGTCATTCAGATTGAAACAAAAGGTTTTGTTTAGCTTCTTGACTTCCATTGACTTTGGTAAAGCATAGAAATATTTAAAACAGGTTTTACATTTGTAAGTCAAACTAAATCTAGATGAAAATGGGAATGCCTTTCATTTTATACCTACTAGAAAAAAATACTTTCCACTTGCTTTTCAAAATTTTTTACTAAAATTTACCTGGAATTGTCACACTCTTCTTAACCCAAATGACCATTTTTTGGTTTGTTTTCTTTATGAATAAATTTTTCATTTGTGAAATTTAGAAGGCAAATGGCTAGTAAAAGTCATGTACGTATTGAGTAGCACACACACACAGAATAACAATATAGATGTTTATGCATAGGCATTTATTAAATGATTGTAAGGAACTATTGATTATCAGTAGGCCTTCATAAAGCTTGAGAACAAAAGCTGTTTTTAAAGGAAACCTCTGCCTAATCAAAAACCTGAATGGGCAAACAAAAGCTTTATTATCCTTAATATGGAATTTCAGGAAACAGTTATCAAATACTATAGTTTCTTCAGGATGTAGGGCTTGTATAAAGTTCAAACGGAATGGCCGTAAATACTGATGTTATTTATCCATAGCTTTGTATCATGCCTATATGCTTTGATTTATTTTTCTAAACTTTTGAGATTTTTAATATTCTTTAAAAACCCTGGCCCAAATTTCCTTTTCTTCAGCCATCAGCTGTGCCATGTGGGATGGTTCCAGGTCCTTGTGGTTCAAGCCATGATGTGGGGACCATCTCCAAGGAAGACAAGGTTACCAGACAGTCTCTGGTTTTGGGATCTACCAGAGGAATTGACAGATAATTGATTCTAATCCAAACGTTCCCAAAGAGATATTTTTCTCTTATGAGCTTCCCTGAAGTTTGTAATGCCTCTAAACATGGGACACTTGACAAGTTCCAAAAGTTGGTAAGAAAAGGCTGACTGGTGCTGGATTGTTGGTATGGAGGAGACTGATTCCTGAGCTGTAGGGTTTTCTTTCTCACTTTGCCCTACCACATTTTCTTTGCCGTGCCCTGAAAAACGTGTTTCTTTTTGTTGGCTACAAACTTAATGCATGAAGTCAAATAGTTTGTTTTGCAATAATTTTCAATAGCTTTTTGTGACTTTGTTTGATTTGACCTTTGTCTTCCTTTCTCGTCTTTGACTTACAGATGGCTTGCTTTCTTTTTACCCTATTTTAATTTTTATGATAATGCATGTTTCATATTTCCTTAGGCTCTGAGACTGCTGAGTGTTGCATAAGATGATATTACTGCTCGAGTGAAAAAATCAGTGAGAAAGCTCAGAGCTGAGGAAAAGGCCGATTTCTTGCTTTCCTTTAGTTGCTACAAACCTTGGTTATTGACAAAAACTTCCTTGTACACAAAAGCACAAGGGGGCAGCATTACATTAAAATAAATTGTTGCACTCTGTGTGTGTGTGTGTGTGTGTGTGTGTGTGTGTGTGTCTATGTGTGTGTACTGAAGAATAATCATGTAGGTAATGCTAAGGTTGCAGAAAAAAATTGTTATTTCAGTTTGTTCAGAATGCCTTATTAGTTTACTTGTCCTGATGGCATTGGTAAGCTAGAGGAAAAAAAAATTCTGAGGCCGTGGAGAGTTTTTTACTTACTTTTTCTTGAGTGTCAGATCCTTCATGCATCTTCCTTCCCCTGCTTTCCCTTACCAATAAATATTTATTTGTATTTTAAGGATGCACAGCTTTTCAGAAGACTTTCTTTCATGACTATTTGGCATGAATATCAACTCTTTGCTCCCTCATCGATACAGGACAGGCTCTGGACTGCAAAGGATTTCTGCCAACCTTGGAAACTTTCAAAATTGATCATCAAGGACCTGTTTGGAAAAGACCAGTTGAAATGGCTTTTTCTATTGTGGCACTGCTTGTGTTAACAGATGTGCAACTAGCTTGATGGAGATTCTTAAAAGTGTGGTTTTGGGGAAATACTTTGCTGTAGAAGAGCAAGAATGTTCAGAATGTTCATAAGAATCTGATCATGTCCACAGTGTTCATTGTTTTTCTGTCATTCAATACAAACTGTTGTTTTCCCCATTTTGAGGAATTGAAATCCCCAGTGACTTTTTGCATGGAATTAATAATCAGAACCAATTCCTAAAACCTGAATGCTGCTACTGTAGTTTTGTCACTTTAGATTGACTGCAAGGTCTGACCTGTCTTTCTTGGTGTGTCCTTTTAATGCCCAAAGGATGAAATCTGGTAATTTTTTTTTTCCAGGAGGTGCAGTGCCAAGGGTAGCTAATTGAGGTGTGTCTATAATTGTTTGAAACATCTGAAATATTAAAGTTTATTGCCTGTAATTTTTTGGTTTTCAACTCAGTTTTAGAAAAGACAAATCTAAGTGCCAGTTGAAAGAAGGGCTTTTGTCTTGGGAAGGATGTCACTATTTGGTTGCAAAGACCTAACTCTGGCTGTTATTTAGGTTTTGTGTCTAAGGATACAAATAATTTCCATATTATTTGGTGTCACCTTTTGGAAGCACTCCAGAGAGTGTTGTGCAATTCCACTTGTGTGAATGACTGCTTCCTCCTGTGTTAATATATCCACACATCATTCTCACAGTCTTTTATAGAATTCAGGTCTGGAAATGAGAGCTAAAAAGGATCTTCCAAGGCCTGACTCTCGAGAGTCTGAGACCCCCTCAGCAGTCAGAGGTTGATGGGATTGAGTTTCCTGAGGTTGTCTCAAAAAAGAAGCAGAAACTAATGCACAATATAGTTATTTGCATCTGTTTTAACTTTAATTTTGCTCAGATGAAAACTAAAAAATTAGTGGCCACATCAGTAACCACGAATGCCATTAATCTTTGACAGTTGTCAGTTCTCCATCTAAGGAATCGGTTGCTGCTTCCTTTCCCTGCCAGAAAGGCCTGAGTAGTTTATAAAATGGGGACTTCATTAAAACTGAAGGCTTGGTAGTAAAACTTTTTAAAATTTATATTTTCTTTCTCTCAGTATGCCCAGAACCTAGCAAGATGGCAGAGGATCCTGTTTTAAGATGGAAAAACTATGAGAGTAACTTCAAGATAAAAATATTTGAGAGATAATACTTTTGTTGCCCTTTATCTTCCAGTTCTTTCATTAAGTGAAAAGTACACATTTATTTTGAAGTAAAATGAATGGGTCATGTCACTCAGTTTGAGTTCTGTCACCATGTTGCTATTATAAGTAATCTGACTATGAACTTTGGGATTAGAAATGGTTTTAAAACTGTAAAAATGTTGCCTTTCCGTCCAACAAACTTGCATCTTTGAATTTCACTTTCAGCTGTGTTTTTGACCTGTTATTACGTTAAGTTTAGCCTTATGTATTAGGAGTATTTTTCCATTATTTTTGTGCTTGATGTCTGTGAGAGCCTCTCTCAGCTCTTTTTATTTTTCCCAAATTTTTAAAATGCCATTTTTACACAGTTTTGGAAATCTACTTACATTATTATACTGTCTGTTCATAAAAAGCCAAAACAAGCAATTGCAGGAAATACCATTTCGGAGAAGTTATCTCTTTTTTTTTCTACGAACAAACACAACAATTGATACCATCTGCCCCTGTTTTTCACACGGGTCAATAGGTGTTGAGGCTATTGAGTCTTTTAGTCATATCAGATCATCAAAGAGATTCCTCCTTTTCCTCCAGAGAGATTATTTGTGTGTATCTTACCAATCACATCTGCTTCTATAAGACATGGTTTATAACTGTATGCTCTGGTATCTTATATCTGGAGATTTGAACAGGAGTTTTATTTCCCTAAAAAGGCTTATTCTGATATGAAGCAGTTTTTCAGTCTAGTGACATGAGTCAGCAGGCACCTCGTGTTGTGCTGCTTGTACAGGAATGCCTGGGACTCATCTCCTCTTTCCACAGTAAAATCCTACTGAAATCCAGCTCTAGTTACCTGCCACAGTAAAAGTATAAAGGATCATAAAAAAAAAAAAATTATAGAGAGAGTTATTTGTAGCAAAAAAACCCAAACCCAAACCCAAAAACACAACAACAAAGAAAACCCCAACCCACTCGTACTCCAAGCATTGTTTGGTTAATTTTTTTAATAATTTATTTTGATTGCTTTTCCACAATATTGTCCTACATTTGATTCAGGTAAAATGTTATTCATTCTGTATCAGGAGCTATTAACTGAGAACAATAATAGGGTTAGTTTGAGATTTAGGACAGCATATCTCTAGAAGAAGAACAAATGCCAGCTGTTGAAAGTTCTGGCTGTACATGTGTGGCAAAAGCCAGGCAGCTAAAAGTAAAGAGTTCTTTTCCTCAGTTTTGCCAACAAAAGCTTTTTTTTTTATTTTTTCACATTATTAGGGACTAGATATCAACTTTTCTCTGGGACCCTTTAGCATACTGTAAGTTTGGAGTTTTTTGAAGGGCTGGGTAGGACTGCATTACTTCTATCTCTCAAAATGAACTCAAGATCAAGATTTAATTTCCAGTCTGTTTCTTTGATGTGGCTCTTCCACTCAAACCATATGTGCTCAACAATGAATTTTTAAAAACCTACAACCACTGTCACTTTCCCCCAGTTTATGGGTCATTTTGTACCTCTTATAAGCTGAAGGCAATGATTCTGAAAATGCTGCAATATTAGGGTGAAACAGCTCATAAAAACATGTCTCTAATTACCATGCTATACATCAAACTAATGTATTCTTGTTAAATAAAGAGGCATTTTTCCCCCTTTATTTTCCTCTTTCAAGCAACATGACATAACATTCTGGAGCGTCCAAAGGCTACTTAATCCCGATATGTTATTTGTAGGCAGATTTTCTAATTTTATTGTATTTTTATGGTGAGACTTTATAATAATTAGACATTCTCTAAGTAAAAAATGCAAAACAAAAGCATGAACTATTAGGTGTTCAGTAAGGTTGGTGATGTAAAGGAAGAGTAAATAGCATTTGCCTTCTACCTATAACTGAGAATAGAGCTAAAGACTTGATCTATTATTCAGAGGTGCTGCCCTTTGTAATTCCCATTGACTTTGGGCTCCATATCCAGGTACTTAAGTGAGATAAATTTTTAACACGCAAATCTAGAAGTGATTTTTTTTGGCATAGGCTCCCATTTTTTCCCTGCAATTTCTCCCTTTTCAACTTTTCACTTTATTTTTTAGTGGATTGCTTTTGCTAAACTTAACGGGGGTCTTAAAATCTTAATGTAATATTTTGTTACACTTTTCTTTTTCTTTTGAAATTAATGTTATACTAGATTAGGTCCTCAGGTTCTTTCAGCTTCCACAAAGGAGACACAAATGTTAGGGGAAAATGGGTAAATATTTATGTGTGGTAAATTAATTTTATTCTCTCTTCTAAGTATTGGGGGGAAAGGTAAATGTAATTAATGCAGAATGGCTGATTTGTATAAACTTATGTGCTTTTTAGGGTTCATAAGAGGAGTCAGTGGGTAAATGCACGGGTATTTTTAGCTTGTGTGTGTTATTCAACTGTATGGTGCAAGTTTCTGCTCTAGAAAGTAATTATGGTTCAAATATGTAGAAAAAATTCCTAAATAATGTAGAGACGAGCTTTGGCTCAGGTTGAATGGACTGGCCATCTTTGTCAGCAATCTAAACTGGGTATATGGGGAACCTTGATTTCTGAATCCTGCTCCAAGAGCAGAGACATGTTTAAGGCCTTGTGAGTTCAGAATTAAGACCCCTCTTCATGGACACATTTCTAGTTCAAACTTGAACTTGACACTGAACCGCCTTGTGCTTTCCCATGAGTAAAAATAAATAATCCTTCCTGCAGAGAATGATATCAAGTGCTTGGTGAAGAAGAAACAGTTCTGGAAAGCATTCTGGTGTCAGAGAAATGGATGTTTTACAAGTAAGGATGGTTGTTTACCTGAACTAAGGAGGGAAGGAGATAAGTGGGCATGGGTAAGGAAGGCAGACATACAATTTGTCCTAGGAACTCAGTTCTCAACATCTACGAAGGGAACTACTCCCTTCCCTGAAACTTTCATGGACTGTCCACAGGATTGTAATTTATTTATTTCTCCTTTTCTAAATTTAAGAGGAGCACTCTGTACTTTATTCAAAAGGGAGCACATACAGTTCCTCTGCATTTGTCCCTCTTTGGCTACAGACATGACTGGATTTATTCTACTAATGGAAAACATGTTTCAGGAATTTGATGCTGCTCGAGTGTGTCAGTCCCCTGTGCTAGACCCTTAAAAGCATGGAATTACCAGATTCAGAGACACCTCTTAACCTCCCCTCACACCCACACAGCACGTCTCTATTGACAGTGACAGATACTGCATCCTAATAGGGAACCTACTTCAGCCTCCAGCAGAGAAGGAAGCACTCCACTCATTAATCTCCTTCAGAGCATAGTCTGAACCCTTATTTACAGCCTCAGCAGCATTAGCAAGCGCTCTGTGTTGACATATGCACACAGGTGAGGCGTGGCAGCCACTGAGAGCTGATGTTTTAATGAAGGCTTTGCCTCCTCCCCGTCACGGGAAGCGCCGCCTGCTCTGCCGCTCGCCATCTGTGGAGCAGCGTCCCAATGGCATTCCTCATCAATCCAAGCCCACCCCTGCACAACAAAATGCCTCACTGGTGGTTGGTGGAAGGCTTCTTGTTTTGGTCATTTAGCTGCTTGTTTCTGTGGTGGTGGACAAGACAAGGAAACCTGGGAAAAGGTTTCTACAAAGCGTTCTCTGTTTCTGAGGTGTTCCATTTTGCGATCTCTGTTTGGGCCCTTCCACTTGTGTTTGATGCAAAGCACTGCTTTTCTCCACTTGTCAAGATGGGGAAAAAAATCACTTTAAATAATTTCTTGTATGAATCACTTTGTTGTCTAACAAAAAACCTGATCTGGGCAAAAACCAGTGCGAAGTCTCGAATGTTCTGCAGCTGAAATCATTATGTGGCAGATGTACTCAGAAAATTGGATAAGCAAATAGCTTTGTGTTTTTTACCACCTACATTTCAGAGTGCTAACAAAAGTCTAGGTGTTAGTTGAAAGCTTATCATATGCTAAAAATGTAATACTGTCAATGCTACAAAAGGGCCTGTTTGTTTTGAGCTGGTTATCTGTACTAAGGATTAGGAATAAGAAATTTTGGTAGGGCTTAAAGAAAACTGAGTGATGCTCTGGAAAAGAAAGGTAATGTTTAATTTAAAAACAAATATTGCTTATAGTATTAGAGGGATAGTGTACACTAGAAATGTGATGCCAGTTCTCAGAATCAAAGGAATATTGTGGCTGGTGCATGAGACCAGAAAGTCTCAGCTTTGGCGAGGTCTTTCCCTTGCAGGGGTTCCTCCAGGAGCACATCTATGCACATGTGCTGGCTCAGGGTGGATCAGCTTTCAGAGTAAATCTCTAATATGGTTTTCCTGCTACAGCTTCCTAGAACTCACCCAGGCTGGTGGGTTTGAAGGGTGAGGCTTTTGGCTTGTCTGAGCACACCTGGAGATATTCTGTGCAAAAGCATCTGGAGATATTCTGGCACCTGAAGGAGAGCTGGGTGAGGCATTGTGCTTCAGAGAGTTCCACAGGTGAGTGGCTAGCCAGACAACAGTGTTCTGTCTGTGTTCTCACGTTAAATACAGGAATTAAAAAGGACATCTGGTCGCTTGATTCCTCCTGTTATGTCCTGTCTTGCCAATAATATTGACTAACTAAGCTCTTCTCAGAAGAAATAGGAATGGTTTCTTTAACAGGATAGGGATGGACCCGAGGGAAACTGGGAAGTAGCCTGTATGTCATGCTAACATATAGGGCCATATATTCTGAACTCATGACTCTTGGTCTTTCTATGGTTTATATTAACCCATTTAATTTAATCCAGATGGGTCTCTAGCTCTTTCTGTGTAATTCACTTGACCCTTCCTTGCTCACCTATATAAATTCCAATATAGATTTTTTTTGAGGGATATCATCTGAAATGTTTTATTCATGGTACAAAATCATACATTAGTATCACTGTGTCTGATCCTTTGAATAATGATTGCTTGAAAACATGCTTTTTATCTGATCAAATGCTTAGCAACTCCATATTGGATAAGGGTTATGGGCCATTAGCCACCAGCTACAAGACATCCCTTAAAATACAGCAGGATAGTCACTGTAACTTCTTCAAATTTATCTTAAATTTTCTCTAATACTTCATTAACTGGATTAGGGTCACCTGCTGTGTTTAACAGCATTATTCTGTATTGTTCCAATAGCCTGCATGGAATAAACATGAGATTTATCAATAATCTTAATTAGCAAGCAGTAATAAACTGACTCAGGGGCACAGCAGTTCACCATATTTGCTTCTATGCCCCTGTAATTTTTCTCAAAACAATTATTACAACTGAGATATATGAAAGCAGATTTCAAAGAATGTGCCTAGCAAATAGGGTCTGAAGTAGGAGCAAGGCTTTCAGATGAGCCAAGGACTATTTTTATTGGGCATAAAACTCCCATGAGGTCTTGCTGCCATGGCCTCTCTTGCAGACAGAGGCTGTTTGGAATTCATTCTCTTTGCCTTCACCACGAGTGCAGATGGTTGAGTGTAGTGTCAGCAGCTCCATTCTGCAGGGACGGATTAATCAGACGCAAAAGTCACAGAGATTGGTGTTGTTGGTATTTAGCAAGGCTTGGATATTAGGGAGAAAAATAATGCACTTCTCTCATCGGTTGCTCTTTAGCTCTAAAATTCCCAGCATTTTTTTTTAAGTTTGTGGTTTCAGAGCACCAAAAGAGAGATTGTTACTTCCATCCTGATAACAATATCACAGCCTAAACATCCTGAAAAGAACAGAGATCCTTAAATTAATAAAATATGCTGCATTGCCAATAAGTCTTCTTTTCAAGGAATCTGTGGCAATGAGTAAACCCTTGGGACACTGAGGAGCAGGAGAGAGGAATGAAATTGTAGAGCCACAGGGCTGTGGAGTTTGGGCAGGGTGATAGCCCTTGGGACACCACAGGGAGAGAAAAGGCACAAACCGGATTTGTGATTTTAGAGACATTCAAATGTCCAATGTAGCTTCAAAATCACTCCAGTAGCCACGAAAATGAGGCTTGTTATGCTGTTTGAGTAATCCTGACTGGGTAAGTCCAGCCCTGAGGGCAACCCCATCCTGCTTTTGGGACAGGACACCAAGCCCTCTGCTACCTTTAACCCACAGGTCTTGTGGACTGAACCCAGGGGCCTGGAGGGTGGCTTGAAAGGTCTTATCTGAGGTAGTGCAGACCCCAAGACTTGTGGGGCTGCGCCTTCCTTAGAGCTGTTTCTGGAGAAGACAACAGTGTTGTGTTTGCCTAGTCAATTGATTTAAAAACTAGTGCTGATGACAGTGAAACAGTCAGGTTATGAAAGATATACACCTCAAAATCGTATTTGACGGCAAAAGTGACTAGCATTTATTAAACTTTGTCATGTTTTTCTTTGCCACGCTCTCCCAGTGACTTCTGCCTCCTTATTTGTAATTTTTTTGAGAAATTATATTATATTAACCAGTAAAAAATTATCCTTCTTCTATGGAACATGAGCTTATTTGTTTGATGCATAATAGCTAATCCATAGCTGCAGTTTCCTAGCACCTCCAGGGGTAGAATATCTTTGCTACAAACACACACATAGGTACTCTTGAACAAAAAAAAAAAACCTCTATGCACTGATTTACTGACTCACTCTGCATTCAATGGTTTTGGTTTCATGGTTTTCATCTTCTGGTGTTGGCAGGAAATGCAGGTGGAAGAAGGGAGGACATGAGCAGAGCATTTGGCGTCCTCTCCAACTCCCAGGATGTGACCTCCAGAATGTGCTGCTAAACAATGCTGAAATTACAGAAAAGGGAACTGGTTCCGCCACTTTAGAACCAGCACAGGATTTGTCAGGCAAGCTTTAGTATCTGTGGAAAAAATACGTAGCAGGAGTACTTGGACACTGACAGCTTGTTTCTAGTCAGCATCCCACAGCAAAGAATTATTATGTCTTGCGATTATTTTTTATTTACATACACATCAACCTGACAAAATGAGGTTTATGCTTTCTCCACTTTTAAGTTTCCAGCTGACTATCATTTTCTTTTAAGATTAAATAAGTAATTTATTGAACTGTAACATCAAGTATTTATTAGGAAATTGCTGGGTAATTTTAACTGTGTCTTTTTTTAAAGCATAAATCTGCATCCAAGGCCTCCAGTAACTTTGTGCGACTCTGCACCATTAATTTCTTCCAGAGTGACATTCTGATATGAGCTGAACAGATGGAATTGCAGGATTGTTCTAGCAAATTTATCATAAAAAATGCATCCGACACCTGTGTAATTTGCCTAATCATTTTCCTAATAAGCTCCCACCATTAATTATGCACGATTTCCACAATGCAATCAAGATAAAAGTAAATCTGATGACTTAATACCCTTCAAAATAATTGGTTCACCCAACACAAGGCCTCCTTTGCTTTCCATAGCCATTCCAGTTAATTAGAAAAAGGGTGCACCCTGTAGGAGTCAGCAGAATGGAGGCTGAGCGCGTGGTGGGAGGCAGGCCTGCTGCTTTTTTTGGGCAGGAGTCAAGGATATTAACTCATGAAAGAGAGGAAGGGCCCCCCCCTGCCTCTCAGTGCTGCCTCTCCCCCCTGCCCACCCCACCCAGCAGCAAACAGATGCGATTAGTGTTCTTCAGCCATCAGAAAACTGACTGCAGGACTCCGAGGGTCTAATGAGAATCAACTTTTCGGCGGCTGCTGTCTTGTGGTGCAGCCCACCTGTCACATCATTAGGTGCAGGATGTGCCTGGAATTCACTTTGCTAAATGAGATTTACAGGCCCCAGTGAAACCCATCCTGCAGCATTCCTGCTTCAATTAGCTAAAGATTAATTGTCTGAGAAAGGGAATGAAAGTTTTACTTCAACTGACCTGAAAATGGTGGGAGGGGGAGGAGGGAGGAGAGAAGGGGGATGGAGGGGGAGCCGGGGAGGGGGGCAGAAAGTATGGCTCAGGTATTCCACATAGGCCTCAGGCAGTGTGGAAAAACGTGATAATTTAAAGGTGCTGCAAATTTCCTACACCTCGTCTGGATGAGTGAAATTAACTAGCACTAAAAGCTGTCAAATTAAAGGTTGACTTCCAGATATTAGCACCTTAAATGTCACCGAATATTCCCCATCTCTCCCCTCCCCACCCTCCCTCCTTTCTCTCCCTCGGCCTCTCTCTCCCCTGCCCACCCCATCCTTCCCCATCTTCTTTTTTTTTTTTTTATTTTTGGCAAGCAGGCATCTCAGCACACCTGCACATGCACACAAACATTATCCTACTGCTGTTCCTGCTAACTGCCTGTGCGTGCTCAGGCCAGCATCGCTCGGTATAAATCTCTGATGTAACCATGGCTACAGAACAACTGGCAATTACAAAATTTCCTCCATTTTTAATGTTACACTAATTATGTTTGAATGTGTTTTAATGGAGAAAGGAATTGAGGAGATGAAACAGTGTTCTCTGCGTGAGGAGAGTGGGGGTGAGAGCCTGTCTCCTGTCTGACAGCTTGGAATTCAAGCCCAGGGAAGGTGCAGAGCATCTTGAAATGAGGTGCTGTGCCTACAAGTACGTGATGCTTGCACCAGCACGTGAAATATGTGGATTAAATTTTGGAATACTGGCGATAACATCGAAACCAAGACCACATTGGGAAAAACAAATCACGGCTTGACTTGAACTTTATTTAAAGACTAAAAGATGGCTGCTTGTACTGCAGTGCCATTGCTTGGGATGTCCTGCTAGCCAAAGGTGAAGTTTCAAATCTTAAGCTGGTTTTGAAGAATCAATCATAGAATGCTTTCAGTTGGAAAGACTTTAAATACCACCTAATTTCAACCTCCCTGTCATGGGCAGGGATACCTTCCATTGCTCAAATCCCTATCCAACCTAGTCTTGTCCACTTCCATGCACGTGGCACTCACAGTTTCTTTGGGCAACCTATTCCAGTGCATCACCACTCTGAAAGTAAAAACCTTCTTCCTTAGCTCTTGTTCAGCTCTGCTTTTGAGTGAGAAACTGTTTTTCTGTTCTGCGTGATAGAAATATATGGAGTGTGAGGTGGTTTCCATGTTTGTACATGTGGAAAACAGTAAGCACTGAGTGCAGAAGGCTTTGGGGGATCAAAAGGCCAGAAAAACATCTTATTACTCATTGTGCTCAGCCCTTAGGACTGGCATGCCTACTTGTCTTCCATCTCTGGCTCTGTGTCAGCCAAAATTGTAGATCATGGCCACAAATTTGACTGAGACCTGTAAGCCCTTGCAAGTGAGTGCCTCCTGAGGCAGCTGAGGAGTGGGAGGTGCACTCTCAATGCTCTTTTTGGATTTTAATGGCATGCTGGAGGGACACCCAAATTATTCTGGGCCTGGGCATCAGCCTCAGAGCTTCTCATCAGCAGAACCTGGTGGATGACTTGCCAGGGTGTGGTTATAGCTGGGTCTTGTGCTGGTGTTGGTGATGAGACAAGTACAGGTTAGTAGGAATCAATTCTTGTATTTTGAGCTGGGGTCACAGGGCTGCCCTGCCACAGGTGTGAGAATCTGAACTGTGGGGCTTTTTAAATGAGAATTATTTGGCTCTATTTTACTTGGGGGGTGAATAAAGGGGAAAAAAAAAACAAAAAACCAAAAAAAACCAAAAACAACCCAGCAAACAACATTTTGCATCCTACTGCTCCATCTCCTCTCCTAACCTGGTAATTTAACATGCATGCACACCCACTGCTGAAGGTGGGGTGGGGATACTGTTACAAATTTCCTCGCAGCGGTGAGCTCTGGATCCCAGCTGTGTCTTCAGTGGCATGAGCCAGCTTGATTATGCTAAAGCACCCCTGGATCCCTTCCTCTTTTGTTTCAGTCTACACAGGGTTTTAAAGCTTAAACATTTGACATGCTTGGGTAGTTTCTTCTCTAATTTTATCCCAGCTGACTGTGCAATGAGTTTAACTCGGAGCCCTTAGGTGCAAGCCACTTTCCACAATGTATATTAAACCTTATAAAACTAGCCTGTGTGTCATTATCCAGGATATAATTACCTATATTGGAATTTGGCCAGGATACAGGGGCTAATATTGTTAGCCTTGCAAAAATTGGCGCGGGACTTTCTAATGACCACATGTGGTCAGTGCCATATGTTTGCAGCTCATCTGAAGGATGGTGTCTCTCACACTGCCATGCCCCCTTGAAATCACTTCAGGGTAGGAAAGCAAAGGTTCAGAGGCCAGACAGGACAGCCAGTTGCTAGTGCAGAGACTGGTGACATTTGATGTGGAGCAGACAGAGCTCTGTGGCAAACTCTAGTGCTGCGTGGCCAGGAGCTCTTGCTGACCCAAATTTTCACCTTTCCTCCCTCTCTTTTGCCAGCCCTCAAGCCTTCAAAGCCCAGCCTGAGAAGGGTCTCTGCCCTTCCTGGAGATGAGATATTTTACATAAAGCTAAATTTTTATCACTCCTCACATTAATGACTTCATCCACTCAGGATATTACTTTAGACAAGAGGGGCCTAAACCACAAACTCTATTGGGAATGTTCTGTAAAGCCCTTTTATTTTTAAAAGATCCATGTGTTGTGTGCCAGGCAGTCATAGCATGCTCTAACTGAGGATGACTATTCTTTATTCTTTATAGTAATTAAGCAAACATTAATATTCTCACTAAAGTAAAATCTCATTTAAATATATGGTGCAGTGTTTCCCTGTTTGCTCTATATGGCACTAGGAAATTCAGGATAGACTCTCTCTCAGACAAGACTGAGTACTTTACCACTGCTCTTCTCAGTCTGAAGACACTCATCCCCACCCCATTCTTCAAAACCTTCATAAAATCATGAAAAAGCATTGGATTTTGAGCACATCCAGTAGAATGTCATTACAAGGTTCAAAATGAAACTT
Organism: Petroica traversi; assembly: GCA_025920805.1. Classification (NCBI taxonomy): domain Eukaryota; kingdom Metazoa; phylum Chordata; class Aves; order Passeriformes; family Petroicidae; genus Petroica; species Petroica traversi. The sequence continues at coordinate 9,373,373 of JAHLSL010000042.1, read as the reverse complement.
CCACTGTTTCCTTCTTATCCTGACACGAAGAAGCATTCAGTGTTCTTGTCCTTTCTCAGTTTCTTTGTGACCTTCTGAGCCTCCTCAGAGCGGCCAAGCCACCTCCTCTTGTGCTGCCTCTGTGCCTGGGGTTGTCTCCCCACATTTTTTTGTTTTTCCCCTCTCTCCTTTGAGCTGCTAAGCCATATTCTCTTCAAATTGTGCAATGAAACCCTCCATTTACTTTAGCCTGCTATAAAACAGATTTTCATTACAAAACATTTGATGTTACTGCACCACTTCTGGCCCGAGTGGCTTGTTAAGGCACGAGTGGTGGTAGGAAAGTGGTGACCTAACACCCCTGTTTTAAACCTAATTCTCTCTTGATTGTCAAAAGTTGTGAAAAAGAAATCAAATCTATTATTGGACAAGGTTATCATTAAGGAGGTTGGCAGGCCTTCATCTTTACAGCCTTCAGCTTTACAACTCTCCTTAGCTTGAGAGATCATCGTTTGGGTTTAACGATCTGGCCTGCCACAAGTAGTGTTTAATCTTCCCTTTTGATTAAACTAATGGAGGTGGTTTTGCCAAGTCCTCTCCAAGGCGCTGTTTTCTTCACATGTCCTGAATTTTTAACTTTGTTACAGCCTTTTCACTTGAGTATAATACAAGGCTGGTGTTTGTGACTTTGGCTGTTGATCTCTTCCTGACAATGGTTAATTCATATAATTGTGGCTCCATTTACCCATGGTGACAGAGGAGCATAAAGAAAGATCAAAAAGTTGTTATTTTAGCTGGTAGCAACTTTATTCCCTTTTACTGAGATCTCTGACCTAGCTCAGTTTGGGATTTACTATAACTCACATCAGTTACCACTCAACTTGTGCATTGAATTTCAGAGATGGGTACTGTCTTGTAAAAGACTAAATTACCTGAAGCAAATCTAACTTAAGGAGGAGGGCAGTTTTTTGGGGTTATATCCTTGTGATGTTTCAATCAGGAGTTTTCAGTCAGTCTGGCACAGGAGGGCTCTGAGAGAGGCAGGTTTTCAGTGCAGATTTCAGCGCTTCGAAATTCACTGTTTTGAGAGTGATAGTAAAAAGAAGGCAGCAAGGGATGGGAGAGATGAGACAATGTGGTGTACTGGAAAAATCTGGTTCTTAAGGGGAAGAAAGGGCTGCCTGCATTCAATAAAACTGGATGTATATTTAATTAATGGCAGAATGCCCAGAGCTTTTGGAAAACACTTGCAGACCCAAAGAAATAATTCATTGTATGATGGATCCCTAGCAAAGGACCTAACTGTGATCCATGCCAGGACCACTGTCTAGCTTGCTTTCTCCCAGCTTTTTATGTTGTGATGCATATTTTCAGCCCTTCTGCAAGCCAAGATCAATGGGTGTGAAGCCTTTTTTTTTTTTTTAGGAGAACTGTATCCAGTTATACTTACTCCTTCATAAACTCATAAAATTTATCTTTTTTTTTATCTTGTGACATTGTTTTGGGGTGTTTTAGGTCTGTTTACTAGGACCTTATATACACTCATGTCTCTGGTATAATGAGGTTGTGGAGATGTACAGCAGATTATTCAAAGGCCTCTCTATACATTCTAAATAAATTGTGGCATTGATGATTAACTCTGCAAAATAAGTTGACTACTTCTACAGCAAGGTGGTTTGAGAGACAGGAAAATCTATTAATTTGTTTTTCCTATTTAAAAGAAAAATAAGTACAAAACCATAAATAAAGAGGTGAAGTGCTCATCACAGAAATGTGTATTAAGCAGCACGCGATGGGGACATTTTGCAGTTTGTTCCTGAGGGTACTGCTGACCCGTGTAATTTGAAGTGTGCAATAAAATGAAGGCCTTCTGGATGGATCTGGTGCTATCAACTCACAGGCTGCTGTGCAGAACACCTGGAGAATTGCAAAGGAAACTCTATTTCATTCTAAAGGTTGCTTTTCAGGCCTGTGTTCTGGAGGTGTGAGGCCCACAAAGAGAACATCTTGCTATCTGAGAAAACCAGTATCACATCAAAGTTTGAAAACACATTTTGGGATGTTTAGTGGCTTTTGTTTGTTTTGTTTTGATTTTGGGGTATTCTCCCCCCTTTTCAAATTATGGTGGTATTTTCTCGAAGGATTTCTGGGTTCTGCTGATGAAAAATTTAGCTTCAGTGACCTTTACCAGTACAGTTATTATTATAAAGTACAAATCACTTTTTATGTCTTCTTCCACTCTGCCTTTTGGTGTCTTCTAAAGAGTTTCCATTCCACAATTTAGTTCCCTTCTACATATTTCATTAAACCTTTCTGATTTCTAATGATGTTTAACTGTCTTCTAAGAAAGAGGTGGAGGAGGTGGTACCTTAAGAATTTTTAAAAGGCAACTTGCCCATGGTAGCACAAAGCCCCAACATTTTTTTTCTGTTTGTTCCTACTCTGAACAAATTATTCAGCAATGTTGGGTTTATTACCACAACATTATTTGCCTTTCAGACAGTCAGGATTGGAAGAGGCAATCTGAGGCCTTTGTGCCCCCACCCTGAAAGTTGAAAAGCCCAGAGCTCCTGCTGGGACATCCTTGCTCCCAGCTGCAGTGAACAGTAGGAGACCATTTTATCTCTATTTAATTTTTTATTTTTTTAAAAAGCTCCCAGTATTTCTGCTGATATTTAAATAGAGATTGCTGACTTTTTGGTATTTCTGAAAATGTCTGTCTTGCCTTAGCATCCTCAGCAAACGGGAGCTCAGCTCTAGCAAAATTTGGCTCCAGGTCTGTATACTTATGGCAACTTCCTCTGTGAATAGTGAGCTCTGTTGTTAATTAATGCAAGCTGTGTTATCATTTCATCTACTGTTGTTCCTTCTGTTAGGCAAATTTTCTGTTTATTTTAAGTATCACAGTAGTGTTTGTAGGCCTTAGTCAAGAACTTGGGCCTCGTGGTATGCAGAAATAATAATTATTAAGAGTTTCCCTTTTTAGCTTGCTTTCTTAAGGAAACACAAGTTATGCTGTCATGCTGCTTGTCTGGCGGTCTGCTCCAAATAACTTTGGAGTCTTTTAATTCATTTCAACCAAAGTTTAGTGTGGCAGTCCTACCAATTTTGTGGAAACTGGCTACCAGCAAGAGGAAGAGGTGATGCAAATTAAGGCTCTTGCTGCAAGGCAGAGTGTGGGGTGAGCTGGTGTTATTTTCTTTCTGGGAGCAGACGTGTGCTGGCTGGCCAAGCAGCACAAATATAACTCTTGTGCTGCCTCTTCCCTATTCAGTAATTAGGAAATCCAGGAGGGAGGTTCTGTGCTGTGTCCTCATTTTGAACAAGAATGAAGGAGTGGAGGGAGGTTGGAAGAAGCGTAGAGGAAGACTTGGATATATTGAGTGGGGATTTGGGAAACAGTCTTCATTAGCTCTGCTGCTCTCAGATTAACTAACTAGATTTATTTTTTAGTGTACTTGGGAGTGCAGACATTCAGGAGGATTTTAATGGGAGGCTTCCTAAGGAGAACTGAGAAAATCCTTGGGAAATCCTGGAAGTGGTGATGATGATTTCACGATTAGTGTTGGTAATTTCATTCTCATGCAATGCACGAGTAGATCATTGAAACTGGTGTACAATTGTGCACATTTAAATTATCAGTTGTCTACTTTTATTCTGAGTCCATTTAATAATTTATAAATTCGCCTAAATTTTTTTCAGATAGATAATTTTTCCAAATCTGTAATAAAGACCACAAGTGTCATATGTTTAACTAGGAGATTACCATGAATAAATACACCTCAGAAAAGAGTTAACAATTTTATTTCTCCCCACTTTTTTCTACCTTGTGGTCTCAGAGAAAACCCATTTTGGGTGTCACAGTTGCTCTGTGTTGACTGGTTAACATATAATCAAAAAGAAAAGAATTCTTCTCCGGTTTGGATACCATTAGGGTTTGTTCTTTTTTTTTTTTTTTTTTTTTTTTTAATATTTTTTAGTTGATTGACCATTTTAAAGTTAAACTACTGTTCTGGCTGAAGTCCAGCTTCTGGACAAATTCCAGCTTAAGTAATTACACCTTATGTAATGAATTTCCCTATCTGGCATTAATTGGAAGAGCTATTTTTCACTTCCTGTCCTAACTTGATCTATAATGTTGCTGTGTGATATGGGTTACTTTGGTCAGTCCTGGAAATTTTTGCATTTTAATAGATAAATACCTCTGCACTGGGGAAGTTTCAGAAGGCAACTAGAGTCATGTCCCAAACTCATCTTCTAGGATGCATCATCTACAAAGCCTGAATACTGTCCTTGTTCAAATAAAAGTATTGCTGCTCAAGTACCAGTAACCACACTCTCCTCCAGCAGCTGGAAACCCTAAAAAGGAGAATTTAAACTTTAATTCTACTGATAGGCATTGGAATGGCTCTTTTCAGCGGAGTGACAAAGACCCAGGATTAAAGGTTCTGAATTTACTTCAGGGTGTCCCTGGCACCTTGTTCAGGTAAGGCCTGTCAGTGTGCAGATGGCCATTCCTTTGTTCATGTGCGTACAGAGGGAAGGAGGAAACCTTTGCACTCAATAAATCAAGGGAGAATCCTTTACTACTGTTTTTGCAACATTAAATTAAATTTCTCTAATCTCAAGTGCTATTTGCAATATAAATTATCTCTATATATTCAGTCTGTTAGCATCCAGTATAATTAGAGCCAAAAAATTTGCGTCTATTATTGTTTCCTGTTTACAGACCATTGTAAATTCTTGGGAGTTTTTTGGTGATTTTGGCTGCCTGTTCAGAGTCTGTCTTCTTCTATTTCTATACTGAATTTCAATATGCACCCTTAACTATTGAGAACATTTTCTTAAATTTGTCTTCTATGCAGGTCTCAGCCTGCCTTGAAAGACAAGCAGAATTTGAAGAAAATGGGTTTAATAAAGGTGTGAACAATTAAAATGTGCAGGCTCCCTGGGACCACTTTCTTGGATACATAGAACTTAAAGTAACTTTTTTTTTTTTTCAGCTTTCTCGAGGTTAGCATTGCTGTGGGGCAGAAAACTGATTTATGGCAATGTGGCTAATTATTTTGGATACCTTCATGGCAATTCTCACCCACATTTTGAAAACTCACAATGTAATTTGATAGGCATCTGATCTGTGTTTCATATCAGGAGCCATCAAGCCTTAAATGACATTCTGCCATCCCAGCAGTGTCACTCTGAGCTAGAGACCTTTACTGCAAGCCCTGTTTGACTGCAGTCCTGCTGTCCCACCCCTTATTGCTACACATATACACTTTATTTTTGAGCCAGATTGGTATACCTTCACATGTCAGCAACTGTGCCTATCTAGCACCAGAATATCTAGCACCAGAAATGTCTTTTCAGATTTAAAACATGGCTAATTCCCTTTTTTACCCTTCATCCACACTGAATCTGAGGCATGGTGAGGTGTGTCTCTTGTTAAAGAACTAGAGAACAGGGGTGGAAATGTTTCTCTATGTTGTTACTGAAATGAGAGTTTACTGACAGCTGACTGGACACCAGCGCACTTCCCATGGCTATCCATGCAAGTTAGCTGCTAAGAAAATCTAAATTAAAGTTTCATTGTATAAAACAAACACCCCACCCTTATTTTTGTTTGTTCAGAAATCTTTGGAAAGCTGCCATAGAGACTTGAGTACAGGTTGTTACAGGAAATTAAATATGTAATGAAAGCAGTCTTAATATTTTGGTGAGTTAAACAATAAGACTGACCCTCAAACAGAGGCTTAGCATGGCTTTTTTTGCAGGCAAGGTGTACCCTGATGTATGAGCTGGCTGGTTGTAGATGAAAACTGGAGGTTTTATTGATTAAAGTCTTCCTACAGTGGGGATTAAAAAGGCATGTCTAATCTCCCTATCTATTTGAAAGATATAGATTCCTGTTATTTGCTGAAGTAAGGGGATGCTGGCAGTATCAAGTCCTTTACATGAGGACTGACATGAGTAGATGCTCCTTTGAAGATTTAATTCACTGTGTTGGAGGAGCAGTCCGGCCACTCTGCAAACAAAGCTACTCTATCTGGACAGCCCTTGCCCAGCTGTGTGTCTTCATTGGATTGGCTCTGAACTCTGTATATGAGTAGGTTGGTTCTGATTGGGGTTTTTTTTTTTTGTTTTTTTGGGAGGTTGGTTTGTTTGTTTGTTTTTTGTTTTTTGGGGTTTTTTTGGCTGGGTTGTTTGTTGCAGTTTGATTGATTGTTGTTTTTTGTTGTTTTGTTGTTGAGTTTGATTTTTTCCCCACCCAACTACTGTCTTGGTTTTCTGTTTATTTGCAATTAAAATTGAGTGCAAATTGGTTTCCAGTTATATTCTTCACTTAAATCACTGCCATCGCTGAGAAGACATCCAGAGGAATACCTAGCCCAGAGTCTGGCCCTGTATCAATGAAGCAGCAGGAAAACTATGTGAAGTGTTAGAACGTCCCATACGAGAGAACTTAGGGGATGTCATGTGGAGCAGCTTCATTAATTGTTGGACCTTTTTCAACAAGGACCAGCTCAGTTAGACCAAATTAACAAACAGCTACTTAGCAAAAGTAGCCCTTCATCCTTTCAAATCTGTCGTGGAGTTTTTTTACCGAATTGTTGGCACTGCTCAAATGTTGGAGAAATAACACGTGCATATAAATTACAGCCAGTGATTTTTGTCATCCCTAGCATTAATTTCTCCAGGGAATAAACTTTTAATATTCTAAATAAGGTACATCCAAGCTCCCTTTCAGGGTTAAAGACTTAGTAGGGGTTTCCATGAAAAATCCAGTGAGCAAGCAGGCTCCAGCACCACCCCACACAGGACAGAAGGCACAGAGGCCATGTGCTTGCCCCCCCTCAGTACCCTGATCAATTCATGCAGCAAGGAAATCCCACACCAAATGTGACTGTTTCTAAGGCTTCCTAAATGTCATTGTTCTTACCTCTAAAGCTGAGTGGAAAATACCAATTCTGTTTTTCTGAGAATTTACTCCTGATGTGGTTTTTTTACATTTACACAGTAGGAAACAAAATAAGTATTCTTTGTTCAGCGTGGCTGGGATGGGAGCTGAGAACCTGGGACCTCGAGGTTTAGGAACTGGCTAAGTTTGTGAGGAGTCAGAGAAGATTTCTGGCAGCAAACCAAGGGGTGTCCAGTTAGAAACCAATTAATAGGAGGAAGATTTCAAAACCTAAGTCCCATTATAATCCTGCAGTTCTGACTGATTTCTAGCAGTAGCTTTTTGAAGCTTGACTTTGTCACAGAAAAATATTTTGATGTCAACAAGTAAAACTTTTTGATAACATTTTCTTCTCTCCATATTAAGATTAATGGGTAACAGACTAAGTAGTTAGCATCAAAATTTGTCTGCCATATTCACTAGAATGGAGTAATGTGTATCTTACTAGATTTTTGAATCTTTTGTAAACTACTGGATTTTATGAACTATTCATTTTTGTATTCATTTTTCTCATTCATGATTCCCTTCTTTCTTGTATGGAAATTAATATGTATCCCAGTGTATTGTTTCTGCTTTCTTGCTTATTTTTTTCTTATTTCCTTAAAAATGTATCCACTAATTGTTATGATATGCTTATATGTGCTTTATGGTAATAAACTCTGAAATCAGAATAGTGTTGCAATCATTGTGCTTTCATCCTTTAGCTTAGGGATTAAGATTTGGAGTGACCACCTTCTCTGCTCCCAGATTGAACTCTAGAAAAAAGGACTGAGCACCGAAAAAGCACAGCCACACAGAAACAGTTTTGACTTCTTTCTGAGTACTAAGATCACCACAAATAGAGATTATCTTGCTTTTTCCTGGTCCATTTTACACACAGCCCATAAGAGGGTGCTCTGAAAGACTAATAACATCCTTGTGTGGGCCATAAATACTGGAGACTAGAGGCCATGGGTTTATCTCGAATTAAAGACTGGGTAACTTCTGATTACTAAATTTGTGATCTTTATTTAGCAGCAGTATTTATGCTATTTTTTCCCCATACTGAATTCTACTCACTTAAGCAATGTCCAAAAGAATTAAACCAGAAGACAAATGCAGTGTAAATATTAATTTTGAGTTCTTATGATTAATGTGATTGATTTGTGAAAGGATGAAATTATATTGTAAAGTTAATCATTAGAGAAAATAAATGCCTGAAGGATCTAAGCATAATATATTGGGCTTTTGCTTTCACAGAGTCAATATAGATTGACAAGCCATATTCCCATTCAAAGAAATGTTAAACGTGTTTACAGTTTTCACCAAAGACTCTGAAGACAACATCGCTTTAACAACGTTTTCTGTCAAAGGCTACAATAATAACCTGATTTCTACTCTCAGTCATGCTGGAGTAACTGTCAGAAATGGAAGAGCACATTGCATAAATAGAGTCAGATTTGGCCCAGCCGTCTTGCAATGCTGCAAAAAAATATAATTGTTTGGGTATTTCTTTATTTTGTTGTTTTGGTTTTGATCCTACAAGTAGAGGCGAAGCTGACACGTTGCTCAGACCTTCCAGATCTCCTGGAATGTCCAGTGCAGCCCACCCTGACACCAACAAGTGTGGAAACATCCCAGGGAAAGGTGCTGATGTTTTTGGCCAGCAAACACATTGTGCCTCGGGGGTGTTGATGTGTCCTTGTGGCACAGCAGTGTTTCCCCTCGTGCTGAGATGATGTGGATCCCTGTGGAAGTGCCCATGTGAGCAGGGAAATGGGTGCTGACACATTCCCTCCATGCCTGGAAGTATTCATTGTGTGTTTTGCACAGCTGCTGCTCTAGGCAAGTTGTCTCATCCTTCATATCCCTCAAATCAGAGAAAGCTACGGGACCCTTTCATTGTGTAAATAAAATATGCTTTTGTAGGTATGTGCCTTTAAAACCAAATAATTATCTATTCAAGACCTTATTTAAACGTTAGGAGAGGATTGGAGTTAGACGTTCAAACTTTTGGAAATTTGGCATTTTGGTGGTTAAACTTTCATTTTCAGTCCATGAGAGACAATCACTCATTTTGTTAACATTTGTTGGCAAACTAAATTTCCAGGATCTGCTGTAGTCCACAAGTTATTTAAGACTGTCTATGACTTTGATGACATCCTTACTTCTCTTTGACTTGGTTGTGACTAAAGATCTGAAGCTTCCAGGAGTCATTAAGGAATCCTATGCTATTTGTCAGGTGCTGAATGGTAATAACATACAAGTTTTCTTAGCACTCCTGTGAGATAGGCTGTGTTGTATGACAAGCAGTGTATTAGAAATTCCTTTCATGCACTTCTGGGTCCTACCATATCCGACACATGCAATTCTAAGGCTGTCACCATATTTTATATTGCATTAATTCAGTATTGCTCGTAGTTTGAGTTTCAATAAGCAGAATTTGAGAAATAGAAACAGTCCCAGCATTAAATTTCTATATCAACTCTGTTTCTTTCTTCCTTGTAGAGTGACAAAACAATGTTTTATTTCTATTTAGAAGTATGATATAAAGAGGAATTAATTATTTGGAAAATCTTTTGAGATTACTTAGCATTGAAAAATGCAAATTATTGATATTAGATTATTAAACTCTACTATTAGAGTTGGTGAAAATAATAGGGCATATCCTAAAGCAAACAAATGGGAGAAACTGATTAAAAATGCATGGACAATTTTAACTTTCAATTTTTCTGACCTTATAGTACACCTGTGCTCAATTATATCATCTCAGGTCTTTGATGTTTTCTGGAGTGTTACCTGTTTTGAGTAATGGGGAAATATTTCTTGTTTATTATGCTTAGTTTTTTATGCATGTTTTGTAATTTCTTGTTTTGAGCAGAAACAGAAATAACGTGTTGAAGAGAAGTGTAATTTTCTAACAGTAACTGCTTGGATTTTGTTGTTGTGGCATATGTAACCATTAAAAGAAAAAAATCAAACCTCAATTAAGTTATCTCTGAGCTTTGAGTAATTAGATGGAATCTGTAATACTTTGGCACTAGGGAATATTGTTTGCTTGTGTGTTCCAAGCACAAGTTTGGATAAAGAAAATGAACTTTACTGGAGATAGATTAAATTTCCTTAAAAGAAGGCACAACACAGATTTACAGAATCATGGAGTGATTTAGGTTGGAACGAAAACCTTAAATCATGGAGCATTTCTGGTAGCACTCTCCATTCACTGCCAGGCAAATACAGCTGTCTGGACAGCTCCATCTGATGTGATGTGAGTCACAGCACACAGGAAAGCCCAACTCTCCACTTACTCTTTTTAGTTCTTTGGCAAATCATTGCCTCACACTTCTGTTACATTGCAGTCTTATTCTAAAAATGTCTATTAATTGGAAAGATTGCACTGAACTGGTCTTTTTAGCTTAAGTGCTTTTTTGCTTGGTTGGTTTTGGGTTTTTGTTTATTCTTCTCCTTTCTCAATGAGATAAAAAAGCCCAACACAAAAAGAAAGCAAAACAGAGAAGTTGTCTTTATTATATTCCCAGAACGGAACAAATCAGAAACGTCAATATCTTGAAATATAAAATCCTGATCTTTGAGACCCCAGGGCTTCTCTATAGGCAGAACTTCTAAGTGCTGATGCCACTCCAACCAATGAAGATGTTTATTGATTTAGCTTTGTCAATGCTTAATTATGCACCATTACAGAAATATATGTTGCCAATGAAAAAGAGGGATGTATGAATAAAAAATTCTTCGCAGCAGAACAACTGCGTGCAGACCAAAGCTTTTAACTCTGGCTTTTAAATTTTAACAGATTTTTTTTTCAGAGAAATAATTTCACCTACAAGAAGGGTTTAAATTTTTGGGAGGAGGAAGAAATCACACATATTAAGAATACAGCATCTTGTTTTGTGTGTTCAGACGTCCACTTGCATACAAAGAAATATGTGCATGTCTCCTCTTTAAATACCATCGAGTCCATGTCTATATATGATTACAAACCTGAAAGATATTTTAAACAAAAGAAAATGTAGCTAGAAAGAATTGATGCTGCAGTGACCTGGCTTCCATTAAGGTGACACAGGAATATTCTGGAAATGAATGAATCCTAAAAGTAGCCCAGGACTTACGAAAGGGATGAAAACTTCCTTCAGGTATGGGCTGCAGACCTCCATTTCTCTGTGTTGTACTTCCTCTCTCAGTTTCTTCATTTTTTCTTTCTTCAGTACATAGGAGTTTCTGAACAGCAGAGAGGAGCCCAAGCTGCAGTATCCAGATCTGTCTGCAAGCATCCTTATATTCATTAAATATATATTGTCTTTGGTTTTAGTAATGGGGGAACAAGAATGAGGATAACAGTTGGAAAAACCCTGTGAGATCTCCAGTTAGTCAGTTAACATTGATGACTCATTTCTTCTAAGTCATTACGAATTCAGTGTGTGAAATCTTTGAAAATTATCTAATTGGAGAAGTTGTCTTGCACTTGACCATTCTCTTTTTGCAAGCCATTGATCTGCTGATATATTACAGTCAACCAGCTCAATGCACCGTTGAGATATTTTATTGTAATACATTAACAGAGCAATGGTCATTGATTGATACCAGGAGAGCAAAGGAAGATTTCTTCTGTATGTTTTGCTTAAAATAAAATATATATATAAAAAAAGAGAGATCCTTGGCAATATTCTGTTCTCACTCAATTACAAATCCAATATTATTTCATTGGCATCTGTGGGGTTTCTCCAGAGTTAAGGTGGCATTGCTGAGAACAGAATTGTTCCTTCATGCACCAGCATGCTGTCAGTATGCTCAGGTGCTTTGTTTGTCTTTAGATGGAAATCAGATATGCAGTTATAATTTGGGTCAAAAATAGCTTTGTTAGTTTTCAGTCACTTTGTATTTAAACATGTGCACGTGTGTGTCTTTGAATAATGAATGGGATGAATAAAGAACCTGGCTTAGTCACATTCATTTCTTAAGCCAGCTTTTGCTGCTCTTCCTTTTTTTTAAGGCTACTTTTGCAAGGAACAGCTTTGTGTCAAGGAGAACCATTGCCACGCTAAATGTATCTCAGCCCTGATCTAAAGGGAGCATTTCCACTGGAAATAAAATTTTTAAAAAAAGCACATTGTTTAGTCTTTAGGTCAATTGAATCTTTGGCCTCCCTGCCAAGTCTGTCAGCACTGGTGCCAGTTACCGAGCGTGGTGATTTTTATGACATCAGCTCTTGTCTTTCGGGGATTGCACTGCCGCCTTCGCGATCACTTCGTACAACCCAGCACAGGACAGAGCCTCCCTAATCCCTGCTCAAGGGGACTGGCTTACAGCTTGGATTAGTGAAAGTTCATGCTGCTGCAGTGCTGCTGGGGTGTGCATGCCTGAGATGTGCAGTTGGGGCTTTTTGCATGAACATTAAATCTTTTGGCAAGAGGCATTAAAGTTTGTGCAGCAAGAGCAGCACTTTGCAGTGTGGAGCCTGGCATGTGAGTGGCAGATATAAATTTCCCTGACTGATGTGTTTGGGAGCCTGGAATTCTGTTGGACCAAATGCATTGGAAACCACACACTTTTCTTTGGTTTTTTAAAAAGTTATTTAGGAGTCTAAATGAAAAATGAAAAAAAGATGAGGTATGTAACATCTCAAGTGACAATGAAATTCTAGGTTGGATTATGTAAATTGTAGATGCATTAAAAATTGCTTTAACTGATCCATTTAATAGAATGTTTTTGCTGTAGTGTTTTGTTTAGGGTAATAACACAGAAATAATTTGCCTATCCATTTTAACTCTCATTTCTGTTAAGGCTTTCCAATTCTTTCTTCTTCTGTTATATGGGTGGTTTCATATTTTGGTTTTGTCCTTTTTTTTTTCTGCTTTTAGACATTATTATATATTAGAACCTCATGGTTGGTTTGCAGGACTCAAGAAGAATGAACTGTATTAAAAGTTCTCGACTGCAGTTCAGAAGAGGCTCAAAGGAAACATTTTTATCCACATTATCATTCCTCCTGAACAATTTGTTACCTCTATATTTACAATTTACACCATATATTTTTGAAATCAAGTATGGCCTTTACTAGTTATTTCTGCAAAAATACATTTTTCATATGGCTTCACAGCCTGTATAAAATTTCTTATAAAGATCTGGAGTAGTAGTAGTCAGTCTTGCTTTTAACTCTGATTTTGCAATGATCCTGTATTTAAATAGCTAAGTATATATTAAAAAAATCTAAAAACACTTGATAAATTATCTAGAATCAAAAATTCCCTATTTATTTGGGGCAAAATTTTGGAATTTCAGCTGAAAAAGAGTATACCCTACTTAGTTCCACATGATGTCTACAAGAATAGTAGCTCTGATTCATTATAACCCAAATTTTGAAGTACTACCTTCTGCTATTTTTGTTCACAGGACCACATTTTATATGTTGTATGATGATGCCTCATCTTGGGAAGAGGAGCATTAACACTGAAGAGCTTGGAAGGTACAACATCTATGGAGAACAGCTTAGAGAGGAGCTCAAATGTTGTCCAGTGTACAATGAATGATGAGTTGCATCATATTAAAACATAAATTTATGGATTCTTTTGTGTGTATATATGTGCAGTGCTTTTATTTTCTAATTTAAACCCAATTATTTTCCGATTTAAAAAAGTGGCTTTTTGCATAGAGAAAGTTTCTTAGCCTGGAATCATATTTTGGCCTTGTCTATTCCTTAACAGAACTGAAATCTGTGCTTTTAGGCCTTTACTTGTGATATTACATTTCACCTTGCTTTGGTTTTTATGGAGAAGTTTGTGGGGTGGGATTCTTTTCTTAAACAAACTTCCTTCCTCACTAGTTGATGCTAAATTGGTTTCCATTTTTATAGAATTGTCTCAGTTCTTGGAAATGTCCTTCACTGGATTCTCAATCACTCACTATGGTGGTGGTTTTATTTATTCAGCTGCTGAAATGCTCACTGGGAAGTATTACACTATATTAAGGTTCTGCTTTTTACTCTGCTTCAGACTCTGTTCCAGTTTGAAAAGTTATTCTGTGGTTCATAATCCTTTAAGTAAATGTGGTCTCATTTTTGAGCTAATTTTGGCTGTTTTGAGGAAGGCAGAAATATTTTTGTTATTAATACATTAATAGGATTAATTTAATTCTGCTTTGTTCATAGGTTGCTTGTAAATGACATCAATTTTAAGACTGTGTTCCCCACTCAAAATTGCCTAGCAAATATTATGTATTGACAAATTCTTGCCTGTGGACGGTCATTACATACTTAAAGTCTTATTTCTGAATGTATTTTTCAAGCTGATGGGGTCATTTTCTTCCCATATGTTTAATCCTTTATGTGATGCATTTACTATTCTAGAGCAATAGAATTGCTCTGAATTTTTACTTTTTATTTTTTTTTAATTTAATTTTTTTTTAGAAAAAGATAAGTAGAAGCTCAGGTAATTTAATTAGGATACATTAACCTTTTCTCCCCCCCTCAATTATCCAGCCACTCTCATATTCTGGCAATGCTCACAAACACCAGATTTAAAAAAAATAATAATAAAAAGAAAAATCTTATTTCCTTCTGACTGAGAGATCATGACCTAAATTGCTGAATGCTAGACTTTTTTTTTGCTGCTTACAGCAAATGTTTACATTTAATTTTCTTCCACTACCTTGATAGCACAGAATAATGCATGGAACACTGCTTCTGAAGGATTCAGTGAGTTCCTTGCACAGGTACTGCTCCTGTGCTGAGAGAAGCTCAGGCTGCTTTAAGTGCATTGATGCGGTGGTACCAATTTGTCCATTTCAATTTATTAAATACCTATTAATGGCACGCTGCTGTCCTGAGGCTCTAGGGCAGGGCTGGTTTTGTACATACACTGTTGCATAGGAGCTATTTGCTGTGGTAAATATTTCAGAATGTGAATATGCATTATTGTCTGTCACTTTTAGCAAGTTCCCCATATTTCTGCCATTACTATTCACAGGGAAATGAATAATAAAAAGAATAAGAACAGAATCCAGCTTCGAAGTTGGTGTAATCCCATGCTATTTGCACAGCTGCAATCATGAGACATTCATATTTTTGTTGTGAATATCTGAATCTGAATATCAAAGTGAAACTTAGAGAATGCCACCCTGTTGACCAACATAATAGAAAATATTAGTACAAATCTCTCAAAGCCTAATTCTTGGGCGGACGTGAATAATGTCTTATTGAAAGCAAATCTTGTTCAAAGCTACAATGATTTCTGAAATGCATAGAGCAATCAAATCAAGAGAGTCAAGCCTGAATACACAGATAGAAATTTGACCCATAATGCAAAGAATTCTTTTATTAGTAATTCTTAAAATGGAAAGTAATTTCCAAGCGTCTTCATTGTAGTAACATGCTCAGGTCTCAGGACTGGGTATCTGTGTTTCTTTCCTAATCAAACAGGGAAATATCCAAGCTTTTATTACCATCCATTGTAAAAACAATGGCTTTGAAATAACTGCCTTGATGTAGAATCCCTATGGAGGAAAACTACAAGTAATTTTGCAAAGCACAAGGGTTCCAACCAGCCTAATATACTTTACCCTCAGTCAGCTTTCATTGACTGCCTACACTGAGGTTAAAAAAACAGTCATCAAAAAATCCCAGAAAAAAACCCTCCATTCCCTGATTTATTTTTGTATTTGCCAACAACAAATTGCCACTGATTAGAGCATTATTTCCTGTTTGGAAAATACAACCAGAAAAACAGCAAAACCAGAAAAGTCATCTTTGACTCAAAATGTCAGATAATACCAATATTTCACTCACCAAATATTTATAGCTGTAGTGCTTCAGTCTTTCGAGTAGAGATGAAATAGAAATAAGCCACTGACTGAAGGAAATCAAGGATAACTAACTACATAGGTCATGGCCAAACCCACGACAGCCACTCACTGACCCTCCCCTGCCACACTTAGTCAGAGGAGAGAAAAAAAATTTAAATGAAGGGTTCATGACTTGAAATGGGGACTGGGAGAAAACACTCCAAGAGCAAAACAGGCTCAACTTAAAGTACAAAGTGACTTTATTACTAACAAAATCAGGAGGAGGAAAATGAGAAGTAAAATACGTTTTTTCCCCAGCCCCTTCCTCCTTCCCACCGACAGTGGGGGGAGACTGGGGTGGGGATCTTGGTCTGTTCATCATCCAAGGTTTTCTTCCACTTGGCTCAGGGAGAGGAGTCCTTGCCCTGTTTCACCATGGGATCCCGTCCCATGGGTACAGTTCTCGGTGAACTTCTCCAGCATGGTTCCAATCTCATGAGCAGCAGTCCTGCCAAACTGCTGCAATGTGAGTCCCTCCCATGGACAAACAATCCTCCCAAAACTGCTGTGGCGTGGGTCACTCTTCCATGGGATGCAGTCCTCCAAGGACAGGCTGCTCCAGCCTGGAAGCAGGGGCCCTCCCTGTCCACCAGGTCTCCTGCTGGATCACAGCCTCCTCCAGGCATCCACCCACTCCAGTATGGGCACCTTCCCCATGGGCTGTGGGTGAATCTCTGCATCCCCCATGGATCCCCATGGGCTGTGGGTGGATCTCTGCATCCCCCATGGATCTCCATGGGCTGTGGGTGAATCTCTGCATCCCCCATGGATCCCCATGGGCTGTGGGTGGATCTCTGCATCCCCCATGGATCCCCATGGGCTGTAGGTGGATCTCTGCATCCCCCGTGGATCTCCATGGGCTGTGGGTGGATCTCTGCATCCCCTGTGGGTCCCCATGGGCTGCAGGGTCACACTATGGGCTGCAGAGGAATCTCAGCTGTAGCACCTTGAGCACTTCCTGCCCCCTCCTTCTGCACTGACTTTGGTGTCTCCATCTTGTTTCCCTCACATGTTCTCACCTCCTCTTCCCCGGCTAGAAAAAAACCTGTGCCCCCTTTGTTTTGATTTTCTTCTTAAATCTGTTATCACAGAGGCATTACAACCCTTTTAACTGTCCCAGCCTTGGCAGCATGTCCATCTTCAGAGCCATCAGGGATTGGCTCTGCTGGACATGGTGGAAGCTTCTAGAAGCTTCTCATAAGTGCCGCCTCTATGCCCCCTCTCCCCCACTACCGGAAAACAGGCCGTGCTACCAACACGGTGATATATAAAAGATCAAAATAAAAAGGCAAAAGTAAATTAGAATAATAGTTATTTAACCCCTAAAATTTTGGATTAATCCTAAAGGGTTTTATTTCTAATTAATTTACCATAGTTTTTTTTGGGTTTTTTTTACCAAAGGAAAAAATATGTTTCTTTGTAATCTTAATATGAAAACTTCATAAACAAAACAAAGAGCTAGGAAGTTAAAATATTAAAAGGAGAATACAGGATTTTCGAATGTATGGCTAAATTCCAGAGGGCAAGAACTGTTGGTTCTCTGCCCCATTGGCACCATTCTTCATAGATCAGGTCCTAAATTTCGAAGGATCTGAAGAATTTCCAGTATCTCAAGGTATTTTGCTAACACTATTCATCATATCTTGTAAATTTTACTTTCTTAACTGGAAACCATAGCAATTAAAAAGATATCTGGAATAATTAGAGCAAATGATTCAAGAAACAAAACCTAATGACAATGGTGCTGCCAAAGTGACTGTGACATATATCTAAAATAAATTAAAATCTACAAATTAATCATTGTCTGTCTGTATCCAACCCAATGCTAACAGAACCAAAAACCCCATGTATTTAAACCTACAATTTATAAGCGCTCCCTGGCAAAAATCAATATAAAGCTTTAGTGGGCAGAATGTGTGTAATGGTAACAAGTAGAAAGGTTAGTGTAGAAGTTAATGGTTCTATCAAGAATAAAACAGAGTTAAAGTCTGAAGAAAAGCTCTCCCACAAGTGCTTCATTAACCTTGGAGAACTCCAGCATATCTTCAAAGTAAAGATTACAACAAACCTGACTCAGTCACCAGTAGCACTTGTTAGCTCTTGGCTTCAGAAATCAACAGCTCTTTCATTTGCATTATGAAACTATTGCAAAGCTTTCGTTGCATTAAGATGTTTGACCCTTAAATAACTAGATTAGTTAATCCAAGATTGCATGGGGCAGCAGGAATGATGGTGAATACCTGACCTAAACACAGCTCTGTGCGCTCCCAAGTAGCTGGGAATTTCAAACCTAAATGATCAATAATAAACAATGTCCATAGTTAATTGCCATTTTGATTAACTCTCCCAGCAGCACTTGCACCCTTCCTAAAGCAGCTAAAACATTTCTCCCAGCTAAAACCAGGGCAATCTCCATCTGCTTTTTCCTCAGCATTACTGTCCTCAACAGTGACAGAAGAAGTCTTGGTCCTCTTCTTCCTGCAGCTCTCCCACATCTCCTCCTAGACTTTCTCGCTAAGTTTTCCTGGGACAAATATTTCTGATAACTCCCAGGATTACTGAAATGGTCTGGATAAACAAAAAACTTGTACATACAATTGTTCAAGCTGTAACTCATGCCTCTGATAATTCCATTGCTATCCCATGAAAATGAGTGGGAAGATAGGAGTTCTATGAGTCACTCCTGAGTTCAAACTAGCCAAAAATTTGAGAGGTTAGTAATAAACTACAACATATCACATTAGCTAGCAGTTCAATATAAAGAATACATTGCCATATTGTAGATTAGGTCTTAGAAAAGGCCACCACAAATTATAATTTTGAAAATGCTACCAGTGGAGTCCTATTTGGACAGTGAGTACAGAAAATTTCTTCTGGGATACTTTTTTGTTTTAGTTATACGTGCTTATCAATATACACAATTATTTATCTGTAATGTTTTGCAATGAATATTCATGAACAAATATTCGATATATTGTATATATACACATATATGTTATATATAATATATTACAGCAGTACGGTTCAATATTCTGCATAATTGCGCATAATCCAAGTTATTTTACAATACAAGATTGCTATGTTGGTACCCAACAGATTCTTAGTTACAATGTCTCATGTTCAGTTTCCTTGCTGGATTTTAGGCTCTGTATGTGGCATTCGGTATGAAAATAAATGACAAAACAAAATAAATATAGAAAAAAATATTTTGGAGGAAAAAGTACCATGTAAGTTAAAACATAATTTCATGTGGGAAAATTCAGGCAGGAAATTTCAAGGGAAAATGCACGAAAAATCCTGGACTAGAGTTTCCACTTTCCCCTCTCTTGAAAATTGTGCTGATATTTTGGATTATATTTTTGCAGCTGATCCTAAGCTGCTGCTGCAATTTATCTGAATTAAGGAACCCTCCAAAGTCAGTACTATTAGTTTCAAGATTCACATCAAACCATAATAACACAGGTATACATAAAATCAAATTCACTTTTGTCATGGCAATCAAGACTCTCCTGACATACAAAGCCAGTTTTAAACTAGACTTTGCAAAGAACTTTTCTAGGTAAACTATTTTCAAGATGAAGTGATGGGGAGTTCACACTGTCAAATATTATTTTTTGTCCTCTTTCCTAAGTAATGGAGAACCAATTTGGTTAAAGTATTGCCATAGATGCAAAACCAAAAATCAATTTGCTGTGAAAGAACAAAGGGAAACTTGGTAACTGTCAGATGTATTGTGCTATAATGACCCAAAGATAAAAATGATGGCAGCCAAAAGGACAGTTGGGCCCAAGAACCATTAACTGCACATTAACAATTCAAGTGCATTTGTACCGTGGCCAGTTTGTTTCAGCCTCCAGTCCATCTAGTATTTTTTTCCCATTTTGTTCCTCCCATCTCCCCATACCTACTGCTGTAAGTTTTCTTCCAGCAAGTTTTAGGGTGGAAGTTTAAATGAGCATCTGCCACAGCACCAATGCCAACCCGAGCTGGCCACCAACCAGCAGGGCTACTCTTGCATGGGATGCCTGGCTCCCCTTTGGAGGCTGTGCTTAACCTTCATGACACACTCAGATTCCACCAGCTTGGTGCCTAAAATCCCATGTTCCTGCTTCTCTCCAAATTTTCCAGTTGGGGAGGCTCACACCCTTCGTTATCCTTCATGTTTGTTTGCAAATCAAAACAATGAGTTTTTATTTTATTTTGCTTTGTTTTGTTTTTATTGTTATTAAAGAAAAGAAAAAAAAAAGATGAAGATAAATGGGAGGAGGATTCAGTTCATAATTAGGGGAGGAGTCGTTTTGGACTCAATCCCCAACATGAAATCTGTCATAAATAGATTCTGCCAAATTGCTGAACAGAGTATAAATTTGTAATGTGCCAGTTTTTTAATGGGTTTAGTTCTTTGGGCTCTTTCTGCAAGTCCAACCCAACTGTGTCATTTCACTGACACTGTCCTTGAAAATCTTGTTCTGCAACCTCCTTTTTAAACTATGTGATGCACATGCTTAAGCCTTCCCAGCTGTGACAGCCCAAGACAAAAAGTCAGCCTAGGTTTTGGCATACCTAAGGTCTTCTTCAAGTAATCTCATTTGGGCTCATCCTAGAACTGTTCTTATTAGGCAGTGTCCTTATCTCATAGCCACAGCTGAGGATGGCATTTTGGCTTTCCAAAGCACGGTTGCCACACTGGCTGAAGGGACATCCAGCTCTTAGTTACAGCAGACACCATCTTTGGAATCGACTTCGGTGAAAAAAATTGCCAAGGCCCTTCATCTGTTTTATTTCCCTTGCTTGAATGATGGGTTAAACAGGCCTACTTAAGAGTACAATAGCTCCAGCCATTTGAAATGCAAATTTTCATCTTGGCCACAATGTGTTGTGGCATATCAGCCCCTCTTATACTTTATTGGCTGTAAAGATAATGAGATTCTCTTAAAAGAACAGCAGCAAATCCATAACATTCAGGATTCAGATTCACCCCTCAAATCTAGATCCTGCATGCAAGGGCTGAGAGCAACTTCACACATAAGAAAGCATTTTTTTTCATTTAGGGCATATTTATATTTAAAACATTAGCACCTCTGAGAAGCCCTTCTTCACATTGGGTGGAGACAACTGGTAAATACTGAAATTTGTCCCTGTCTTCCAAGGCTTGTTGAACTTTCTAAATGCTTTCCTTGGGGTTGGATTCTGGTGATCTGGCTGCTTAGAGTCTTGCTGTATTTCCAGTTTATTTGAACACACAAAGATATCACACGAGCACCTTTGCACAAGGCCAGTCAAACAATAAAAACAAACATGTTGTTCATCCAGATTGTCTGCTGTTGACCCAATCTGTGCTTTGTACTTTCCAGGCTGTAGTGTAAATGTTTCCAGGGACAGATGTTGGGAGAGAGCTCCGAAAACATCTGATGCTGCTTCCAGTCTTTCCCAGTGATACTTTTCAGGACAGAGTTTATCACATAGATTTGTTTTGGTTCATATTATATTTACATAACACACTGACCTATGCTTCAGAAATCTCCTCCTTTACAAATAAACAATTATAAGCTAATACTAGAACCAGGGTGAAGAGGCATAAAAAGCAGAAAAAAATAGATTTTTGTATTGCTGTCTGAGTTTGCAAAAATATTGGTGACTTTTAAGATTTTAAAACATTTGTAATAGAAGTGAGGGACAAGGAAGAAACATATTAATGCAGAATACCAAATGCAAATTTTTAAGTTTTTTTTTTTTTTTCCCATTTTTAGACTTTAATCAGATTGGAAGTAAAGGGTGGCTTCTGACTTAGAGTGGAATTTCAGATCTGAATAGGTGGGTGTCATTCATGTCATTCATCATTCCAGATAGGTGGATACCATTCATTCCAATGGGCCCATTCAAGCTCACTGCAGTTTGTTATTAAAAGCTTTCACTTGTGACTTAGACCTGCCCAGTCTGACAGCAGGACACTGCTGGAGCAAACAGTATTAGAACATAAAGATTTAAAATTGTACAGCTTTCCTTGCAAAAGTCACTCCAGAAAGCGTTTTTGATACAACAGATCCATTTAGTGCACTTTAGGAAGGAATTTTTTTGCTGTGGGAGTGGTGACATACTGGAACAGGTTGCTCTGAGTAGCTGTGGATGCTGCATTTCTGGAAGTGTTTAGAGCCAGGTTGGACGGGACTCTCAGCAACCTGGTCTGGTGGGAAGTGCATGATCTTTAAGGTCCATTCCAGCCCCTTAACATTCTATGGTTCTATGGTCATGTAGGGTCTCCAGAAGTATTAAATTTTAGTAGTGGCTACAAACTGTACCCCAGAGCTCTTTTCAATGAGGAAATTACTATTTGTGTTTCAATAAGGACAGAGGCCTTTTTTTTCCCCAACACTATTTAAACTTTGAGCAAAGCTGAAGAATTTAGTAAGAACCATGCATCTCAGATATCAGGAGAAGTTTCTGGAGTTGATGGTGGAAGAAATAAGGATCAGTGTGATAGGTATGTTGTTTTTTTTTTTTCCTTTTCCAGTATTGTGTCCTAGGAAACCCCTAATCCAGCCCTGTACATGCACTTTTGGGCTTCACAGTATATTCTTGTTATCAAACCCCAATGATTTCTTTAAAATATTGCTTGTTCTCCATTTGTATAACTACAGCAGAGTTCACGTTTTTGTTTTATTTTTCTTAGGGTTTTTTTTTGTTTTTTTTTCCAAATGGATGATCTCTCCACAGGAAACTTTAAGAAAATTTTGCTCTGTGCTATCTCATGGTGAGTTGTAAAAGAAACTTCCAAATTGTGTTTTCTTCATCTTAACTATTTATGTATTTATATTTGAAGGTGCAACTTAGAAGCTTTGTGCCAATCTGTGAGCACTGTGAGGGAGCCAGAATGAATTGGCCTCTTAGGCTGGGCTTATGCTTTGCATGGCAGAGCACTGCAAGCATCTGGGGAGTGTGACTCAGTTTTCCTTTTATCTCCAGGTTCACGTTGTTGATTGGACCTCCCTTCCATTTCCATTTCCGCTTCCGCTTCCGCTTCCGCTTCCGCTTCCGTTTCCGTTTCCGTTTCCGTTTCCGTTTCCGTTTCCGTTTCCGTTTCCGTTTCCGTTTCCGTTTCCGTTTCCATTTCCCTGTCTACAACCAGCCCAATTTCCCATTGTTTCTTTGCACTGATGTACATTTGCCAGGGTTCTCTGTCTTGTTCTTCTCATGACACCCCCTTCCTGCTCTCTGGTTGTTCTTTAAGAGAAAATTCCTTTAGGATTTGTGAATTGGCCATGAATTTTCAGGAGCCAGGAGAGGCTGTCCTCTCCTTCAAAAACATTTCACTCTCAGAAGGGCTGATTACTTCCACACTTATGAGCAGGACTGAGTCTGCAACTTCTACCTTAAAAAAAAAAAATTTTAAAAATCCCTGCATTAACCCTTTTGCAGCATTTTGTGAAAGCAGTCAACAGCCATGGTAGGCAGAGGGTTTCTACACCATAATTCAATGAGAAATAGTAGAAGATTCTTCCCAGAATGTCCAGCCAAATGTCAGTAAACCGGGAGCTAATACAATCATGAAAGGTAGGAAATTAGTCATTTGTAGCAGACCTTCACATTTATCATTAAATCTCTCTGATTCTGCCACTGACCTTTCAAAATCAATAAACCAGGCCGCCTGAAACAAGGAAGTTTCCTGTAAAAGAAAGAAAATGATCTTGTTTGGACCTTCTGTCTGCTAGGTTTTTTTTTTTTGAAACACTAAGTCAAATTTGTAGCTCTCCTTTATCAAGCCCCAAGTGTTTGAAAAGCATTACTCACTAATGAAAGGTGATTTCATTCTTAATTCATCATCTGATTTCTGCAGTTTATAAGTTGTATAGAAGAAAATGCTGAAACACGGTTTTAAGGAGACGTTCTTTGTTCTTCCTGGCAACTGAGTTACAAAGTTGAGTCAATCTCAGTGTGAAATCAATTGTAGATGTAACTAGATTTTTTTAAAGGATTTGAATGCTAAAGTCTTAATGGGAGGTAAGTTATTTCTTATTTTATTTTGGGGAGTAAAACAGGGTGTATGTTCCGTGCTGGTATAATAAAATCAAATGTTAAAGGTAGTAAAGTTAAGCAAAATTAACTTTAATTAATAAAAAAATTGTATTCAGATAAAGATACTGTTGAAACTATTTGTAATCTATTTCTATGTTTATTACCTAAAGAATATTATTGACAAGTTTGAAACATTTATTTCCTGAGCGTTGCACTCTGGCAGTGCATCGTCCTTGTTCCTTCAATATGCAAAATGTAAAAGAATAAATCTCTGTATACAAATGCTGAATATTACCCTTCATTTTATGTATATACAAATTATTTTTATGTAGTTCTTTCTATGTGTCAGTATGTATTGGCATTGGCATGGTTTTTTTTTCCTTTTTTTGTTTTTTCCATAACAAAATATAATCAGAATCTATTTGGCTACCAAAAGCAAACAATAAGAACTTGATGAACATAGTTTTGTTTTACGTGTCTGTCTCTAAGAAACATCCTTAATCAAAAGTTTCTAAGCTAGAATTAATTACATTTTAATTTGAGTATTTTTAACTTCTTCAGAAAATTAATCACATATCTAAAGATGAGGTCTTATTTGATAGCCCCCTAAATTCTTAGACACACAGTGTCAAAATATCCATACTGTGCACACATATCTGGTATAAACCAGGGATCTGTGAGTGACAGTAGTACAATGTGTGCAGTGCATGGAATGGAATGGAAATATCACTTAGCAATGTACACACTGAATTCAAACGTCCACAAAAAACTAGCTTCAGGAAGCCTGGTGTTAGAAAACACAGCAAAATTTAACCAAATGTCATTGAGTAATAAGGCAAAGGGACAAATTTCAAGATCTACGCTAGCACAAAGTCAATAAATGCATGTGCAGTCCAAAGATGTGACAGACTCGTGTATTGTACAAAAAGGATTTCTCGGACAGATTCTGTCAATATAAATATATTCTGTCGACATACATGTGCCTTGTCATGCTGCCTTGTCATAATTGCAGTCTCAAGAGCTTTAATTATCTCTTTAAACCATCAGTATTTACATTTGGTTTGCCTCATGGTCCTTCATTGCTAATGTGTCACAATCTCTTTTCTTTCCCATGTGGGGGTGACAACTGGTCACTCTTCATTAATAAAATGACAAGTCTCTTATCCACGTTGTAGTCACAATAGGCTTCAGAAAGTTAAACTTCAAGAGATTAAATTCCCTCTGTGGTTATCCCACAGAACACACACTTCAACAGGAAATGCTTACACATCCTTGTTTTTCTTCTGCCAGGACTGAATTCTGTTTTCCAAGACTAAGTAAAGTTGGGATGAAAACAAGAATATCAATTCTATAGTGAAACAGTGACATGTATTGTCAAGTTTTCTGAACTGAAATCTAAGAAGGAAAAATAAATTCCCATGAGCATTATCGATCACATAACTAACAGGATAAATGTATAAAGTCTTCTAAGGTTCTAATTTAGATATTCCTCATGAAATCCAGCATTAGCCCTAGATTTCACAGAATCACAGGATAACAGAGTTTAGAAGGACTTCTGGAGATCATCCTGTCCAACCCCCTTGCTCACCCTACAGAAGGTTTCCCCAGAGTGTGTCTGGACAGTTTTTGAGTAGTGGCAAGGATGGAAATAGAATTTGATCAAATTTGTGTGGATGTCACTCTCTTGCTCTTTCCATTAAAACTGGTGAGTGTTAAAGATATGTAGCACTTAGGCATGAGGAACTTTTACAACATTAGTGAAACAAATCTGAATATAGTGTTGATTTAGGGTTCCCTGATTTCTTTCTACTTAAAGTATTTCTTTTCCTTTCTTGGGTGAAACAGCAGAATTTTCTGTGTGATGAACCATGAATTGCTGGTGCCAGTTTACCTGGAGATTTTGATACTGGAGACCTCCCTCAACATCTGATGAGAGTGACAGCAATGATGGTGCCTCTCAAAAAACATCAATCAGCGATGGTCAATCTAAATTTTAAGCTGCCCTAAACAATGAATATAGTCAACATTATCCAAAATCTTTTTCCAACAGGTAGAAAGACGACCCACAGCCATTAATTTCTAATAGGAATCAGAAACTGTCCTTTCAGAAGGTGATTTCAAAGTGTGGAAACACAGTTCCTTGGGATGCCTGGAACAGGAGAGTGCTTAAGCCCAAGTGACTTTATCAAACCAGTGACAAAGCAGGCATTTTGTGTACCAAGGTGGTGAAAGGCAGGGCCTGTGTAGCTATGGCACTTTGGAAGCCCAGTGGTGGCACGTGAGGTGGCAGCAGCTGTGAACTTTTCACCAGCACAGGATCTCCAAAGTCCTGCTTGTGTGCCCTCATCAGGCTCGGCTTAATTTGAGCCAAAGAGAAAAATATATCTATAGAGTGAAGTGTGACACTGCTCACATGGCTGGTTTGGGTTTGGGTTTGATTTTGGGTTGGGGTTTGGGTTTGGGTTGGGGTTGGGTTGGGGTCTGGGTTTGGGTTTGGGTTGGGGTTTGGGTTTGGGTTTGTGTTGGGGTTTTGGTTTGGGCTTGGGTTGGGTTTGGGTTTGGGTTTGCCTACAGCAGATTGCACTCACTGCAAAGTAAGCATTGCCCAAGGCAATGAAGTGCTCCTGTAAATTTTATTATTCTTTAATGGCTTTTATCAGGAAGGGAGTGTTTAGGCCTAAAAGAGGATAAGTATGGAAGAAAACCACCACCTCTGTCCAATGGGACCACTTAGAAGGAGGATTAGACATAAAACTTAACAAATGCTGGAGACATTTACAGCTCTCTTCTCACATAATGGCACCTATACCAAATACTTATATTAAATTGCAAATTTTATGTTCCATAATGCTATGCACAATAAATTAGTAAAGCCTGTATCAATCTTGATGTGAATATGAAGACAAACCCGAAAAAATCATGTTTATTGTTAAAGATAAATAAAGTAAAACACTTTATTGCTCAGTGAAAAAAGATTATAAAATATCTTGCAAAAATAAAGCACATGCTGCAGTCCATAAGAACAAAAGGATTGTCTGATTATAGAAAAGACCTAAAATTCAGGAGGGAAGGAAAAGATGAAGTTTAATGCTACTATTTGGTCTTAAATTTTAACTTATTCCGGTGAGAATGAAATAAAAAACTTTAAGGAAATCAATTCCTAGATTAAAAAAAGAAAGTGTCTTTTGAAGGTTAGTACTGTTATAGTGAAAATTGGTGGCTTATTTCATAGGAAAATGTAGCATTTAGTTTTCTGTACGCATTCAGGGTTGTTTTCATGAATTTAGAGGTAGAAAAGACTATTTTCTCTTCTTGGATTTAACTTAAGTCATGACTAATAACCAGACTTTACTATTGGAAGACATTAAATACAATTAATTACATAAAGTTGCTCATCTTGATTGATCACAAGGGGCAGTACAAAAAATATAGGAAAACAATAATTTAGATTTGGCTATGCTACCTTCAGGCAGTGTGGTAAGGCAAGAGAATGTGTGGAAGTGAAGATATGTCCATGTGTGTATCTATATGTATTTTTTTTAACTACAGGGGGGGGAAAAAGTCAGATTCTAAATCCCTAAAACTGGTTGTTGAATTCCTACAACACAAACAGAAGACATCTGGAGATCCCTTTTCTCTCTGAGCAGTTTCTAATGCCACAGATGTGAGTAAATATTGGTATAATTAATTTTCATAACCTTTTAAACATGTAGTAATTTCTTACTAAAAAAATGAAACAGGGAAATTGTGCTTTAGAAACTTACATAATTCAATATTGTAAAGATTAATCAACCCTGAAATAGTATAATAAATGGGAGACAAGAGATGTTCAGGATACAAATGCATGACCTTTGGAAATAAATAAATAGATAAACAAATAAAGCATGGGATTGTCAGTTGCAGTTGACTGTGGTTAGATTTCCATTGGAGGCAGCAGAACATTGATCCAATAAAACATCATTCAGCAAACTGTCCTTTTTCAGCAAGGCACATAAATATTTGCCCAACTTGTTTAAATCCCACAGAGCTTACTTCTATGCTGAATCAGGTAGTGGGGAAAATGATGCTGAAAAGCAAGGTACAAATTCCTGACCTCATTAGTGCTTTGCTTCCTCTTTTCTCCTTTGCTGCTCTCTTAAATCTTTCCCCAGTTTGTTGCTTTCAACAAATGTATTTCACTTATTTTTTTTTCTATATAAAAAGTATTTCAATCCTCTGAAACAACAGTTTTGAGGTGAGGCAGGTATGGGCACACCTGGACCCTCTGCAAGACTGCAATTCTTTGTGCCTGCCAATGGGGAGGAGAAGAAAAAGCTGACTCAAAATGCTAAAAAACCCACACTGCTTAATGCTGATTGCCCGTGGTTGCTTTGCTGTATTTGCTTTGTTGCATTAACTAAATTTTGTTTCTCTTTGGATGATGTGAGTGATACTGATTTATTTTGTACTCATAAAAGTTTACAGAAGCCCAGTTAGAGCGGAACCTTGCCTTTGTTCCCGAAGGGTTGGTTTCAGTGTCTGGCCAAAGCCAAAGATTGGCAGAAGAGGATGACAACTCCTTTTGGATGACTGGGAATTTTGCTGTAGGGAGCATTCGTTTGCTCTGGCTTTGTGCTTGGTGGGCGTTTGATCTCTGGGCATGGGGACTGGGACAAATGCCATTGCTCCAGGGGACACTTCACAGCCAAACCTGTCTGGGTTTGAGCAGTAAAGCAAAGCAGGCTTGGCCTTACCATCCAGCAGGCCAACAAAAGCAAAGATGATACCCCAGGTCTGGTCATAAAAAGAAATAATTACTATTTCTTTTCATTTCCAAGACAATTTCAAAACATTGTTCTATTTTTGCACCTAAGTTCCTGTCACTTGCACTGCTATCTGGAAACTTCATTAAAATATTGATAGTCCTGGAAAAAAATATAAACTAAAAAATGCATCTGTTTTGATAGGATAACCACTGTTGGTGATTAGATTGTATTAGACCTGGACTTTGTCCTCAGATGAAATTCACTCTTTGGTGATGGATCCTCTTCTGAAAACCTCATGGTTTGTATAAAGCACCTGAGAAGGCTTCCAATAGCAGTCCAAATTTCCTACAAAGGAAACGCACCAGAAATTAATAGTTTTTCCTCACAGAGAAAAGCAAAGAGACAATGAGAGGAAAGTGATGAAGATGCAAAGTTAACAAGGTTTTGTTGTGAAAATTAAAATTTCCTGTAAAAAAAATGGAAAATTACTCTTGATAAAGATAATATATAAAATTAAGGTAGTTGCACTCTCTCAAAATACTCCTCCAGAAAACCACTGCTGCCTTCCAGACAAAAAAGTAAAGCTCTTCCAACACGCCCTGACAGTGCACATTAGCAAAAGACTGAACACCCATTCATGGGTAAGGAAAGAAATATCTCTTGTACAATTGGCTAAAAAAAAGGAACAGCAAAAAGCATCAGTGAGTCTTTTGGGTCCTAACATAACAAAAGTGAAGTGAGAAAAAGGCTTTGAGACTTCATCTGAAGCTCATGGATTGGCAGCAGCTTCTCTAGCCAGATCAGTAGTGGAGCTTCTGGCATATTAATGAAATTCGTTGCAAGTACTCTTTAAGTAAGAGCCGAAATTCCACAGCACAGGATTTTATGGTAATGGAGGCTGAATAATGAGAAAATGAGAGTTGTCATCTAATCATGAAGATCCCTCCCCTTTGAACATAAAATGCATAAAATATCTGAAATATTAATATAATTGTACAAGGTCCTGAAAATCACAATGAAAATATTTTATGAGTATCCTTAGTGTGCCTGTGACCTATAGAGATCATTAATTTGAAGCCTAATAGCCTACCTGATACTGTACAGCTTCCACAACCTGATTTGGCAGAATTGTATTATATGTATAATATTGTTAATAATGTATAACATAATAGAATGCCACACGGTATTACAAAAAACAGGAGAAGAAGATAATTATCAGTATTACAATATGCCAGTAAGAGATCAAAGAATATGAGTGTTATATGGACAAATGAAAGTCTGATGATGCACTAATTTCCTTTTCAAGGAAAGATTACCCCATTGGAAAAAAAATGGACACAATTCCCATTTTTTTTAATTAAAAAAAAAAAGAGGAAAGAAAAAAGTATTAGAAAATTAGAGACTCAGTGCAGTAAATTTTTCTCACTTAAAAATATAATTTAAATGATTAGAAAGCACTGTAATTTTTTTCAGATCAAGGATACTTGATTGTCCTTATCATCTGTACTTTTCTGCATCCCTGCCTGATATACCTCCTTATCACTTAACTAGCTAATCAATCACTGGACTTTCCCCTCCATTTTAAACACTGCAGAAGAGTGTCTTCCCACAGCAAGAGAGGTGGCAACGTGTTGCCCTTACTCTGAATCACCTCTGCTCACTTTATCATCTCCATCCCAAAGCTTCAAATAAAGTGATTATATATTAGAACTCAACGGGGCTTCCAAGAATTGCACAAGTAATATTTATTAAATGTTCACTTTATTAGGATTAAGATTGCCTGTAGTTGTAGAAGTCTTCTGCAGGAAAAAAAAAAAAGTAATTAAAAAGAATGAACCGAAAATGATGTATTACAGCAGTCTGCACAGGCAAGGCTTTGCCTCGAGTGGATCAGGGCTTCACTTAACTCTGCAGGGAGTAGGACCAGAGAGGAACTCAGAAATCCTCACCTGGCTTATCCTGACAGCCCAAGCCTGGCTTAGGCAGCCAGTGCATTGTTGTACTGCTGAATGAGGCACAGTGCTCTGACATCACCCACCTCAAAATGTACAAATGACTCCTCCTATCTCAGCATCTCCACCTTCTTCCTTTCTTTTTTTTTTTTTTCTGCTCATTGGGTCAGAAGTTTTTTATTGGGCCAAAGGGTCTGAAACCATCCAGCCTTCTGCTGCCCTCTGGTTCTGAAGGGAAAGGTGGTCCATAAGAACAAACAATGTTGTGATGCCATCGGGAATTTTTTATTCTTTTTCTACTAAAATGTTATATTTTAAAATGAAATTATGCATATGACGGGATTCCATTGAGAAATACGACGCTGCTTTCTTTAGGTTTTGTGCAGGGAAAGTGGTGACTGCCTTAGATTCAACAATATAGATATATAAAAAAATTAAAATATGGAACATAACCATTTTTGGAATGGATTTTTTTGGCTACATGGATACCTCAGTGTTACCACAGTGATATCTGAATGTAGATTTGCTGGTGCTTAAAAGATATGCAGAAAAAAATTTGCATTAGAGAAAAATGACTCAGGGTGGACTAAAGGATGTAAGGTTACTGAAGAACTTGGTCTGAAAACCAGGATGCTATTCCAGAATAGTGAGAAATTTGTAGTATTTATTATGAGTTTGCATGTCTTTCTTTTATCACTACATACTTGATGAAATTATGAATACTCTCTGAGAAGAATGTAAAAAATATTCCTGCTCTGTTTCACAGACTTTAGACCCTGCACCTGAAGTTTATGTGACTGACTTTTGTAAAATGCTCTGTGAAATTACCTGAGTGAAATCTCTGTGAATGACTATACTCCTTTAAATCTATCTCTCATTTTGTTGCTACTGCTGTTTACAAACAAGAGAATCTGAAGGAACAGAAAATTTTGCATGACTTTGTGGTAATAGAAAGAAACTGTATTTTTAAATCAAACTATTAAAATATTCGTGTTCATATTCATAGGCTTTTTCAAAGAGTATTTGATGCCACACTAAAACCAATCCCCAAAACATGTTGTATGAAACTAATTTCTTTGGTATCACATTTGTTTGAAGAGCAAAGTTAATAAGAACAAAATTTCTTTTTTCTTCTGTGCTGGCACAATACTTGTCCTAGTGGAATCCTCCCTTCCCTTTCTATGACGTCAATGTAAATAAAAAAGTAAATTCTGTTGATAGTACAGAATGAAAGCCCAAGTGAAAAGTATGAGTGTGATACAAATACCTGGTGAGAGATAGTCCTGATATGGAAGGGCTTAGAATTTAAATAAACAAAAGAGACCAGGTGGAGAAAGACGAGACAGACACATGGACATGGAGGTGTAAAATACCCTGCCTGGTGTCACAGACAAAATCAGTGGCTGAAAGCAGATCCCATATCACTGAACTAAATTGCTTCCCCCAGTGTTTGTGTAAATGTTAACTGACTCTTTTCTTGCAGTTTAGGTGGATATTCAGATTTGACTCAAACAAAAATTAATGGTGGAAATGTGTGCTATAAATGTCTGGGTTGACTTTCAGGCTCCAGGTAACTGCAGTGCTCCTCAAAGCAAACGTCCTTTTAGCCATTAAATACAGAAATATCTACATGGGGACAGAAGTAACAAATGTGTTTCTCTAGCAACTGCTGTTTTGGAAAGTGATTTCACCTGTCAATCCATGCAAACTGATAGGGGGAACTTATTTGTGGTGCCACGTCATTGGTATTTCATGACACACATAAATTGATATGTTTTAGAATCTGATTTAGTGTCCTTTGTTTTTTACTATCTATTACTTGGAAAAGCACACCCTTCTCATGTGTGCTCTACACTGTGAAGATGTGGAGCTACGACGTTTTTGGAGATGTGAGAAATGCTCTCTTTAGTGGATTTATCTCTGTGAGAAGCAAAACTTTGTTTCAGCATCATCAGCTCCCCAGCATCAAACCAGGAGAGAGAACTTGGCTGCTCCTTGGCAAGTGCTAATTAAGAGAGGACTCTGCTACCTCAGATCAGCTCTGAGCTGCTCCAATGACATTGATTGTGCATCTGTAATCAAGACTCAAAGGCTGCCATAGGATTAGGGGCAAAATCAAAAAGTGCTATTGGAAAAGAAAATCTGCTGAATTGAGCAACTGGAAAGCACTGGAATCTACAACTTATAAGTGTAACAAAGACTTAAATGTCAACAAGAGAGAAATCAGGGAAACTTTCAGAGTTCCATG
Source organism: Petroica traversi (assembly GCA_025920805.1). Lineage (NCBI taxonomy): Eukaryota > Metazoa > Chordata > Aves > Passeriformes > Petroicidae > Petroica > Petroica traversi. Next base: position 9,340,649 of record JAHLSL010000042.1, on the reverse strand, counting down.
TTTCCATACGCCCATATATTGGATATGTAAGCCATTATGGTAAATTACAATTTCTGATTTTGTGAATTTAATCTACCAATAATCTATATTTGCATACCATTCTCAAACATAACATTTTATAGACGGATTACTACTAGATGGTCATAATTAGCCAGCAATTTTCCTTCATGCTATTGGCAGCTAAATACAAAACACTGTATTTGATGTGCTGACAATTTCTACTTTTATTTTTCAGATTTAGCCTTTTGCTAACACTGCTGTCTTTGTAGAAAATGTGCCTTCATGCTATTTTGAAACACCACTTGTCCTCTTTATGTTCAATTGTGTTTTAGTGACCCCAAAAAATTACCTAATGTTGAGAGAGAATGTAAAATGTAGACAGATTTGAATTTCTCATTTCTGCAAAACCTTGTCGTGGCAAACCAATTTATTTTAAGATCTGTCCAGCCAACAGCTTGTCTGTTTTAGTTTTTTTTTTTTCCTTTCTCTAATTGCTTGTATGTTCAAATGACTGTATTTATAGCTAGGTTTAATCAGCAGGATTCCCTTCATTCTTAGCTTTAAACACATGTAAGGATTTCCTGGAAGAAGGATTTTAAATATTGTCTTTTAATTGCATTTTCAAGAGTTTTACCTCCTCCTTTATGCTTCTTCTAAGAATTGTAAGGAAACATAATTTACTGCTTGCTTCATATTCTGAAATTTTTCATCTGGGATTTGTATAAAAAAGAATGTCTTACACTCCTTCCTCTAATATTGACCTGATATATTCTTAGGTGCTTCTATTTCCATTACATTCAGGAAAAATAGTGGTTCCTAAACAAATTACGTCATTCTGCTACTGTAAATACAGAAGCAAACATTATTCCAAAATATTTGTTTTTACAGTCTCAAACTGGAAGCTTAAGTGATTGTAAGTGCAAGATTTCATCGATAATATCAATGGAAATAATTTAATTCATATTTATGCTTTTGAATAGTATAGATCTATCAGCCTAAAAGATGTGAGGGACATGGACAGGTTGACAAAAATGCTGCACCATGCCCCCAGAACTGGGGTCACTCTTTAGGACTGAGTTGAAAACGTCCTTGAGGGGATAATTTGTGTGCTCACCAACACCAAACACCATGTTTTGCATACACTTGTATGGTTTGGTCTGAATGTAGAATTTCCCTCCAAATTTCCTTCCTTCCAGCACTTGCAGTATTTGTGCCCACCTCACACCAGCTGCAGGCTGCACCTCTTGACTTGCAGGAGTTCGAGATGGAAGAGATCCATTATGTCCTTGACTCCATCCCCCTGCTGGTGTGAAATTGTTCTGTGCAATCTCTTCAAGGAGATGCTGCGCAGAATAATCCTGCGAGGCAGGGGGACAGACAGATGACCTGCCAGGTCCTTCCCATCTGAAATATCTCTCCTGTTATGAGTAACTTCCCTGTCCCTCTTATCTGCCACTCACAAAATGCAGGCACCAGGCATCTTCATGGGAGCTGCTCGTGCTCCTGCTGCTGCAGTTGTCACTCTCTCTTTGAAGCTCCCTCCCCACTGCCATGCATGAATTTATTTTTCCTCAATGTGTTCAAGCTCCTGTCTGTCGTGGGTGCATGGTGTGACTTATATTGCTGGCCTGATACATTTTTCTAGTTTTTTGTCATTTTTCTCTGGAAAGGCTTCCTTTATTTTTGCTTCTGCTATCATCTACTGTAAGAGCTGAAGCAAAGCTTGATAACTTTCATTCTGAAACACACAGATAACATCAATGAAAGGATGTTAAGTCATCTACATAATTAAATAGCAATTGGCCTTAGCCATTACTCATTATAGTGTAGCTTTTTGTCATTCTGTTTGATGCTAAAGGATGTTCAGCTGCTTGTAATTGATAGAGAGGTTTAATCTGCAGTGGTTTCACTGTAATGAGCCAAGCATGAAGCTATTTTTTTTATGTTAAAAAGGCTAAAAGACCCTTGTTTGGGAGTAGGCATGGGGACAATGCTTGGGGTTCCTCAAATTCCCCAAGTATGAAAATCAGCATTTCTTCTCTATTAGGTGATTTTCATAAAGTATTAGTTGAGCAAAGATTGCTTTTGCTTCAGATGTAAAAATGCAGACCTATTCACAACAGTGGAATCACACTGAAGCTATCAGAATAATATGTTTCTAATCTAGGGACTCAGAATAGCAGAGGGCTAGAGAGAAGCTCTGAGAATTTTTGCCAGAAATTAATCAGGAAAGAGCTTTCCTTGGTCTCTAAATGAGGCTTCCTCAATTTGTAAAACAAAAATGGATGCATTTGAAGAGCAATAAGTGGATTATGCCGTGCAATTGGGTTTTGTGGAATTTTAAGCAAAATCCATAAATATCAGGTTTGAGGGGAAGTCAACAAGAGAGCTTTGAAGATGGCTCCTGTTTTTTATTATTATTTTATAATAATATCGCTAACATATTAAGGACCATGGCTGGAAATAGCATTATAATTCACATTATCTCAGTTAAGTCAGCAGAAGGAGAAATGTGCAGCTAACTAAACTGCAGGGTTCTGATCTGCTGCCTTTGAATAAACATTTGCAATGCTTTAAAAATCCACCCAGCTTTTTGTCACCAGCTCTGCTGCAGAAAATTTTTGCCCCAGTGGCAGGAGAAGAAGAAATAGGTGATATTTACTTACAACTCACATGCTCCACTTCACCACCTGGACTTGTGAGTGTGAATCCACCTTTATTTGTGGAATAACCCAAAACTCTGAGTTCCTGCAGGTTAGGCAGAGGCAAAGCTTTTGTTTTGCCAGCTCCAGAACTGTGGCAGAGCAGGAGATATGACAGCTGGAGCATAACTAGCAAGAGGTAGTCAATGAGCCCTAAACCAGATAAAAGACAGAAGAACCTTTAGGCCAATGCTAATGATCATCAGCTATCCAGGAGGCAGAATATCAATAAAAAACTTAAAAGCACTCCTTTTTCTTCTTTGCAAATTAACCCCGCACCAACGGTGAGGAATTCCTCTGAGACAAATATGTCAAGATATTGGGAGGCTCGAAAAGAGCAGGAAAGACCAGAAGGAGAGCAAAACCCAGGAGGAAAACAAGAAACCAAACTGCAAATCAAAGTGAAGACAAAACTCCCAAACAAATAAACAAATAATAAAAAAAAGAAAAAATCTCAGGCTGCTTCTTCCTAAGCATGAGGTTGGTCAGGAAAACATTTATTAGAAATTAATATTTAGCTAAATTCATAGATTATTTAGTTTGAAGAGAGTTTTGGAGGCCCTGTAGTCCATGTCACTGCTCAGAGCCTGTGGTGGCACATCAGGTGGCTGAGGGCCAGGTGTGACTGGACCTTGAGCACCTCCCAGAGCAGAAGTGACACGAACTCTTACAGCCTCAGCAGTCTGTGGCTGCCCTCACTGCCATGCAGTTCTGGAGGCAACATCAAGAGGAGAAAAGTGATCAGGAAAATGAGATTAGAAGTTCTAATGAAGAGCCATGTTTTGCTCCTCAGGAAGGGGTGACGTGGGGGAAATCACGTTCTTTGAAAAAACTTTTAGCATCAGTGGATTTAAATGAGGTGTAGAGGGTGCATTCCTAAGCATTGTTGTGGTTGATCACTGAGAAGGGACTTGCCTCAAGCAAAAGGCTTTTGTGATCACTTTTTTTTTTTTGGTGATCGTTTTTGTTTATCATTTTTGTGGTTAACGTGGTTCTTTTGTTTTCTGTGTCAAATGAGTATGGATCTACTTGTGATAGCTAAAAGTTTTGAAATGCCCTCTAAGATATGATGAGTTAGGCTTTTCATGTCACTGAGAATTTGCTATGTAAAGAGATTTTTAACATTTCTAGGGTGCATAGAAAATCACACGGATTGTGTGTGGATCCAGGGAAAAATACATCGAGATTTAGCATTTTTCACTTTGTTTGCTTCTGGGATTTTTCTCAGAGAAAAGTTTAAAATGGACATAGTTTTAGAAGGAAAGAATGTTGCTTCTTTGTCAGCACAAAGGAGAAAACATTATTGTTGTTTTATACATAACTTAAAGGAGTGCTTTAATGGGATTTTCATGTAGAGCTTTGATCTTAAGATAATCACAATCACAAGAAAAAATAACACAATCATTGTCAAATAGACCTTTATTCCTTTTGATGTACCAGTCTAATTAGAAGTAACTGAATTTCCATTCCGTAAGAAAATTCTGATATTTAATTTTATTTCAAATCAGTTTGATTTGATCTCATATCAGGATGAAAAATTTACATTTAATTTTTTTTTGCCAAATCAAGTATTTTAACTTTATAGAAACATTAGTTTTTCACTTCTCTATATTATCCAGTCATAAAATGGTATATTTGAAACAAAATATCTCAGTAATATCCTACATAATTTTATAATTTAACTGATTTGTTCCAAGAAAATATGTTGATATGATAAAATCATCATTAAATAATGTACCCCAATGAACTGTAAAAATAAATGGAATTCTTGCAATAATAAAACTAATCCCTGATCTTAAAAATCTTGTGAATCTCTGCTCCTAATCAGTAAGTGACTTCAGCATGTGATTTTGTCCAATCCCAGGGAGCAGTAGCCAGCTTCTTGAATCATTCCATTTCATATTCTTGCTTTTGCCTTGCAAGATTTCATTTTTTTTTATTAGTATGCACTTCCTTTTCTATGAATCAATAATGAAAATAAATAAAATCTGCTTGCATGTGAATGAGTTCTATACCTCAGTTTTAGCAATGAATATGGTACAGGTATGAGATTATGCTCTGCAATCCATCACTGACTAGGTGCACATGCATTGTGATTTTCCAGTAGCTTCTCATTTGGGACTTTAAAAATCAAATTGGACGAACTTGTAATATTTTGCAGTATTCCTGCGAAATTTCTCAGCCATTCAGTGATCATCTAATAAAAAGTACAAGAGTGGTATCCCCTTTATCAGGTTGGTCTGTTCTTCCCTGGGAGAAAGCTTTTAATTCCTTTTTAAGGAAAAATGAATTTGGGGATCATAGTAGATATGACATATTACATGACCGAGTCCATGCTCCTGAAAATTCAAGTTAGTCCCACTAATCAGGTATTAAACTGTTATTATAAATGACTTTAGGAGATAATTTAGCCTGTAAAATTTCTTTTAGAAGGCCATTAAGAGCTTCTGGGGATTTAGAGGATCCAAGGACCTCAAAAATCTCCTGCATTCTGCTGTTGTTTCTTCTCAGAGCTCTTATACTTGGTTGGATCTCCAGGAATGCTCAGTCCTTAAGGATGCAGAACATGGACACCCATCCATATAAATAAAACCTTGCAACTAAAAAGTGATACCATTTTGGGTTTTGCATTTTTATCCTTTTCTGTGTTCTCTGTATTCCTTACACAGATATTTTTGTAGCCTCTTGTGTTAGTGGTTAGTTCAAAGTGCATTTCATTGACAAAGTACAGCTAATACCAAATGGGGGAAAACTTAGAAAGGGTTTGTCCCAGGAGAAAAATTCCATCGCCACTTGTCCTCCTAATTTTTGTCAACTATGCTAATTGACTAAACCTATAAAAACTGTGTTCACCCTGTGTGATTTTGAGAACATCTTTCCATGCTGCCCTTGAGAGCCTTCAGTAAAAATCCACTTTTCTATTACCTCCTTGCTAAAATTATCTCGAATTTCATTTCCAGGTTGGGAAAAAGGCAGCAGAGGAAAGGACTGCCTGGCTGACCAGGGACTGGGATGGAGGGAAGAAGGGAATAACATAAGTAATGTCAATAACTGGACATGCCAGTCCACGGAGTCTGTAAGGGAAGGTCTCTGGGGTCACACATCATGGGAAGATGTATCTAAATACCGGGTAAAGCATTGCAGCACCATGGAGCTTCTCCAGGAGACTGCCTTGCTCCAAGGGGAAGGAGGAAAAACCAAGGAAGGCACTTGACTTGATTTTGAATATTTGAAAAATCAACGGACACCAAATCTCTTTCTTCAGCTTTACTGCCCTTTGTACTAAGGAGGGAAACAAGGCTCAAGATGTCACTTCTTAAAAATAACCAGTCTGAAAATGGAGTTGAAAGAAAATGTGACTAAAGACCAACTTGTCTGCAATCTAAAGAAGGAACAACTCTCTAGGTTTTAAGCAAAATAGAGATGTAGTTCACCTTACAGTCCCAGGGTTCTCTTTTCATTTTTTTTTCATATTTCACATCTAGTTTCTTTTTCCAGAAAGCACTAATGTGATTTTTTCTTAAAATATTTTTACCTGTAAATCCCTCTTTTAATTTAAAAAAAATGCACTGAAGATGTAAAAGTAAGATGTAGAGAAGTGTCAAAGAGAGATTGCTCTAATAAGACATTCAGGGGTGATTTGATTTCCCCTGCTGTTGCAGTAAGTCAGGAGATAAAATCATATTTTAGACTCTCCTAAAATTTTAAAACTGTTCATGAGGAGTATTGATGACATAGCTGCTGTAGTTAGGTATGTCCTTTAATTTTTCAGTGAAGAAAAACTGTTGCTGCTGTTTCCAATAGAATACTAAAAAAGATGTGTATGTTAATGGAAGGAATTGAATTTAAGTACCATCCAACAGAACTTAAATGTTGTTATTCAGGTGTCTGCAAATGCAAATGAGGGGTGGTTTTTCCAAACCACTCCATTTCTTAGTGCATCTATGAAGTCTCTGGAACTGGAATATTTAAACTCAAATAACCCAAAAGCTTTTTTACTCTTTGACTGGTATATGTGTCAGGTATGGAACAACTTATTTCAAATACTATATGTCACATATACCCTTCAACAATTATTTCAATTTTTTAAAATCAAATAATTTATGTGATGAGCAGTCTTTTGCTGCATTAAAATAGATCCTGCAGCTTTGTTAGATAAATTATTTAGTAAATAACAGAAACATTCATCAAATAATGTAATCTGCAGTATTGGGTTCTTTTGGTACTTGACTGGCTTTGAATAAAAATGTATCAGCAAAATGGAAGTAATAAAAATATAGTGATAAGACTATGGCAGACTCCCCGGAAGGTTTCATAAACCATAATGGAAACAAAATAAACCAAACCCACTGCTCAATTATGATGTTCTGTTTCTCCTTAGTTTTTTATTTGTTTTTGTACCATTGGCATAAATTAATTGTTTAATTGGATCAGCAAAGAAATTTTGTTGTTTAGCATGTCACAGTGCTAATTCAGAAGGTGTACAGCTGGCTACTGAAAAATGGGGAAAAAAACCATTTAATGAGGTGGTTTTCAGCTGCTCAGTGAGTCAAACTGATATCTTAATAACTAACATGTACTTAAAGACATGTTTATATATTTAATGCTAAAAGCAGAGGCTATGTGTTGTCATTGTGTGCTGTAAGGAAAAAATTGGTGAATGCCTGAAGTGGCTGTACCTCTGCTGAGTGGTCAGATTTGTGTATACACATTGATGTTATTTCTGAGGTGGTCAGATCTGTGAATACACATTGATGCTGTACCACAACCTTTGGGAAAACACAGGCGAGCTCAGAGAGATCACACTTGGAGCTCTTGCAGGCATGAGATGGGGTGGGGAGGGTGCTCAGTGATGTGCAGAGAGGCTCTGCAGGGGAATTTGGCACTGGACAGCCCAGCAGGGAGCCTGATCCCATGGGAGTGATCCCATGGGAGTGCTGGGGCTGCTATATCAGCCTGAAAATGTTGTGCAGGTCCTTACCTGTGCAGGGCTGGAGCCAAGAACAGCCCTTGTGCACCAAGGAACGACCTGCTTTGCCACAAAAATAAGAACAAGCAGAATGAACTCTAGGATTTTCACTTCGCAGTTTTGATCCAAACCCCACACGAAGTCCTCTTGCTGATTTCAAGCTGGCTTTGGTCTGGTTACAGGGGGGAAAAAAAAATTAATTGTCAAGGCAGCTGGGGGTGATCTTGTTTAAAGTGTCTTTGTGAAAGGCTGGTGGCAGACAACAGCCGATGGTTTAAAGACATACTTCATCAAATTATACGTCCACTTCTGGTATTAAAAACTAATGCATTTGTCACATGCAATTGGGCCTAAAGCAGGCAAAAGTACTTCACAGCATGTCCCCTGAGAGCTATCATAAATAGAAATCAGAAGAAATGCCACAATCTTTAAGGCTTGACAGCAAATGATGTTTTAATTTAGTGGACATACAAAACTCTCTTTGACATCTAAATGGATGTTTGCCATTAGAAATCCCTCCTCCTTCCCTCAATATTTGTGACAAAAGGAGACATGCATACACATGTAATTGTTTATTTTAATTTTAAAAGCAAAATTTGCATAGTATAGTAAAGGTTGCCTTCAGAAGGACTGAGCCCACATTCCAAAGATGGGGATGTAAATAAATTGAGAAAATTTTTATCTCAGAGTAGAAAAAGAAGCCTTTAAAATTGGATCCCTATTCTACAGAAACTTCAGCACAGGGTGGAGGATACTGGCATCCATAACACAAAAAATAAATTTTATGATCCCAGTCCTTTACCACAGGATTAGCCTAGTGACTGTAATTATGATGAAGCAGAAGGTCAAACTCTTGAAAAGGGAAACTTATTGTTGTTGCAGCTGTTACCTGTGCCAAAATGTTTCTGTTGAATCCCTTAAAAACCTAACTACCAAGTTATGTGCACTTCTAAACCCAAAGCTATTAAACAAGAGGGGGAGGACAAAGCAAAACTGTAAAGTATCCTTCAGATTTAGTAGTTGCATTTGTGATGCTTTCTGACCCTAAACTTAGAGAGGCACTTTGAAAGGAGCAGAGACAGCTCACTACGGAAAGGTTCTGACCTTTCAGCAAGGTTGCCTGTTCATTTTTATGCCTCCTGAACTGCTCACCACCTTCATTTATGATTAATAAACTTCAGTCATCCTGCTTACCCTGGATCACAAGCTCTTTATTAACCTTTCTTTTTTTTTTTTTTTTTGTATCCTTTGGTGTAAATGTAGAATACAAGGATTTTGGGGAATAGATTGGACTTTGCTGTGAAAAGTGCTTTACAACCAAAATCACAGTATTCCAAAATTAGTGGTGAGCTCTGCATGAGCTGTCCACATTATAGTAGAGCTGACTGAAGTTTTGGGTTTTCCATAGCTGGGAATGATTATTCATGTGTGTGATTTTTATTTTTATTTTTTTACATTTTTTTAATAGGATACCCTGATCTGCTGTGTATCTGTCATTCAAAAAGCACAGGTGCAATGCAGGAGAGCAGGATTCAGAATTCACAGTTCTGCCACTTCCTCTGGGGCTGGAAATGAATGCAAAAATGTTTTCCTTCCTAAATTTGTTGCTCAGAGCTCTAAGATTCTTTGGCAGAGTGTCCCTAAGAAGGCAGAGACACAGTCCCTGTCTGTCATCTTTCCTCCTGGAGGTCCTGTACACTTTGGAAGGACAGGACAACTTTGCTTTCCTCAGTCTCTTGTCAAAATCAGGCCTGAATTGTGCCTGCAGAGTGGACAGAGGACTCCAAGTCTTCCTGCATCCTATTTACCTTCCTACAAAGACATACTCTTATCTCTGTATGAATAATATCCTGAAAAGCCACAAAAAGGGTAAAAGGAAATGTTTGATTTTTCAGAAAAGGCAGGAAGAGCCATCTTTTAGACTAACTGGCTTAGATACAGTTTTTAAATAACAGAATTACAGTTTAAAAAATTCCTCAGCAAGTTGGGGAACTTGTGATGTTCTGATGTTTGTTATTTCTATGGGATGGGGAAAGACCTCTGGTGCATTTCAGGTTTTGTCCCCTTCCACAACACTGGCCAATTAATGGATTCAATTTCATAAATGAATCTATATTTAAGAAAATAGATGTTTTTTGACTTGTTGCTTGTACTACACTGGCCTCACTGAACATTCTAGAAACTTTTCTTTTTGGGTCTCCTGATTAGGTCAAGTATTTATTAACTTTCTTGGTGGTTCCTGCTAATATTGTAACAATTCATGGATGTCCCTGAATGTGTTTTTAAAGGAGATGACTTTGCTGTTCATGAGGCCCCTGTAGTCACTGCTTCTTTCTATTCATTGTAGGAGTGAAAAAATAAACTTTTTTTTTTTTTTTGCATAATTTTTATTAACCAAAACACTTTAGTTTTCATAAATGTCTTTGCATAGCAGGGGAAGAGAGGGATGAGAGACTTGGGGGTAAATTTCTCATTTCAAATCACAGATGGACAGTTAATTTCCTAGGTTTTGGCAGTGTTTCACCTGCCTACCTACATTGGAGGCAGGACTGAGTTAGTTTAATTTTAGCTGAATAAAATATTAGTGCTTAATCTAAAGAAATTATTTCTTGAGTCAGTGGACAGAGATGGGCTGTGGAAACCTCTTTTAGTTTGGGAAGAATCATTCACTGGCTATTTCTTTCTGTCTCACTTTCTCTGTATCTCTTTGGTGGTGGAGGAAATATAGAGTAGCATCATAGGCTGTAAGATTTCAGATACCACATCAAATAAATCATAACTTTCTCTGGGCCTGTTCTCCAAAAATGCCAAGGCATATAGCCAGTCTAGCAAATAATTTTAACTAATTTAGAGTTTTAATATATAAAAACAAACAAACAAACAAATAAATATTAAATTATATACATATGTATTTTTTTTCCTAAACACAAGCAGAACAGTTTTCTGGAGGCAGCTACAGAACTTATCACTTTTCAGGACTCAAGTCTGTCTCCCTGCCCATTTCCAACCTCTTTAATAGTTCCTTCTCCCTTTCTTGACTGAATCATCTGAGATTATGTGTGCTCACTATGTATTTGAATAGTAAAATACTTGAATAATGCAACCTCAGTTTCAGTGGTGGCCCTGTCATAATGGTATAACACAAATAATAGAACAAATATGATAAAAAATTCTCATCCTGCATCTATAGATAAAAAAGGAACAAAAAACCTGAACAGCAAGCCTAAAGCCTGTGTTCTTTTGGGCTCAAATGGGACTCACACTTCAAAGCTGGGAATAGTTGTCTTAGTCCAGAATTCAAATTTACAAGAGAAGTATGTCTATGTTGGAGCTCGTTCTCTTACCCTGCATGTTGTAAATACCTTTGAACTCACTCCTATGGAACAGAAATGCTTTCTGAAGAAAAGAAGTTGAAAAGATAAGTGGCTTACGAGCTACTGTAATTAAAATCTAAAAGATGCTTTCCCAGCTGTTGGTTTTGAAGTTCTGCTTAGTTGGTGGCTAGGTGCCAGCATTCAATTAGAAGTATGCATTTTTATTAACAGACTATCGTGTGTTATATTATGTCAATAATTCCTTTTAAATTAATTCTTTTTATTTTTAGCAATAGTCACAGGTGTCCAGGTCATTAAATATTGAAATGGGCCCCACTGACAATTGTGCAACATCCTAAGTTTGCTTGGTGTTTTATTTGCACTACATTTGAAGTCAAAAATTAAAATATCTCTGAACTTGTAGAGAGGAGGGTTTGGCCAAGATAAGTTAGTGCCCGAGGGGAAAAACTAAAAAGGGATGTGCAACTTTTTGCCTGCATTTGGGTTTCTAATTATCATGGTTTCATTTACTTACTCATCATGTGCATGTTGCAAGTGGGGCCTCATTATTTCCATTCACTCCCTTAGATGTCAAAGTCTTAGGCTGGAATTAGGATTGTGAGGAGGGGCTTGTGGAGGTGCTCAGTGTCAAAACAACGCAAGAATCATCTTCCTGAAAACAGCTTTTTTTTTCTCAGTTCCCCAGCATTTTATTGCAAGGTTTGTTTCACCAAAGTTCAGTGTAGGTGCCATCATCTAGGCTTAATGGCTAATCTGCCTAATTGAGGCAGTTATTCTGGGTTAAGAAGAACTGAAGCCTGGAAGAGGCTTTTAGTCTTCCTCCCATGGTTAGAGGAGCTTTTAGCACCAGGCAGACAGACGTTTTCTATTGCTGTCTGAAGAGGACCAAAGTTATAAGAGGTGTTCTGACCCACCTTGTCTTTATTCATGGTTAAGGTCCAGCCCAGAGTGAAAAAGGATTGAGGCTCATTCACTTTTTCAGGGTGTCAGTGTAAGTTCAGGATGCTATGATATGATTTATAAAGTATACATAATATATATAAAATATAAATCAATATAAAATATGAAATTTAATAGGTAATATATAATATGTAATGTGTAATAAATTAATATAGAATATATAATATATAGTATATAGTATTTAGTATATAGTATATAGTATATAGTATATAATATATAATATATAATATATAATATATAATATATAATATATAATATATAATATATAATATATAATATATAATATATAATATATAATATATAATATATAATATATAATATATAGTAATGGGTTTTCTCTTTCTGTGCCACATAATTTCATGGATTTGAAGATCCTTTGAAATACTCTGTTAATCACCCGATATTGATAATGATTGCAATACAATAGATAAAATATTGCTAAAATATATACACTTAGTAGTGTCCTTCATTTGGGGCTTAGAAAGGGTGTCAAATAGTTTCACCCACGAAAATTAATTTCTTTTTGCATCATATTTTTGAGTAGCTTCCCTCTTAATTTTGCACGTGGAAAAAAGTGATGTCCCCACAGTCAAATGGAAAACACACTGAAAGCTAATTGGAGACCTAGAAATCCTCATTTCTATTCCTGCTTTGATGGTTCTTGTAGGTGTTGCTGATAAATATTATTTCTTGTGCTAATCTGGAGTTTAAAGCAGAGGAAAGCAAGTGGTGTAGAAGCTCATCTGCCACTCCATTCCAGCTTCTCATTTAACCTAAGCTGAAAAGGACAAACTCATCATGAGCTCAAGGTAAATGTTAAAAAAATTTAAAAGAGAAAAAAAAAAGACATGTAAAACTCATTTCTTGGTGAAAGCTTTTAAAAATCATTAATCTAATTAAAAATACCAATATTAATTTGAACTGTAACTCATTTTTCACTGGAATTTTAAGTTCATATCTTTGTAACCATCCGCAAATAGCTAATACAACTGTACACACCAAAATATTCTTTTTTATAACTGAACAGCTCTTTCAGTAAAACCTGAATTTTCACATACATCTGTGTCAGTGCTGACGTTTTTTTTTTCTTTCTCTGACCTATCCCTGACACCCCCAAGAGCTGCCTTCAGGAAATAGATCCCTTCCCTCCATTTACAGACTGTGTTCTATTGAATAGCAATTTCTTGCTGGCCTTTGCCAACAGCAAATTGTGAGTTTTGTTGCGTTGTCCAGCTGTGTTGTAGGAAGGAAAGTCAATGTTTTTTCTGCTCCTCACTTTTTTCTCCTGTTGCTGCACCTGTCCATCCACCCCAGAGAGGCCCAGCACTCTCAGTTTGGGAGATAAGAAGTTTTATCAATAATCTTGCCCTGTCAGTAGCCCAGGGAAGTTGGTCACTTGCCATCCAACCCAATATCCCACATGGGCTGCTTGGCCCTACATGCATAGACTAAGTGATGGATTGCAGGCTACAGCAAAACCTGCCAGGGACTTGGAAAGATTTCAATTTCTTTGGCTACTCTGTGACCTATTTATGCGTGCTGTATTGATAAATGAAGTGAAAAATCTTTTACACCTTTCAATGAAGGGGCCGTTTGGTCTGGCAACAGCACTGACACTTTTAGTGATGTCCTATAGGAAACAGCTGGGATTATTAATTCATTTTTACACAGGTCACTAAGCATCCAGAAGTCAATATTTCTTTCAAATTGCTCTCAGTCTGGACCAAATCCATTCTGAAGGTGAAAGGTTCCAGATATATACTGCTATCAGCCATTATTAGAGTCCTTTTTAAGTCATGCCAATTGTTTTTCCTTGGTTCAGCCCAGGAATGTTTTATAAAGAACAGGACAAATCTACAGGCTCTTTAACTTTTGTTTTTAGCTTGTGGTGTAATTTCATATTTTAGTTCTTGGAAATATACTTTATTGTATTACAGATGACACCAATCAGAGCGAAGAAAAGATGAGCAATACTTTAGATTCTGAGTCTGAAACAATTGCTCAGTGACTCAAGACTTAAATGTAATGAGGAAGGAAGAATTGCAAGAGGGAAAGATTTACACAGACACAGTGGAGGTTAAAGCTGAGCAGAACTGCATGCTTTCAATTCCCAGGAATTTCTTCTAAACTCTAATTTGACTTTGTGAGAAGACATACCTGCTGACTCTAACATTTGATGAAAGTCAGAGCAAAAGTACTAAACTTCAAGGTGCATGATGGCAAAACTGAGGGTCTGAAACGTGACCTGAGCATCCTCATTTGAAGGATAAAGGAGGCAAGAGGAGACTTTTTTTTTTGCTGATCTGTGGAGGGATACACCCAGCTCTTCAGCTCTTGGCACTTGCACTGATGTCTGGCTGGCTTAACACATTACTGATTCTCTTTTATAGTCCTTTTTCAGAGTTGTGAATGGCTAAACAAGTCCCAGAGAATCAGGTCCTATCTCTTACTTGGATATTGAACAGCTGGAAAGAGTATGGAGAAGAGCTGCTGCAACTATGGGAATACTGCCTGGCAGCAGCATGTTAAAAATGAAATAGTAGCTCTTTAAACAGATTAAAGATTATTTGATTACAGTGTGTAAACTTCGTCTTGAAGAGACACTGATATGATACCTGTAAAAAGAGGAACAAGCAGTACAACTCCAGGGGCAGGAAAAAAAATCCACGTGTTCATATTTGATATATAAACAATCCCTTCATCTTGGAAATGAGAATAGCAAGGAAGAGAGTGGAGCAGAAGGTTGGAAATTCAGGCCTGCATGAGGCTGTGCATTACAGCCTTCAGCCAAGCAGAAATTAGTCCCACTTGAATGGTGTTTGGGTCAATTAGTGCAAGAGGTCACACCAGGTGGTTCGCTGGTGGTTTTGGGCTGCTTGACAGCCCTGATTTTGTCCTGCCTCCAGCCTTGATGTGAGGTTTTGGAGCACTCCTTACATCTGGAAATACCTGAAGGAAATTTGAAGAAGGCCAGTGATAAGAGGTGGTCAGAAACTTTCTTTCTTAAAAAAGATTTCTCTTATAAAAAGCCCCCTTACTTCTGCAGAGAGTTTTTGAGTTTACATCAGTAAATCCAAGTCCAAATAATTTATTTTTGTTGGACCTGAAGAAAAAATCTCAGTTTGTTTAAATGGCCAGAAACAGTAATAAGTAATAAGGTATCAGTATTGTTGTTTGGTTTGTTGTGGTGGTTTCCTGAGGGATTCACTTTTGTTGTCCTAATTAATTCCTATGCCAGCTTGTGGGGCTGATGGATTATTTGTCTATAAAACAGCCAGATTTCCTCTGGAAGCAGGAACTGTGGTGCAGTGTGGGGGTTCTGTGATGTCTTATGGAAGCCTCATCCCTGCAGAGAGCACAGGAAAAGAGAAAGATCGAACCAAGGGATCATTTCTCAGGAGTATCTGGTGTTTATGATCAGCTGGGATATTATTGAGGAAAAAAAACCAAACCAATTTTCCTTCTTTCCACTATTATCACGTTTACCTTTATCTCCTCTAAGCCCTTTTTTATCAGTAGTGTTGAACCCTGGTAAGATTCTTCATCCAACCTCAGGCACTCATTTTCAGGAAATTAACTTGGCATTGTAACAGCTCTTAACATCTGTGACTCTTGACTTGGAGATAGTTGAATAAAGGAGCTAGGCAGAGCTTTAATTTATTGCCAATAAATTCCTGTTGTGTTGTTTGGTTTTTTTTTTTTTAACTTGGTCTTTAGAGTTTGATTTTCCTTTTCATTATATTAAACATATTTTGGGTATGAAAATAACATGAGGGATATAAAGTGTTTTGTACTACAACATCTTTCAAAGAGGCCAAGACAGAATATCCTCATATTTCCAGAAAAAAAAAAAGACTGTCTCTTGGTATAAAGACTTCTTGTTTCCTTTTTAGACTGATGCTGGCAAAGCTCTTGCTGTGGAATTTGAAGTGGATGTAAGGTTCTAGGAATATTTGCTGCAGAACAGCTGTGCTCTTCTTTACCTTCCTAATGCCAGTTCAGCAAGAAATTCACCTGTGTTTACATCAGAGTAAAACAAAGTACCCCTGGGAGAAAAGCTACCAACCAAGCTTGTTTTCACAGAACAGTGATACTGTGATGAAAACACTTTTGTTGCCAAGGAGGAGGAAAGGAAAGCAATAAAAACCATGAAGTAACCCCATGGTCTAAGTGTGAAAAATGGCAGGCACTCTGAATAACTGTATTCATCTGGATTTGCACCTGATTTTCCATTCTAATGTAACTTTATCTTGGTATTTAATTTACTTTCCATATATTATTCCTAATTACCTTTTCTTCCTCATGGTCTTTCAAGTATTTCTTGATTTTATTTGCAATAAAAACAAGAAAGTATGTCAAAGCCTTTTAACATGGAAGAACTCTTCTGCATTATAAACTGCGTCTGTTTTTTTATTTGCTTGTTTTTCATAATTTTCATTTTATTTCCACTCAATATTTTCTATTCCATCGTCCTCCTATGATCACAATTTTCCAGCTTAACTTGAAAAGCAAATACTGTAATTACTTTATAACAGTTGAGAATTTTTTGCACTGCTCTGGATCTGCCTTGGTTAGCAGTCAGACACAAATTGAATTTGGTTTTAGATTCTAAATTTCAGATGTTCAACCTTTGTGCAAATGAACTGAAAAAACCCTGTCCTTTAAACCTGAAATTTTTGAATTTTTATATCTGGATCAGCATGTGGATGATGAAGATCTTTCCATCTTTTACACTCAAATTCCCACCCTTTACCAAGTAGTACCATAATTTTTTCCTCTTTTTTAACTTTTTCTTTTTGGATCATAATGAAAAAAAAAATGGTAGCTACACTTCTACTTGGAAGATTAATTTAGCAAGACACAAACGAAAATGAATACTTGTGAGGTAACAGTGTACATGAGCTTTTAAATGATCATGAAGTAAAATTGTTAAGCAGCTGTCTTAAGAGTGACTACTCAGGAAGTCCAGAACTGAAGGGTTAAATTGCAACCTGATTTTTCAAAAGTGAAAGCAATGGCAGTTCCCAATAGATTCAAGTAGATTTAAGTAAATATTCTAGTATATTTAAGAACATATTGTAGGTTTATATATTTCAAATTTTCAGTCCACATCTGCAAAGTCTAAAAAGAAAGATCCTATGCCATCGACAAGCATTTAACAGTCCAGTGTTAAACTGGCACACTTTGGTGTTCCTAAGACTTAATAGATCAATATTAGGTATTTTATATGTAAATCCTATATGTGCCTCTATAATTAGCTCAACAGTACCCATTTTAAAACTTTCCATGTATTTGTTTATGGAAATGGGCCAATAGTCAGTGTTTGGAAAATTTCAGATATTCCTTCACTCTTTTTTCAAATGCTTTGTATTCTAGGTTTTGTGCACTACAGGTGTGTTCTGATGTGACCTCCAGGGAGTTCTGCAGTCCTTGTTTTGCTCTGGTTTGATTCTGAGGGGGAAGAAACTTCACCTTTTTGGTGTACATTATCCTGTTCAATAACCAGAAACAGGGAGACACCAGCATTTTGGCATTTTCACCCTTTTTGCTTTCTTTAGTGATAAAGTTCGAAATGTTTTTTAATCCATCACCTAAAAAAACCCCAAATATTGTTTTCTATTTTTTAATGTATTACGTAGTAATAATAAGTGTTTATTCTTTGTGGTCATTGCCAGTCTTATGGTGATCATCATAGTTTAAAATCCAAGATCCAAAAAAGAAATATGTGTTTATGAGGTAGCTGAGTAGGGATTTAGAATTTTCCCTTTTCAGCTCACAGAAAATCGTGTAACCTGTGTGGGCCATCCTTTTAGGTCAATCTCATGCAGACTATTTTCTCTTTTTCTATATCAATCCTAAATTAATACAGTAGGTGCTCTGCAGCCAGCATGGTTTTGCATTGATCTTGGCCAGCTTGTTTACAGTGTTTTGGCAAGTTGCTGATGTACTTCTCCCTGGGGATAGAGCAGGGGTTAATTGCTGTTAAACTCTCAGTGCCAAGTAATGGTTCAGACTCTGTGCTACATTAAAGATGACACTAATAAGGAAAGAGTGCACTGGATTGCTCTGTGTTGAAAATTGGACTTGTGGTGACAGAAACTTGGAGCAGAGCTGATGTAATAGGGAGGCCATAATGTAATTATAACTGCTGAACATGTGTCATACCAAGTTAAATGATACATTAATGAATCAAAACAGGTGATGGAGTGTTGCTCTTTCAGCAGATAGAGGTGTTTTCAAGGTCAAATTGTCATTAATCTAATAATCTGTAAACTGTATATGCTTCAAATTATAAGCAAAATCATCTTTAATGGGTTTTTTAGTGCATTTCTTGTCCTGTACCAAAGGGGTGACAAAACCAGAAGGCGTTGTTCTCACTGTAATTTTGTTTATCCCCCTGTTATTATATTTCTTTTATACCTAATAAGATATATGTGCACCTGACATTTCTCAGTCAAGTGTGAGCTTTGGATGCTCTGAGGAGGCTGAACACGAGCCAGGAGGTGTGCAGACATCTGAGTGGAGGATGGAGCAAAATTTATAAGTTTGCTGGGAGACTGAACAATGTAAATGTAACAGTAAATGGCTTCAGGTCAGCTTGAGCCATGCACAAAACAAGCTCAGAGCAGAAGTAAGGGCGTGGTGATATTGTGGGTTGTATTTTGTGTAAATTCTCTCTGCCTATTATGGTTCTGCAGCAAATGAAAACCATTTCTTACCTCAGCTGGTTCCTGCTTTAAGGCCCTTTCATGGATGAAGTTGCTACTTTTTGATTCTGGTAGGGCCAGTCTGTTCAGAAGGTAAATAAAGATTCCAGATCCTGTGTCAATCCAGGACAAAACAACATAAATGGAACTTGGCTATTTGGACATGACAATATCTATCTCCACAGATATCTATCTCCAAGTCCTGGGTCCTTAAAGAAACCTATACTTTTTTTTTTTTTTTTTTGTAGTTTTATTAATGACATCTACAGTATTTTTAGAAGTAGCCTTGGTTGATAAGATAAAATGAGACCCTTGTGAAACAAGGAATATATCCATTTGGAGCAAAGAAATCCTTTTTTGAATTTTGCAGTCCTCTGATTCCTGCCATGACTAAAAAAAAAATCTGTTTATTTCACATTAGTCTTGCTTCTCATAAGCTTCTCATTTATCCTCATGCTGTTAAAAAATGAAGCAAAGATTTCTTTGAAAGGGTCTGGTTGAGTCCATTTCTGAGTTTCTATTAAAAAAATGGGATTTTAATGCCTAAATCAAATTGGGTCTTTTGACAATGTCATAGTATGTCACACTTTGACTTTTTTTTTTTAATTCTTATTTTTTTTTCTTAATATGGCCCATAAATATTAAAAAATGGAACTTTGCAACAAATTTCTTTCTAAATGGTTCTTCTGTACTGCTTTTATCTTTTTCCATAAAAGATTTTGAACTCCTTCTCTTTAAGAAAATCTTGGACTTCCCAGGCATGGCTTTGTGAGGAACACCTGAGGAAGGAGGGACTGTTCATGTTCTCTTTTTAAACCTTCCCTGTTCAGCTCTCTTTTTTCTGCTTCACTTCCCCTCTGTGTTTTGGTGAAATGTTTGATAAACCATGTGACTCGGTGGCTTCCTTCTGTGGAGTGGGCACTGTGGATGAACAGCACTTGTCTTCAGCAGATTGGTTCTGATTTGTCAAGTTGCTTCCAAGTACACTTCATAAAATCATGGAATTTTAGAATGATTGGGTTGAAAGAGACCTTAAAGGTCACCCAGTTCCAACCCCCCTTCCTCTAACTCGGGTTCCTCAGAGCTCCATCCAACCTGGCCTTGAACACTTCCAGGAATGGTGCATCCACAACATTTCTGGGCAACTTTTTCCAGCCTCATGACACTCAGTGTGAAGAATTTTTTCCTAATATCTAATCTAAACATGCCCACTTTCATTTTGAAGCATTACCCTTTGTCCCATTTCCTCATGCCTTTGTTAATAGTCTCTCTCCTTCCTTCTTGGTGGCAAAGCAATTTGCAATATTTTTTTTCCACAAAGTTCAGATTTGGATTGAGTAATTTACATTTGGTTATTACTGAAATAAAATAATTCCCTTTCAAAATCATAGAAGGGGAAGTCTAACTTTCCTGAAAGGAAATGTTCACAGAGGAGACATCACCACAGGGATCAAGAGCATGAAGCATTTTTTCTTTAATTTGGTATCCTTGGCTCTTGAAATATCTGGTAGGGAGAGAGAGAAACAAATATTGCTTCCATGGTATATATTATAAGCCAGGTAAGGTTTTGGGGTTTTTTTCAGATAGAATCCTTGATTTTATTTATTTATTTTTTTTATTTATGTTTTTTTACCCTGAAGATTTTCTTTAAAGCCTTGTCCATCTTAGTGAAAAGTGAACATTGCTCAAGTCATCCTTACCATGGAGCCTTGACACTCCTGACCTTTCTTGTTTGGCTGGTCAGTTAACCAGATCTAAGAATCCTGGATATTTATTATGGTTGCCAATCTAAGGCTGAATTTCACCTTTGAGAGCCATAGGAAGTTTCATTGCCCGTTTTATTTATCACGGTGTAATATTGGAAGAGAATGGCTGAGCACTGTAATGCTCAAGATGACATTCCCAAGGAAAAATTTGCTACCTTACAAGGGATAAATTATCTAGAACATTCCATTAAGAAGGCTTTTTTGCAATGCTCAGAAGGGTTCAGGCCAAGTCATTGTCTCTCCAAGGTACGAACTACCACTTTTTAGGGGAGAAATATAAAATAATCCTTTTCCACAAAGCAGGTCTGATCAAAAATATTAAGTTGAAATGTTCTGTGGAAATACAGAAAAATTTACAGGGATATTGTGTGGGGGGAAAAGCATTCTAGTTTCAGAATGGGCCATTGAAACTTCTGGATTTGAGGCAATGTCTTGTGTCAAGATGTATTAGACTTTGGGTTGTTAACCATCATCTATGATTTAAAAAGTCAAGATTAGACTAAAGGATTTTAGTTTTATAGAAGCAGAGCATAACCCTAACACAAAATTAATTTCCCTCATAAATTTTTACTTAAGTGGAATAAAATAAATGAGACCTCTTGTTCTGATTGCATAGAAGACATAATAAGAAGAGGAATGGGAACCAGAGTTGGAACATAAAGGGTCTCATCCAGCAGATGTCAAATGTTTCCCTTCAGAAATCTCTCATTCTTGTTGATTCCTGAAACAAAAGTACCTTGACACCTTTGCAAAAAAGTTAGTGATTGTAGGGGGTTTGTCAGTACCTGGCTTGTCAGTATGTTGTTATTGATTCAGAATCAACACAGATCTAAAAAAATGTAATATATGCTCCAGATGGTAATTCCAAGATTTAAACCAAACTTTAAAGAATCTCCTGATTCTGCTTTTCTCCAATTTTTTTTTCTTGCATTCAGCCACCCATCCAAGGAATATCCCACTCTTTGGTACATATCATGGTCAAATTTGTTTCTGTGTCTTTATAATGATTTAGAATTGCTAGTGTCTGTGGAGGTGCTCCCATGGTACCATTGCTATGTTGCTTGTATGATATCACGGAAATAAGAATTAAAATGAAAAGTGCAGCAGGGCTTCTCTCACTGACAGCAGTGATAGGTTTTCTGTATAGTACTTACACAACAACAGGGTTTTTTGCAATATTCCCATCATTTCCCATATGGATCCTACAGGTTACACAGGTTTACACAGGTTGTAAAACATATCCTCATGTGTTACAGGCCTGCTGTACTGTAAATGTCCGTTTTCTACCAGTGGCCCTCAATCAATCCCTGTAAAATTATCTAGCTCCTAAAAATAAAAAAAGCTAGAAAAAATTTGGTTGTCTTCTCCTCTGCTGCCTTTTTTTTACCCCATATTTAGATGTTGAGTTATAATTTTGATGGAAAGATTCCTTCAAATATGTCAAACTATGTAATGTAATTCGCAATTGAGTTATCACCAGTTACTGATGATCAAAAAAAAAAAATTTGCTCAGATCAGCTATTTGAGGTTAATGTGCCTGAAAGACTATTCAAATTTCTCTGGTTGGGTTGTAGAGTGATTAGGTTCTCATGATTTGGTCACACGGATTTTTAAATTCCCCTCTCCAGTAATCTATTTACTATGGTCTGAATCCTGCACATTTTGCTCTGGGGCACTGAGGCAGAATAATAGACTTTAACATGTCTGAGGATAGAAGAAAATGAAGCCTTTTGGGGCCATGTGAAGGTGGGCTTGGGTAATATGTCCACATGGACCATGATGATCTTCTCCTTAGAGAGGGAACTTCGTTCTTAATATTTTAATATTTGCCTTTATATTTGCAATGGCCCATTCTTCCAAATGTCAGATCTTAAGACAGATCTGTCTTTTTTAAGGAAAAGTGCATTTCAGTGGCACTGGCCCATTCCCAAAGTCGAAGCTGTTTGTTCTCCCAGTTCCATCCATTCTTTCATAGGAAGCACAAGCCCTTTGTGGTGCAGATGTTTGAGGTCTGTGCATTATCAGCATTTTCTGGCACCACGGTCCCTGTATGATGGAGTCAAAATCTGCTATTTCACTTTACTTATCTCTGTACAAACACAAAAATGGTTCCTGCCCTAGGGATTTTACAGTAAAAGCACTAAAATTTTAAAAAAAATATTAAAAATTTTAGAAAAAACTAAAGATAATGGTTGAATTCAGGAACAGGTGTCAAAGAGGGATACTGGCAGTTTCAGGACAGCTGAGAGCTGGCATTTATCAGGTTCTGTGGCCATCACACAAGTGAATTTTAAGCCCAGGAAGATGAATTAGGAGGTGGCTTTACAGATGATAATAAGGTACTCATCTTCATCCTTCCTACCTTTTGAAATGCACATCTTCCTCCTTTCTTGTGTTCGCTTCACAGCCTGAGCAGAGAAGAAAGAGGGAGAGGTGCAGTTTGCAGTCCATAGGAAGATGGAGACTTGTCTCAGGTATTGATTGGAGGTCAGTGAGTTTTTGTTTGCATATGAGATTACCCAGAGAGGAAAAGCGGACAGAAGAAAAAAGCCCCCCCAGCAGGACGGTGGAAGAGGATAAGGAAGGTTTCCCAAGGAGTTCACTGTGGGAATGATTAGAAAACTGGGAAGAAAAGTGCAAAAGGAGAGAGTCACTGAGGCCAAAAGAGAATAGTTTCAAACCCAGTGTGGTACAAAGGCAGGTAAGATGAGGGAGGATGAGAAGGAGACATTGTCCTGGCTGTCCTCATGTAAGACAGAAGTCATTTGAAAGTGCAAGGAATAATTTCATTACTCTGTAAGAAGCACGATGGTATTTTTGATGGGATTTTAAAAAACATAATCATCAAGTTCACAGATAAAAGAAGACTGCAGACAGAAACCACAGCCTTACCTTTGCTAATGGTGCAACAGTGAGAATATTTAGTGGAACACACTCGTTTATGTTGATTTATGAGTTAGATGAAGTTTTCTTTCACCCATTAAATTATATATATTTTATTTCCCTGAATTTTCCCTGAATTTACTTTTTCTTTATATTTCTTAGTCTGGGTTTGCATGGGATTTTTTTGTTTGTTCATTTGGTTTGGTTTGGTTTTTTTTTGTTTGTTTGTTTGTTTTTCCTGTGTTTTTTTCTTTCTTGACCTTACCAATTTAGAAAATTCAAATAGTCTATAAGCTACTGTGTCATTTAAATGAGACACAAGTTTACCTGAACCTTAATTTGATAGTAAGGTCTTTTCAGTTCTTTGAAGAACCAATGCCAAAATTACTCTTGCAAATTAGCTATTGAACTTCCTCTCTGATGCAATTGCTCTGTACTATCTTTACTCCTCCAAGTCTTATTAAAAAATTGTCTCATCAGCCTTTCTCTAGATTTCCCTGAAAATACCATTGGTCAAAGTATATTTATTCCATTTCCTCTTCCTTTGTTCATTATTATTTTTCCACTGTTCTGCTAGACATCTGCACTTCCCTCATAGGACATGTGCATTTAGATATTTTAGCTGGATTTTTACTGTGATGTCTTGTGTTGCATTTCTTTTTAAAATGTCTTTATTTTAAAATTTGCCTGTATCACATGCTTTTGAGCTGGGAATGTGGGCCTAAATATTCTAGAGTTCTAAAGTGTTTCCATTGAAGTTTTTGTTGATACCCTGGGGACTGCACAACACAGGAAATAAAGCCCTGGGTCTATTTATGCATTTCACTTTTTTTTAGGGCTTCTTCTTGGCTGAAGGTGCAGCCATTAAGGGAGCCAGTTTCCCACAAACCTTAAAGAGGGAAGAAAACCAGCCCTCCATAACCTCACTTGCATTTGGTAAATCTCTGACCCCCTAAATCCGTCAGCATTCCCCTTAGAATCCTCAGCTGTGCCTCCATAGCATTGTCTAGTCTGAAGAACTGCACCTTAAAGTGTGTTATACTTATAATATTTACAGTTTATCTATTTTAAACTGGGGAGAAAACATGAAGAACATTCCCCTCCTGAGTTCCTACTGTTCCACTGCAGCAGGGACTCAGCTAATAAAGTTTTTTATATTAAGGGAGTTATAATTTGCTAGCAGGATCTCGACAGTTGTCTTTAGAATGAGACAATGTGCCTTTCCCCTCCCTACCAGGCCTAATTCCCTGGTAACCTTATTGAAAATGTGCATGGGCTACAAAACTAAAGATTAACTGTCCAGGGACCTGCTTCCTGGAGCTTATTTGAAGATTAAATCAAATGGCAGGCAATATATATTTGGTAATTCAGCTTTGTTTCAGACTTTTCCAATCTAGTGGCAAGTATAATAGAAGAATCTGACACTCAAAAGGACTAAATGGGTTTTTCTTTTTTGCCTCTTTTTTCTTTTTTTAATTTGAAAATGCCTGGTATTTCTATCCCCGGCAAAATTAGAATTAATGATTTATTTCCTCATGCCTGAAGATTCTGCTCTTTTATTTTTGAACATGAAGCAAAGCAATTTTAATTACAGATGATGTGAACAATTTTTCTTTTTTCGTGACATACCGCTCTTTCTTTTTATTCTACGCAACAAATACCAGCAGAAGAGTTTTAAGAGAAGCAATAAAATGTCTACTGTAGCAATACAGCATTCATTTAAACAGAAAAGGGAAACACACATATTGTTTTTTAATTCAGTGTTTAGACTATGTATTTGTTAAACAAATTTCTGTTCAGCAAATTGGATGGAGATGGATGGCTGTGTTATGCTGTTTTAAAAAACTGTATTTAGAAGGCACATTCAAAGACGCTGAAGTGCGATTTGTCCTAGGAGCAGACATCTGAAGAACAAGTGACATTCTTACACAAAATCTATATTGGTGATGTATTTAATTACAGAGTTGATTGAAATTGACAGCTTCGGTGACCTATGAGTGCACTGTTACTGACTGATGGATGCTTCAAATCTGGTTACTTTTAAACCAATTCACATGCTGCTCAATAATATCCTGTCAAACTGCAAACTGCAGTTTTGCATGTATATGGACTGGGCAGGGAACATTTTAATTAACAGAAGGTAGAGATGAATGATGCTTAAAAACTGATGTAATTTAAAAAAAAAAAAAAAAAGATCATCATGATTTGAAAAGGAGATAAAGAACTCTCAGTGTTATTTCTTAACATATATTTTACTTTCATGCTTCCTCATATCAGCCCCAAAGCTCTCAACACAGATTAGCACTTCTGCTCATTAGGAGCTGGAGAGAGCCATTGAGAAAATGCTACCTCACCTTTCTGCTAGAAGGACACCTGCTAAAGGAGGCTCTGAACTTTTGTAGCAACTCCAGAGCAGACACCAAGTCCTGCAGCACCAAGAGATGGCTCCAGAGGCCACTTTGCTCAGCATTCCTGAGGCATCAGTCACAGCCTCAACCACAGCATCTTCTTCTTTGCCCCTCTGTCTCCTTTGCTTCCACTCCTCCGCAGTTCTGGGAGGGCAGGTCATGCTTTTCTGGAGCTGCTGAATAATGTCTTGGGTCTCAGCTATTTCTTATCAGTTCATAGATGAAAACTTCTGCAAGAGTAACCAACAAGGTGTGAAATTCCGGTTGAGAAGTTCATGTCCTGATCTGAAGACAAATAAATGGCATAAAGGATGAGCAGGTTGAGTTAAAATATCAAGTAGCCTCCTAACCTCATTTAGTTAATTTGTACCTATATCATAGGGTCATATCCTGGCAGAGTTGGTAGCATAAAAAAATTAGCAAGCTTCCTCTCTTCCTGGGTTTGTAAAAGTGGTTGATGGTTTCCTCAAATTCCTGTGGCAACTGCATACATGATTTAAAATAGAAGCAACATTAGGACTCCAGGATATGGTCTGGAGTTGGGTCATAGGACTCGGTGACCTCAGAGGCCTTTTCCAGCCCCACAGATTTTGTGTGGAATACGTCAGCTCTCCTATCCAGTGGCATCACTTCTCCCTGGAGAAATTCTACCTGAAAAATCATCTTTATATTGATCATAGATGCCTGTTCTGAAAGAGCAGTAAAGGTTAGAAAGCCCATGTGAGACAATATGATCTGGGTGCAAAGCATCAGCCTGAGAAAAGAATTTTTAAGTGAAGATTAAGCTCCTTAAATAACTGTAGGCTTTCTGCCTTTGAAAGTGCTTTCTTAGGGTAGCTAAAGTTATTAACTTTGTACATAAGTGATGAAAAAACGTCAGAATTCCCACGGCCAAAATCTACATTTAAAGGAAGAATGAAATTATTCCAGTTTCAGTAAAAAAAAATGCAGTCTACCTGAATTTTTATAAAATTTTGCATGTGGTACCTTTTTTTAGTATAATAATTTTAATAGAAAAGAAGTTTATAATTTTTATTTATTTTTTTTTTTAGTTTTACATCTGCTTCCTCAACACAGTTTTGCATTTTAATCATATAAATAGAAGTAATAGATTTCACACTACACCCTGGAAAACACCTACACTGTCTGAGATGGGGTAAGTAACAGATATAGAAATATTACAGATCTTACAGTTATCCAGAATTTTACCAGTGCAAGCAAGCATACTTTGTGCAATGCAAACATACAACAAGGATTGTGAAAATATCCTTTAAGTGGAAAGAAATGAAAGCAAATAAGAGTATTTAGCATTAGAATGAGTTCAGGAGGTGATGATGTTGCAGTACTTTCATATCTTCTATCAGTTTTTTCTGATATGTAATTCATGATAGAATGGAGCTTGTTACAGACTGAAAAGGACTTAACGTGTTTCTCTGTGGCCTGCAATGAGTTCTAAATTGTCACTGGGGATAATTTAAATTAGTTTATCTTTACATGCCTTGGTTCATGGTTCATGTGCCCTAAAAGCTGTAGGATAACTTGAATCTAAGCATATTTTATCTATTTCTTCATTGTGTTAAGTGCTCGTAACCAAGACCAATTTTGGCTTGACCTCGTTGGTTCAGTTTTATGCAACTCCCTTTGTAATGAAGGCTACAAAATGCTTATATTTTTTCCATGCATGAACGACCTAAATTGAACATCTTAGATGGAACACCTATGCCTCTAATTGCTTAACAATTGCTTTGTAGTCTAAGGCACCTGTTCTGCTGTTTGTAACTTTTTCAGACTCCATAAACATTTGGCTGAAATTTTCTGGGTCGAATCTCTGCCTCAGGCTGAATAGGATGAAAGAGTTCAACTGTTTCTAAGAAGAAGATTAAGAAAATAAGCCTTGTTTTCTCATGTTAAAACCAGTATTTGGATGGGTTTAAGATAAAACCTTGCTAATGTCTGTGTTTTAATGACAGCAAGAGCTGGGCAGTGAGATCTCTGAGTCAACAAGCAAAGTTAGGAATTCAAAGCACAGATGTTGCTCTGTTCTCTCCGTGCCTTGCTTCATTCAGTCTGAATTCAGACCTTCTGTCCTTTCCCAATATTCTCATATTTAGGTATTTGAAACTGCTAGGAAAAAAAGCTTTACCTGAACTAATTTTTGCATTTTTTCTTTCCCCACCAATCTACCAAAGATGAGTTAAGGCAATTCTAGCTGCAATAGTCAAATATTAGGCCAACTCTCAGATTTTTTTTTCTCATCAGCTTGCTCACTTGGCAGTAAGTGTAGCATTAGAATAATCTCTGCACATCAGGAAAAGAAATATAATGACGTGAGTATTACACAAAATTTGAACTGAATAGCAGACTCAGTGCAATTTTAGTAGTTTTTCCTCTTCATTCTCAACTTTTCTATTTTCCTCTCCAGCATTTCTGGATAGACATTCCAAGACTATCAATATGAATAGGATGTAACAACAGCCATCTGCAGGTCAGATAAACCCATCCATCAGCACATCAGCAAGTGGACCTAAAATATTTATAGAATTTTTATTCATGAGAGAAAGAAAACGTTAATTGGTGATTAACATAAGAAGGTAATAATGAACTCAAATCTGTGTAGTGCCGTTTTGTTATTACTCATTTTCTGCAGGCGAGATAAGAAAACAAAATGAAGAAATTAGTTTTCATTTGCCAGAAGAGCTATTTTGTGTAGATTACTGATGAAATGTATTTTGAAATCTGATGCATCTGTACATATCAAGATTCATTTCTCTGATCCAGTGAAATATCACAGATACTTCCCAAAAAGGGAGCTTTATAACAAACAGTAAAATCTCTATCAATCACTGTGTATTCATAATAACTCATAGCCCTGATACTTAATTACAGCTAAATATAATTTCTGACTCGAAACATTTTCAGCATAGGACTCAGCATATTCCTAACTTAAAATGCAGTTTTTTTGTAATAAAAGTTTAAATACTTTAATGGATTTGAGTCTGTCATGAAGTTGTCTATGCAGTCAGCAATTACTGTATGTAAAAGTAGGAAAATAAGTTCGATTTCTGCAAAACAAGCAACTCTCTTGGAAAAAAGGTAGTGTTCCTTTAAGTAGCCTTCTCAGAAAAAGAAAAGCTGAAGTGCCATAAAAAATTATATCTATTGCTTGTCCTCTCCTAGTTTAATTTCATTTTAACTTAAATAAACATTTCTCTACATTTAGCAACATTGGGAAAGGCTGTTCTTATTCATTTTGTATGATTAAAACTACATTAGCAATATAGATGTATTAATTTACAGATACAGATACTAATTGCTTAAATATTGAGTTCAAAACTAGACACTAGTACTGGGAAGGGATAATTGGTTCTTGCCGTAGAAAAAAACTATAATAAAGAACTTGAAAGTGCTGTCACATTTCACATAACAAGCAAAATCTCAGAATATTTGAAAAATATTCTGAAAGAAAATGTCTTGGGGCTTTCTTAATGAGAATGAATATGGTTTGAAAAGATCAAATAATATTCACATATGTCAAATACAGGTTCTAATAACAGTTAGAGATAATGAATAAAATTAAAGTAGGTCATTTTTAGTCACTTAGGATCCAATAGGAGGCATACCTCTTCCTAACTGCTTGTTAAAATATAATTAGAAGCATTTGCTGTATTTACAAAAAAAAAAAGTCTATATCAAAGATTAAAAAAAATTAATATGGGATATTTTACTATTCTTTAATTTTATGTTTTTGTTTTATTAACATTTGAGTAGTAAATGGCATATAAATATGTTAATATTGTAATAACTTGCATAGCACAGTCATAACCATAAGTAATATGGCAGCTATAAATATTCTGAGAGGAGAGGTGGGGTTTTTCCTCTCATCCTGCTTAGGATGGCTTTAGCAACCCATAATTGTCTGCAAATATATGGAACTGAACACACAGAATTATAGAAAGAAAGAAAAGCTCAAATGACAGCATATTTTGGAAACCAAATAATGAATTGTTTACTGAAAATCTATGGAAATTCTTTAGAGGAAAAAAAACAAATCAGGATAAGGAATCTGATATTGTCTGGGTTGTTTTGGTTCAGGTAAATTCATCAGACTCTCAGCAGATTTCAGCACCGGGCATGCACTGGTCATTTGTCCATAGTAGTGATGGGGGGCAGCCCCAAGGCTTGTCAGCCTGCTTGTTTTAGGTGTCAAATTGGATCCAGCTGGCTCAAAGTGATCCAACCAATTCAAAACAGATCAAACCAGATCCAACTAGATGCTCTATGATCAAAGTCCCAGCTCTTCCAAAAATAAGGCTTCTCTGCATTTTAGACTTCTACTGAGGGAGTTACACACTAAATGGACACTAGGTTAATAATGTTTTTCCATTTTTCTATCCTACAGACAAGGATGGCCCGTAGGAGATATTTTTACCAATGCACAAATCCTTGCATTTTGCACTATCCACCTCTGGTCCGTACAGCAGACCACCAATTCTAAAATCTGCCCTTTTATTTATTTATTTACCCCTTCACAAGCAGCATCAACTGCTCTTAAAGCCAGGTCCTCCTAATGACACAGAACCTCTTACAGCCTTCTTTTGCTAATGTATTCTTCAAGGGAAGACTTGCATGTTTGAAGATTACTCTCAGACATAATGAAGAAACGACAGCAAGCCTGTTGGCCTAGAAAAGAGCCATTCTCATCTGTTCATTTATGCATATCCCACTCTCATGCTGGTAGTGTTTTGTGACATGTATTTCCATCCCCTTATCCCTGCAGTTATCAGGCACAGTGTGCCAGGCAGGCATTAAAGCAGGAACATCACCCGTGACACCTAGTTAGTTGGTTAGAGACAAAGTCATTTCTTCTTATCTCAGCAGGAAACCCCACTCCTTTGAGCCCAAAGCTTCTTGGTTCATTTTTTTTCCTTGAATTGATTCCTTATAAATATGAATTACTCCTCATTTGATCTTTTCTCATTTGTGGGCAGGGCAGCAGTGCCCCACGGATCTGTGTGTGGAGGGTCCACGTGGGTTTTAAGGGCTTTCTCTGTGGAAAGCAAGAAACAGGGATTGGGTGCTTCTGTACATGAGGCTTTGGAGGGTGCACTTTGTTTGGCACAGCCTGGTTGGAATGAGGGCTTGAAAGCTTAGGGCAGCAAAGGGAGGAATATGTCAGAGATACATTAAACCCCTTCTCATCCTGTAGAAACTCATCACAGACCCCAGGGAGAATCTTTAAAAGTAGGTCTCTGTCTTGATCTGGGGCCCTCTTCTGTGAATCATTGCACTGACGTTCCCCAGGTATGCAGGATTAGACAGGAGGCAACTAGAGCTGTAAAGCTGATGAAATTTGTGAAATTGTAGAGCAGATCCTACATTTTCAGAAAGAAATGAAAGAATTGTCTGCTCATGACTGAGAGAGGAACCAAGACATTACCTTCTTAATCACCTTCTGTGGGTTTAAAAGCAACAGACTGGCCCAGGCCTTGGCCACTATTTTGTTCTGGAGGAAGTTAATTCATATCTTTGGGCTTTATTTTCATTCTGGACATAATGGAAGTATATAAATGAGTATATACTCATTTATTTAAGTGAGTATATAAATGTTAAACCCCTCTGTGTGTCTCACTGCCACTGAAGTGTTCACAGGTGCTATCTCACAAATGTGATCCCTTTTAGCTTTCAATGAGCCACAATGTCCCAGGATGGCAGAGTTTGGAAGGCACTTCTGGAGACATCATTCAACTCCCCTGATTAAAGGACAGCCAGCTGGAGGAGTTTGCTCTGTCCTCAGCTGAGTTTTGAACACCTTCAGGGATGAAGGATCTCCTGCCTCTCTTGACAACCTCCTCTCAATCACCACCATATTTGTTTTCCCTGATGTTTAAATAGAATTTGCTATAGTTCAGCTTGTGCCCTTTGACTCTTGGCCAGTCACTGGGTGCTACAGAAAGGACCATGCCTCCATCCAGTATTTCTGTGCACCTGCTTGTTTTCCTGCTCACTGGGATGCACTTCCCTGAACTTGCAGTGGTTGATCCTCCATAATTACCCAGTTCTCCTGGAACTCTGTTTGCTCCATGACCCCATCACAAAGGATTCTTCCAGTCAGCCCCTGAACAGGGCAATTTGCCCTCCTGAATTGCAGGGTTATGTTGCTGTTTGGCCTTGTCCCTCTTCTCTCCACCATCTCAAGCCCAAGTGGCTCAACATCCCAGACATTTCTGTGCTTCCAATGGGATCCCAGCTCTGAGTGAGCATGCTGTTTCTTGCTGTTTGCACCCTCTGACTCACATGTTATTCACAGTTACCCTGGAGAGGCTGCCAGCCCTGCCGAATTCACAGAAAAGTTCCCAAAATGCTGCGCTATCAGCACTGCATTAAACACCTCTTCCAGTGCTTCTCTGCTGATTAAAATGTCTCCAATGGTGCAGTTGCACTTTATATGAAGTTTGAAAAACAGTTGCCTTGTCTGATTAGTTCTGGTCATGCAAACAGACTTCTAAGACATGCAGCCTTTTTCGAAAACAAATGTTATATGACATTAAAGGGCACAGGAAGGCTCCATTATAGAAGCAATTAGATCACTTTGGGCAATCAAATAATGCTGAATGTTGCCCTCCTTTGGGTAAGAGGTCGGCATTTTTTTCATTCCTTTGTGTTTCTGGTTAATGTGTGCCCCATATTTTGGCCAACATTTCTACCACTTCTCACCCTTCTGATGCCTCGACTGTGAATGATCTATTGCTGAGGGTATAATGAGAGTCAAGTTTGCCAACACAGCCACTCCATTATCTAAGTCATTGCTCCATAAAGTGCTTTGAGATACCTTGAACATGAAAGGCCGTATGTCTCCAT
The DNA here is from genome assembly GCA_025920805.1 of Petroica traversi. Taxonomy (NCBI): domain Eukaryota; kingdom Metazoa; phylum Chordata; class Aves; order Passeriformes; family Petroicidae; genus Petroica; species Petroica traversi. The sequence goes on along the minus strand of JAHLSL010000042.1, from coordinate 9,308,061 downwards.
AAATTCTATTTTATTCTGTAGGGTGCCCAAGCTGTGCCAATACATATTCAGTGCTCTGGGTGATGGGAAAAAAATGAGAGGGGGGGAAAAGGAAAAAGGCCATTCCTACCTGTATTACACTGGCTTTTCTTTCTTCCCTGCAAGACCATTTTCAGGTGTTTGACATTCACTCTTGAAATTGTTTCAGTAGAGTTATAACTCTGTAATGAAACATGGCAAAGAGCTCCTTATGAGTAACAAGTCTTAAAGGACTTCTATCAAAACAGCAGTTTCTTGCTTCTGGAGCTAAAGCTTAAAGGCATATTTTAAATATTGGTTTTGTGCATGTCATATTTACTGTACTACCACAACTTTTCAAAGGTGCTACTGAGCAGCTCCTTTTGCTCTTCCAGAGCACTGTTAAGGACTGGAAGCAGTCACACTATTCTCTCAGACCTCTTGATTTCTCCAATCACCATTTTGAGGCATATTAAACTGTGATTATGTTAATTTTCTGTGAGTCTTAAGGTTGTTACAGGCTCTTTAAAGGTGTTTTGTGGGTGTTGGATTGTAGAACATCTGCCCCATATGTTCTACAAGCCTTTCTAATTAACACTCCTCTGTTGCACACAAGACCAGAAGAGCAAGAGGTGTCTCATACTCCATAAAAGACTGTATGACCATAAAGAAGATAAAATTGTTACTTGTAATCTTGTTTCTGAGCAGTTTTCTATATACTTTGATAAAATGAAATTAAGAGGGACTAAATTCAACTGTAGGGCTGTTTCTGCATTTTGAAATATGGATAATTAAGTGAACTTCAGTAAATAACATAATCATCCTGGGGATGCAGCTTGGCTGGGAAGCTTTCAAATCTGGCATAATGTTTTGGCAGTAAAGTTTCTGGCAAAGCCAGAATCAGGAGGTATAGAATGCAGGAAAGTTAAAAAAAAATAGAAAAGTAACTTTTTTGAAGTAAGATAATTTGTGAAGAGTTGACTAGAGGTGTCATTAAGTTGACAAGTCAGAATATGATTTGTTTCCAGTCACTTCAGTGTCTGAATCACAAATTTTTCTTACTTCATTATGGGGAGAAGAGCAATGCACATGATTTTGGACTTTGTGTTGTGTGACTGTATTTGAATCACAAATTGCACTATAATGTGGCTCCACATTGAGCTTAATATGAAAATATTTAATATATTTCTGTTTTTTCTCTGTCTAGGTCTTTTATTCCTGGTCTCTATTATTTGAGTCCTCTGACTCTTACAAGCCTTGTATTCTTCTTACGGATTATCTGATGGATTTAGCATTAGAAAGAAGCAGACATCTATCTTGAGGTGTATTAATTGTAAATTGAATGGATGGCTGCACATCTTCAGCATTCTGTTTTTAATGTTGTCATGGGTGTCATCTCTGTTTCCAGCTTTTTGGGTTTACTGCACTTCCATTTTCTGTAATTTTCTGGAAAAGCAGAAGGTAGAGTTTTGCTGTGATGAATGAGTTGGGGAGCCTATAGCTCAGGCAGCAGTTTGTTCAAAGATTGACCATTGAATGTAAAGTATGTGAGGCTAAGAACAGTTTTGATATGATCCATTGTTGAATGTGCAGTGATTCATTTTCCTTTTCTAAATATGCTATCTTGGCTGTAGTTCTGCCATTTGTCACATTTTTCTATTAATAAGTACCCAGAAGGACAAAAGCGTGAGCAGGCTTTCCAAAGTTCAGTATAAAATAAATTAATATATAAGAAACATCTTCTTGACATAGCAGAACACACACCTGACAGGAAGCCACGTAAATTAGCAGCTTCTGAGATGGTAGCTGCAAAATGATAGCACATGGAAAGCTTTCCCAAAAGGTCATATTGAGAGCTTTCATGAGCATTTGGGAATATTTGGCTCTCATTTCAGATTATTTTATTCATAGCTCTGTCTGAGATGAGGCATGTGCCTGTATTTATGGGGACATCATATGCCAGCCTCAAATTAAAAGAAGTAGGCAAACATTTACTTTATGTTGCCTCTCTTCAGCAAAGTTATAAACAGATGATGAAAGTCAACCACATGTTTATATTCTTTGCTGCATGGGGGGTACAGGAATCTGGGTTCGCAAACTTATGAAAGGCTGCATTGCTATATGGCCCTGGGCTGCCAGGTTCATGGCCAAGTTGCTCAAGGAATTCATGATCCTGAAACGTTGCAATACACTGGAATCTGCAGGATTTAAAATAAATTAAAGGAAAAGAAGAATTTGTGTGTTTTATCCTACCAGAGCAAAGCCTCCTTACTGCTGATTCTGCTGTGAAGATCAGGAGGGTGTTGGTTACTCGGGCAATGATAGCGCTGGATTAAAAAAGAGCCAGGCTGGTGCAGATCCAGGGTAAAGAGTGCTAGCTGAGAAAAAATGAAAAGGTAAGCACATATGGCTGAACAGCTGCTTTCAAATTTATAAAATATCTTCCTTAATCCCTGCAGCTTTCTTGGCTTTTTCCTCCTAATGCTGTTCCTTTGCAGAAAACACTGTGAAAATCATTCTGGTTTTTTTATTGTAATTTTCCCCAAATACTAAATCACTTCCATTTCAAGTTTATAGTTTTGGCTTTCACCAGAACACCCCAAATGCAAAAGTAAATAATTCTAGAGGAGCTAAACAGAGTTGCAACTCATAAAATGGAGAGGGAGTGAAGGAGAAGAAGAATTGTTGTATGGTAAGTCAAATTATTTATTCCTGTATTGGTCGTATGATTTTTTTTTTCTTTACTGCTTTTGCTGCAGCAAACCCCAAACATATGCATGATTTGATACATAGCCTAACTAAGGGAATTTTTCTTGCCTCAGTCTTGGGTTAGTAATTTTTAACAACACTAACTTTCTCTACTTTGCCTTGAAATTCTCAGAGCGCCTTTAAGACATTAACTTATTAAATTTAACAATATACCTAAAGGGAGAGAAAATATTCCAATTTTAAGCTATGAAATACAGGGATTGCTGCAGTGCTCATACAATAGAATATAGGGAGTGTAGGACAGAATAGAGATTGAATATAGGGGAGTGGCTCCTGTCCATGATAGTCTTAATCAGTTAAAAATTTAATATAGTACAATTTTTCAGGAAATATTTACAACTAAATTGTCTATCTCTTCAAAGGAGTTCTATTTTTCTTCTAACATACTTTTATTTTGATTCTTATAAGGTGTGAGAAGTGTAAGTCAAACAAAAATTCTAATGTTTTTTTCTGGGAAAAAATCATGTTTCAGAAATTTATTTTCTTTTCAGGCTTTCAATAAATGATTTTCTTTCAGATGATATTTTAAAGAACAGTAATTTTTCCAGGATTTTCTTCTAAAACTTGGGGTTTTGAGTCCTTCAACCAAATTGATGAGAGAAATGCTGCACTTCTACTTTTACTTTCAAATTTAGATGGGATGCTCTTTACCGATTTGGGTTTCAATGTTATTTTTGTTTTACTGCCTTTTGAAAAGAAGCAAAACTAAAATATTGCCCTGAACTTAACTTTTTTTCTGCCAGAAGTGCTCTGGATTCCAAACATAGGGTATGGGAAGCAGTATATTTGCGCTATGATGACATTTTTCTTGGCCTTCTGCTGCTTTTCTATGGAGTCATTGATTTGAGCTCATTACAAGTGCTTTGTCCAGCACTTAGATATGGATATAGATTTCTGGATCCCATTTTTTAAAAAGTTGTTTAAATGTTTGTGGCCAGAGTTTTCACCTTTTCCCCAAAAATCTGGTAAAACAGATAGGAACCCAATGAGACTATTCACTTAATGTATATTTAAAGAAATCTGAGATGGAATGTAGCTGATGTTAAAGAGAAAGAAGCTCCAGTTAAGTGGATTTTTTGCACCTAAATACCTTTAATTCCTTCACTTTTGGACACTGAACACCTGAAGTTCTTCAGGAGGAGAAGTTCTTTCACTTTTTTGTGCTTCTCAGTGTTTAGGAAGCTTTGGACAATGCCTTTATTGGCATTTCTTAGCTTTTGATCACCTCTGAATTGATCAAGCACTAGATGGACTAGATGGTCATTGCAGGTCCCTGTAAACAGAATTATATTATTTTATTATTGTTATCATTACTATACTGTAAATATCATATTAATGTGCTATCAGAAATAATTGTAAAGGTCATTCTTTTATAAAGAGAAAAGTACAAATTACCTCAAGCTTTGTTTCCCTTTATGTAATAGACTTTTATGTGTGTTTTTCTATAGCAGGTCTGAATATTCTTAGTTTGACAGCACAAGTATATTTTCCAGAGGGAAAAAAAATTTCCAGAGGGAAAAAAAAAATCTCCATAGTTATGACCACATCAGCACTTGGCAGCTCAGTAGATCTGTATTTTTCTATTTTCTTTCAGCACATGGGAGTTTAATAGCTTACCTGTAGAACAGGAAGTTTAGACCTGGTCTTTAAAGACCTCTGTCCTATTCCAGAGGAGACCTCTATCATTATTCCAGCTCCGCTGACAACACGGAACACACTGTCAAAGTCCTCTAGGTAATACCCTTATTACATGTGTCATTAGAGGACGTTTGCCATATCTGCTTGAACACCGCAGACATTTTAAGTAGGTTATTCCATCACTTTGCCATTTTGATTATGACAACAAAATGACACCATATTGAAATGGATTTTGGAAAGAAAGGCTAACTGTCCAAAGAGGTCCATGCTCGCTCTAATTAAAATTGGCTTAGGTGGCACAACCTTCATAATTCAGACTATGGCTATGAAGGATATGCATGTTGAAAGCGCTCTTTGCTCATTAGTGCTATTTCTGTCAGACACTGCTACCTGCTCTTTTCTTAATGAATGCTAAGCCATCTCTTTAGAAGATTGTGCTGCTTGCCTGAACTGAGGGAACTGTCTTATTTCCTCCCAAGTTCGTTGAGAGTAAAATCGGGGAGTCACCTCTTTGACATTTCCCAACCTCTGTACTTATTTATCTCTTTGAGACCCTGCGCTCCAGAGATATCACTGTCTTAATTAAGAAGAAGGATGTGACCATGGTAAATTGACTGATTCCATTGATTAAGGACTAGCTGTACAAGTAACATTGATTTTAACAGTGGGTCTACATAAATGTAATTGTTCGAACATGGGGCTGCATAATTATGGTGATGTACGAGAATAGTTGGTTTGTCCTTTTCAACCTTCACTAACATTCTTTTGCATGGTAATGTACCTCGTTCAATTAGCAGAAATCTTAAATGTTACAAAATGTCTTTTGTGAAGGCACACAGTAATCATTATCGTCTAATTTAATCTAACAGCATCAGACAGATACATCTCTTTCTTTTCCTTTCTTTGTTTCTAGATTTTTCTCCCCACCCCCTTTTTTTTTTTTTTTTTCAGTTCTTAGGAGCACTCATACACCCATAAATAAAAAAAAGCAAATGGGAGGAAGAGTCTTCCTTGCTCTACCCCAATTTGTAAACGTTATGATTTTGAGCAAGAACTCACGTAGCTAATTCGTGATTAGGGATAATTTGTTTTCTTCTTTCCCCAGTTCAGATTCCTATGGGGCATACTGGACATATTCTTAATGCACCTAGCAACTTCATCAGCCCTCCTTCTGGTGGAAAAATTACATTTTCCTCCAGATGTGGAAAAATAACATCTCTTTTTTGAATTAACTATCCAAATGTCTCTCATCTCCATGTTCCCCTAAAACCAGTGTATGCTTGATTGCACATCTCTGAAATTCTTTGTTTGTGAGACCTTCACAAGGCTTTATTGCATGCCTTACTTTTCATGCAAGTCAGTAAGCAGAATCTGGAGAGGCAGAAATTTAAGGAAGGAAGTGAAAGAAAGCAGCACAAAAGCTGAAGTTTTAATTGCTGCAATAAATATGTGGACCACTTTCAGAGTATAGAACTTGTGCTACCAGTTCATTATTATTTTTTATGGTATATTCTCCTGACAGGGCAGAACTCCGTGGGGCATTAGGTTGTTAAGTCTTCTGGGTAAGAACAGTCTCTTGGCAAAGTGTTTATATGACTGGTGAGTAATTCCTGGTAAGAAGTAATAACTTAGTTTTGTGGGGTTGTTTATTAGCTCAAAAACCTGTGATTTTGTAGCACCATAACTTACTTGGAAGCCTGAGTCAAAGAGCTCAACCTCTGGTTTCCCTTCTCCTTCTATATTTTCATGTCTATTTTCAGTAAGCACAAAGCTGGGAATTTCAACATTCCCAAACTCCCTTGAGTTTACCATTGTGATACCACTTACAACTGGAAGATGCAGCTATACTTGAAACCTTGGTTCAATGAATAATTTAGCTTGATATAGGTGATCCGTGTGGATTGAGGAGCTCACTTTTGTCATAAAGGTCTTGGTCACCGATATCCCAACCCTTGGATGAAATTCCACCAGGTAGGCTCAACAAGAATGGCTCAGTGGAGGCTTAGGGCTATCAGACCCAATAATGCAGCTTAATTGCAGAAGTTTTCTCCTCTTCATCAGCCCAGAGCCCAACAAGTCAAGGAGCACTCCAAAGGATGGATAAAAAAAACAGTTAAAATTGTGTTCTACTTGTCCTGAAATTTTTCTGTTGATGTTTCCAGTTGATCACTGCCCAAGTTTTGCCACATATTCCTACACCAAAATTTATCTAAAGTCAGGACACTTTAGATAATGTTGTGGTCACTGTATGGCAGGTGCCCTTGAAAAGTTTAGCTTACCTTTTTTTCCCTTACTACAAAATGCATCAATATTTATTTCCCACATCTGCAGTAGGAAACGCTTTGGATAATCAGCCTCTTCCATGCTATCAAAAAGAGGCAAAAAACCCGTCCTTGCAGTACGTGTGCATGAGTACATGATATATCTAAATGAGAATGAAAGCCCTCCAGCAATCAAGTATGCACACAAGTTAAGAGAAGTGACACCAATACACGCACTTCAGCACATATACATGCACATGCACAAAAAAATCATATCCTGGATTTAAAAGGCTTCAAGATTAAAGGCCTGAGGGGCTTAAAACTTAAAGAAATATTTCTTCCACCTCATTGCATATTCATGAGTGAGTATTTTGGCAAGCAGACTGAGCAAAATAGCTTACAGAATTATGGAAGGAAGATTATTGTTGATTCCTGTGTGCCACAACAGTGCTTTCGCAGAGAGAAAGGAAAATGTAAATAATCATCCAAATGACTGCATTGACACAGGTAAGTCTGAGGGCCCTATCCAGCTCGGATTTGTGATCCATGTGAGCTGCAAAACTTGGGAAAAGGATGCTCCAGGGGCCAGCCCCTTCTGGAGACAGGTTAAAAGGTAAGAGAGGAAACCTGCCCTGCACAGCACGAGGTTGGGAAGGAGGCTTTCCCATGGCTTCTCTCTGCTGCTTTTTGTTTGGCCCAGACCTAAATCTCCAACCAGACACCAGGGGTTTGTGAGTTCCACCAAATTTACGCTCAATTACTGTGCAAGATGCAGACTTGGCAGAGGCTAGTTTTAATCTCCAGGGTTTTCACTTTTTTATGACC
>JAHLSL010000042.1:9274921-9300561 GCA_025920805.1 Petroica traversi | reverse complement strand
ATTTTTCTGTCTTTCAACGTTTTTTTTCTTTTTGTTCTAATATTTTTTTGCCAAGACTCTATAATGTCTGAAAACCTTTTGGGGCAGAAAAATATTTTTGTCTGTATCACTTTGGCAGATGCCATGAATACACATTACACTAGTGCTTTATATACCTGATTAACAAGCAAGTTCCAAGAAATTTCAGTGATAAAATTGAGTATTATTAATGAGAAAAAAAAGTAGATTCTAAGAATAATAGGTAAATAATATGATTAAAATAGCAAGAAAACAAGAAAGCAACTCAATGAAGTAAAAAAAAAAAAAAAGCAATTTTCTACTTGTGTACCTTTACTCAAATTGCCTTAATCTACATAAAAGTAGAGTGAACAAAGGATAGCTTCTTTTAAAATGCACAGTTTGCTTGTATCCTCTGGTAGCAAGCAGACAACATTGAACACAAAATTACTGCTGCCTTTGAAAGCAGAAAGGATCCTTAGCAGTGTGAAAAAGTAAAAATATAAACAGCAAATATACTACTACATCCAGTACAAAAGACAAACCAAGATTCAGTATCTCTTTCTAACAGTGGAGCCTTGATTTCTGACATGAGAGATCACACACTTTGCAGTAAAAGGTAAAAAACTTTTTTTTTTCTATAAGTAAAGGAATAGTTCTAATGGAAGTATGGAAGTTCAGTGTTGCTCCTTTTGCAGAAGAAACCTGCAGCCAGGAGAAAGGTGGTGTGGACTTCATTCAGAAAGCCTATTTCCACGTTAAAATAACACAGATTTCACAAAATAGCTTCCTCCAAAGTTATCATTTATTTTCACCAGGAGACATAAAAATATTTATATCCTACAGAAATATTTCCAGTTTGCGCACAGCCAGAGTTCCTTAACCCCTCCTGATGAGCTGTTTCTCATACAATGTAGTTCCTCAAATGCAACAGCCTAGTAGTAGAGTGTCATGCTTTTCTTTCTCTTTTTCTTTGCTATTTTTTCCCCCACCTCCTTAGCCTCATGTCTTTGTAGGTTGGGAATGGAATTCCCTTTTCCTTGGGAAAGCAATGCTTGAGACCATCTCTCCCTGGGTCAGTTCAGCTTGATCTAGTTCTTCTCTGGAGAGACAAGGTGAGCTCAGTTTCCAAGAACACCAAATCCGTGGTTCTTGGTTGTCATTTAAGGCACAAATTCAGGTGCTGCCTGATCTTTGCAGAGACTTTAGACCCTCGGGCATGGCAGGGTAGCAGGGCATGACTGTGTCCCTTCTGCAAAGCACTGAACAGGGACATGGGGACACGCTCAGTCATCCTCGACATGTGCAAGGTGGAACTATAAGTTATGGGGTCATTTTTTATATTCCTTGGTAGTCCTGAGGCCTCTGGCATTATCAGTGGAGACAGAAGTACCTTAAGAAACCCAAGGAGAGGGGAGAGAACGCACTCAGCCAGAGCCCAGCCTTGATGTAAAACATTGCCTGGCCTGAGCAACTTTTAACTGAGAAATAGCAGAACTTCTCTCCCCCTCCCTCCCATTCATGTTAAAAACACCAGAGCAATGTAATTTCCAGTGTTTCCTCTGTATTTGAAGTAGCAGCACCAATTGAATTTCTACTGACAACCTGCAATTACTTCAGCAGAGAGCAAAGCACAGCCCAAAACTTCAGGGAAGTGTTTGTGTCTTAGACAAGGCCATTCCCCATAGGCCACAGGATTAATGTGTGAATGAGTGGGAATATGGCTGTGGGCCATATGTGATGACAATTCATAGCACATCCATCCCAGAGGAGATTTATGGATCTGCAGTGTACAGTACCCTGTGTTCAATTTTATTTTACTAGCAGCATTGTTAAAAGAAAACTCATGCCATTAAAAATATTCCTAGTATTACAGGTCTAAATACAGATTTTTTCAATTATTTTGAATGGATTTTTTGGTGAGATTATCCTACTGTCTTGAGTTTTTGCAAGGATGACTGTAGTATGCATCATAAATATCTCATCTGTATCTCACTGACGCTGAACAGGGACTGTGATGGTTTTGTGTGGAACTGTAATGCTGAGCCCACAATTAACATTTCTTACACTTACAATTAGATGCTACAACTTGACCCCTCTGCCCCTGATTTTATTAACAATCTTCTCTTTTGTCTTTCTGAAAATATTCTTGCTTGTTCTTAAACCAAATGAGAGCATTGTGAGCACAGCTCATTTGTACCACTGCTTGGAGAATTGGGAGCTTGAAAAACTGTTTCCATTTCCTGATAGCCTTCCATTTTCTCTTGTAAAACTTCAAATCAGACTGAACTTTTCAAAAAGAAGTACTTCAAAGTGGGTCGTAAAGTTTAGATTGTGTTGCATATGAACTCAATTTTTAGCAGTTAATTATAGGTCTGTGAACATTAAAAACTTTAGGAGGTAACTAGCAAAGTTCATATCTAACACAGAGAAATGTGCAGTTTTCAGAAAGTGAAATGAGATGGTGAATTTCTCCTAAACTACATTAACAAAAAAAAATCTAGCTGATTAATGTAAACTCTTGCCATTTGCAAGTATTTAATATGCATACTGACAAGGTTTCATGTTAATTTGATAAACTATTTTGAATAAAGAGAAAAAGGTTTTCATTCTTTGAAAAATGTTTCAAATACAGATCTGGTTGCACTCCTCTAGCACTTTGAGAATTTCTTCCAGAAAATGCCTTTGTTAGAACTCATATTTTTGAGTATTGCTGTTTTTTGGTAATTGTGTATGTTTGTGTATGTGTGGTTTTTATAGTTGGTTGGTTGGCTGGTTGTTTTTTGTTTTTTGGGGGTTTTTATGTGTGTTTTATTTTGTTTTGTTTTGTTTTGTTTTGTTTTTTGTTTTGTGTTTTGCTTTGTTTCGTTTTATTTTGTTTTTATTCAATGACTCTAGGCTAGTATTTCCAAAGGCATGCAGACCAAATCTCTCCCACTGCACCTCAAAAGTGTCAGAGTTCAAGGGAAATTTTTTTTGTTTTCAGTCTAAGCCCTGAAACAGTAAATTTAGAGGTGAGTATCCAGAAAGTATCCCATTTCCTGGGTATTTTCCTAGTTCTGTTTGCCTTTCACCAAGCTCATATGTGCATGAATAAATTATTAAGAAAAATTAAGAAAAATACCTGAACTGTCAATTATGCTTCTAACCCATTCCAGAATTTTTACTCAAATACCATGAACTTTTTCAAAATGATGAAATCATCATTGTAAATAACCTTGGATAAAAAAGAAATTCTATAGGTTTTTTTTTCATTTTGGTGGGATTTTTAAAATGTCTAGTTTGAGGAAATTAGCTAAGCAAAGCTTGTCTTCACACGAAAGTCACACCAAAGTAATTTGAATCGCTTTATAAATCGATTTTGTTAAACCGATGTGAACCCTTGTTTGGACACTCCTAAATTGATTTTGTCCTGGCTTTTATTGATTTAGCTTAAGTCAGGAAGGAATTCACTTAAGATAAATTAATGCAAGTCTGAAATAAAAAGTGCCCACATAGGTTTGCATGGGCTTGCTAAATTGATTTTAAAATGCACTTTTAATTAAAGTGATGTAATTTTGGGTAGGCCAGGCCAACACCAGAGAGAGAAATCTTTGGCTTGCACAAATGATGAGCTCTGTCATGTCCTGAAATGGCTTTAGGTCTGGTTCAAGGTATTACAAGGTTTCTGCATTGATAATTAAAATAGTTTATATTAACTTTACAAGTGTATAGCTCACTCCACTCAGAGCAAATACACCTCTTCTCACTCTGATAATTTTCTATTTTTTTCCAATCATCAATATTGTTTCCATTAAGATGAAAGATTACCGTGAAACAAAATCTGATTTCTGAACTTGCGGACTTTTCAAAATCCACACACAGATTTTAGCTTTTCAGCTCTCTGCTGCCTTTAAGCAAAACCATCTCCAGGACAATTTCCTTCACATCACACAGGCATTGATTTTGAAACAGGCAAGCACCACTTGCATATTTGGGACTAATTTCATGTTGAGGCACAAGGGGACATTTGCTGGCTTCATAACTAACGCTGCCTTGCTAGTGTAAAGCAGTCAGTTTTCATTGTGCTGCTAATTGTTGAATTTCTGTGTGCACTTCAATACACAATTACCAATTTCCCCTCAAATCTATTTGTCCAGCAAAGAGGGTCTAGACACCGGTGGCCTTGCAAAGTAACCCTGAATAATGATTGGGAAAACAGGCTGTAACCTTCAGGATGCTGTCTGGAATTGGCAATCAAAATCTGGGATTATGCAGAAACCTCTCTCTCAGGATGTGCCTTGTTTGCTGAACTCCTGCTTGATGCAAAGTACAGTTTGAGGGAATCTGCTTTACAGATTGACACCTGGAAATCGCCCCCATACCCAACTCCCTGATCTCCCAGGAACAGAAAATAACAAAATTACACATTTCCAGAGACAAAGCTCTTCATGGGACAGTAATCATAGCTGGTGTTGGATGAGCATCCCTGCTGAAGGACTTCGCAGTTTCTTTGTTCCTGTGGCATTTCCGCCTCTTTCCTTTGATTGCTCTGCAGGAATACTATGCCCCGGATTCCTGAAGTTCATTTCACTCATAAACCACGAGACTTTTGCTAATTGCGGGTCTGGCAAAGCAGCTTTGGCATCACTGAATCAACCAGCTGTATTTTCCATGGAAGAGTTGTCATCTCTCTGCCATCATCTGAATAAGTAGCTGAGCTTGGCCAGTACCCATTTCCTTCTGTGTCTCCCACAGGTAGGAAAATAGAAAACAGATAACCTTCATCTGCACAGTCCCTGTAATGCCCTATCTTAACCTTTTCTACACACGCACACAAAGTATTGCCAAGTAGAATAATGCAAACAACAAAAAATGGAAAAGTTTGAGAAACTACTTTGTTGTTTGTATTATTCTACTTGGCACTATCTCCATCTAGCCCACATCTTGGCTTAAGTCAGGAAGCCAGCTGGCAATATTACAAGGGTGGGACAGTGGACTCCTGCTTTTTAGGTAAAGCATTCCTACTAACACCTTTTGGAATGAGATTTACCCTTCTGTTGCTGCAAGTTCTATTTGTAATGCATTTCTATATAAATGTTCTATATCAATCCCTCATTCTGTAGCTGGGTATTTGCTTTCTCTTCCCTAAGAGCTGAAGTTTGTACTTCTTGTATTTAATTTCATCTTGGTCACGTGAATGTTGGAGAGATCCATAGAAAGGTCAAGTGGGATGGGTCTTTGAGGTTAAACTGCCTCATTGTCAAATTTAGTTTGAGGCATGATTGTGCAATGGAATAGAATATTTGCAAAATATTTATTCCTGTCACACCTGTGTTTTTTCAAATGTATTTTTAACACTGGACTGTATTTTAACAGTGAAAAAAAATCTCTGCTGAAGTCTTAAGATTACTGAAGCGTAAAAAAAAATATTTAAGAAAGAAAGGTACATTTACTGGAGGAGTCATTGGCTCAGGTTCCACTGCCTGAAGAATGCCTACACGCCTTCAGTGACCTCTTGAGCTTCATTAGTTAACTGTACTGTCTTGCTCACACTTTTGTTTATTTTTTGTTATTGTCCACAGGCATTCATGTCTTCTGTGGCTGCTGTATTGCACTGAAGCAAATCATGGCAAGTCTGAGGATTTTAATTTTCTTATTCTTGACTTCAGGGGCTTTTGGAATGGGTTAATCGTTTCCTTAAAAGGAGTTTTTCCAAATTTATTTTCACCTAGAATGTTGTGACTGTGTCACACCTTCTTTTTTACAGACACACATAGATTCCACAATTAGGCTTTTCTTTGCTATGATTCTTAATTTTTCTGTAATTTTGAACAGCAGTAGCTACCAAAGGCACCCCTTTTGAGACTGATGGTTACCTGTGCAAATTGAAGACATACAAATTCAGCCTTCCATCAAGAAAAAAAGAGTAAAAAAAAAACCTCAAAACCATGAATTATGACACCAGCAACAAATAAAGCATATTAAAAAAAAAAAAAAGGAATCATATATGGGCCCTTAATATTGCCATAATGGCTACAATACCACTGGGGCTTGGTTAAGTGAAGGATGTGACAAACATACATACTACCTGCTTGTGGTTTTTGTCTTTCTTTGATTATTGTGGCAAACTCTCCTGCAAGAAAATATTTGGTGTATTTTTGAGTTGGCTTGCAAGACTTTGAAGTTCAAGACCATGCACCAGATTTTTACCCTATTCAAACCACCTTGGATTTGGAGAAACTGAAGACAGATGCTCCCTGAAAGCAGAAGAATTTGAGAGAACAAAGCTTTGTATTATAGAACTTCAGAGTCTATAAATGTTAAATTTGATCAGATTTATTATCCCTTATTCTTTTCTTAGAGGTCTCTCTGGTCAACACTTGCTCTGTTTGGCAAAGGGTAACAAAAAGTTGGGAATCAAGGAAAAATGCATTATTATTCAAGGTTTTCCTTATTGTGCAGTTAAAAAATAATTCTATGCAGAACAAGCTTAAGAGCAGCAGATACCTAAGAAGCTGTCAAATAGCACTGTTAACTATAATAATTTATCCTATAATTTAATGTAGCCCTGACCCCTGTCATAAGTTAATACACCATGAAGAACAGAGTGCAAAAAACATGCTTATTAATGAATTGGAGAAATAATGTGACATTGTTTTTTGCCATTTCCCAGGAAATATCTTAATATTGGAGTTAGCAGAGCCTAGGCAATTTTTACTATGCAATTATGTCTGTCCATATCTTACTAACTTGTGCTGTGATTAAAAGGTTTGTAATATTAATTATGCTATCTGACTCCAATTGTTTGATTCAAGCCAAAAGCAAGAGCATGGAGGAATTCTGCATCATGCACCCTTTTTTTTCCTCTATTTTTGCCAGTGGAGTGTCTTCATTTAAAATTCTTTGTGTATAAATGCTGGCTACAGATGTATACATTAACTGCTAGCACTATGTAAAACACATAATTCCTCAGAGACCATGCAGTGCCCCAATTATTCTTTTACTAATGATCATCTCTTCTGGTTGATAAGTGGCACAGGGCCCTAAATATATTGGAGCTGTACTTCTAGAATTTCTCTGCATAGAGGCAGGGGATTCATGTGAGGATTAAAATGCAGGGGAAAACTGGATCTTGGTGCTGTGATTGTGTTCCACAATTTTCTGTACCATTTTTGTAGCCCTAGTCCTGTCATTGCTGCTTTGGCCCAGGTCATATGCTGGGCTTTAATTACCAGAGGAAGTGTTTCTGCTTTTTGAAAATACCTGTCTGTATTTTCAAAATACCCACCTACTTTGGAACTACTTCTGAAAACCACAAATTAAATGTTAGGTATTAAATACTTTTCCTTCTGCACTAAATCTGCTTGCACATTGGCATTGGTAGTATGGAACTCTGCTTTAAAAATCCTGATGCTGAAGAATTATATCAAAATTGAGGAGAGGTTCCTTTCGTAGCTGGACTGGAGCCGTACTCTGAGTTTTCCTTGACACTCCCCAATGTGTCTTGAGCTGAGAAGTTTCAGCCAGAAGGAACTTTTGCTAAGAATAATGACATCTGTGGAAAGGTACAGCTTTAGGACAGTGAGTGTCTCCAGAAAAAGGAGATCCACTCAGCAGACAACTTCCATGGGGGTTCCTATTGCTGTGGCCACAGTGCTGGCAAAGAAAAAAAATATAAAACATGTTTCTAGACTAGGCATCAAACTACACTGCAGATTAGTTACACCATGAAATGGAGACAATTCTCCATTCAGCTCCATTTTTCAAAAATTAAGACTTTAAATTTTGGGGTTTTTAAAGTATCTGATTAAAAAAAAAACCCCACTCTTATATTCAACAAAATATTTCTTGATCATACATAGCTTTGGTTTTCAATCAAATATTTGGACATCAAAGCCAATGGGATTCTTGGAGAAACTGAAGAGGGTTTTTTGGTTTCTTTTTCTTTGTTTGTTGTTTGCTTGTTTATCTGTTTGTTTGTTTGTTTGTTTGTAACTTCCCATGGAAATGGACAGCCCTAAGCAATTTGTTCTTTCTGTATCAATTAAAACTAACAAGTTCTCACTGATATTGAATATCTGACCACTTGCTTAACAATGGACTTGATGTGGTAAATTCAGAGCATTTTTAAAAGGCATTGGTTTTTTTTTGCTTAAGCATTTATTAGGATTTCTTTGGACACCTACTTTTCTAGTAATTCTCCTGTAGAAGTGCTGGGTCATTTTGCACTCATTTGATTCCTCTGAGGTTTTCTAACTTGTCTTGTATACCTTGTTCAAGAGCAATGAAAGGGTTAACTGTCTGGGTGTTTTTAGGTTTGCACTGTGCACAGGGACTTGACATTTTCACACTAATTAAACCAGGCTGCCTCAGTCCCTCTGTACATGTAACTCATATTTAATTCAATGGAATTGTTGAGTGTGCATTGGTGGAAGAGTTGGGTCCATATTTGTCCTATTGTGATAATCAGGAAATGTCTTATCCAGTGGTACATTTAATTTACCCGTAGTCTGAATATGGAAATATTCAAGTCTTTGGAATATTTCATTTAAATTCAATACTTGTACCAAAGAGAGAAGTCTTAAAGACTTCCCTTAATCCAAACTTCCCATAGTTTGGATTTGGAACATGTTTTAGAGCACCACATCAATAAAATATTGCTGTTGTTGCTGATTTTGTTGTTAGCATGCAATATGAGTCACACTTATCTTCCCAATGTGTAAGACTTTAAGGTCCATGATATTTCATGGATTTAATTTCATATTCAAATGCATATTTGCTGGAATCCCATGCATCCTTTTCCTTTTAGTTACAGAAAATATGAAGATTTTGGGGTTTGCAAAACAAAAACCAGGTGCTCTGGATGCCTCTACACTTAAGGTCAGACTCGCAACATAGTAATTAGAGAATCATGGACTGGTGGGAGCTGGATCTTGGAGGTCCCCTTGTTCCAACTGCACTGCCATGGACAGGGACACCTTGCACTAGACCAGGTTGCTCAAAGCCCCATCCAGCCTGGCTTTGAACACTCCCAGGGATGGGCCATCCACGAATTTTTGGGCAACCTGTTCCAGTGCCCCACCATCCTCACAGTAAAGAATATTTTCTTAGTGTCTAAATCTACCCTCTTTCAGTTTAGAGCCATTCCCTCTTGCCCTTGTAAAAAGTGCCTGTCCAGCTCTCTTGAAAGCCCCCTTTACGTACTGGAAGGTTCTTCTCTTCTCCAGCTGGAACCTCAACTCTTTAATAGAAGCCTATCTTCATAGGAGGGATGCTCCTCTCCTTGATCATCCTCTGAACTCATTCCAGCAGGTCCATGACTTCATGTTGGGAGTTCCAGAGCAGAACTCCAAGTGGGGTCTCATGAAGAGTGGTTCTCCTTTTAATCCTGACCCAGAAGCTCTTGGGTGGCCCCTCATCCATTCCCGCACTCCAGAGAGTGACAACCCCTCCTTGTCTTCCTGGTCTTTTCTTTCCAGAGAACCCTGTATCTCTCTATTCCAAGGTTCCAGTCAGATGAGCCATCCCAACCCATCTCTGGGATGCCAATGAGATCCCAGCACTCCTGCCTCATTCCTCTTCTTCCCCACCCTGTGTGCATTGAGGCATTTTGGCTGAACAGGTGACCTTCACTTGGATGAAAAACACTTCAATTCAAGCTTATTTTGAGCTCTTTAAGTACAATTTTTGCCTCAATCAATACAAGAAAATACAAACTACAGAGGAACAAAAGAACCCTCTGCTGCTTTCCATTTCAGTATAAAAACATTTAGCAGCTAAATAATCATAGGGTGTTACATCTATTCCATCTTTAGACTGCTGCGAGCACTCACTGGTGTTTACAATTTCTTCCTTAAAGTCTGTGGAAATGTTGAACTATGTGTCTTAATATAGTTTCTTACATTTTAGTGAAAAGGCAGCTGTAGATGTCATCATGACTATGGACTTTTATAGTGCTGTAAAAATTCAGTGTCATCATAAATTCATGCTGCTGAAAATGTCGACATTTATGGCAACTTCTACAAGGACATATTTTAGAATTATATTAAAACTTTATGCAGCAACTTTTATTTAGTTAAAAAAGTAAGATTATAAAGCCAAACATTTACTCTCATTTTTGAACAAAGAGGCATGACAAACAGTATATTAAAAAGGGAGAAAAATGAAAAGGTTTTGTGAAACAGATCAGTCAGACTCTCAAAACATAAGACTCTTGAATCCTATTTATCTGAAACTGTGTAATTGAAGCAAATAATTGATATTTACATATATTGTCCTTAACATAGATTGTGTATGATTTGGTCATGTATCAAATGTAGAGAAATTATATAACAGAACACTGCGTTGAGGGCTCAGTGTCTCTTATGTGATTAGCACTGGAAAATCCTTAGTTTTACCTGTTTTTTTTAGGACTTCTAAAGAAAGTGAACTTCATGATTTCTGGTAAGATTGAGAAATAATGGAAATCTGTGTTCTTGTATCTGCTAAAGTTTGAGCTGTGATGCTGCTGTACTTTGGGGATCTTGCTGAAAGGAACTGCATGGACCCCAAATTACCATAACCCTGTCCACTGAAACTTCCCACCCAGGGACAGTTCCTTGAGAATCCCCTGATCCAGATCTCCTACACTCAGTTAAACCATTGATTTCAGACAGATTATTTCACAGAAACCAGCCAAAAGAAAATGTGACAGAAGTGAGTGAAGGTAAATTGCCTTTTGGGTTTGTTTTTTTTTTTCTCCTTGAAGACATTCAGGAAGTACCAACTAACTTTTCCTGAGTTTCCATCAACTTTCCTTGAAGCAGCTTCAGAGACTGATGTACCTCAGAGAACAAAATATATTGAGTATTCTCTCAAAACAGTGACATTTATGTTTCAGCAGAGCTTTAGGGACTGAGTTTAGGGACTGAGCACATTCCTATGAAGTTGGTGAGATAGCCCTATTAATTTCCCTGCAGCAATAGCTGCCACTAATACTGGAAAGAACTGAATCAAAGGCTTGAACTTTTATACTAATGCATAAAGAAGATATGGAATGAATTTTATGACTCCTATGCTCAGTTTTGCCTAAATTTTATGTATAGGAACAGTATTTCTCTAAGTTTTAATGGCAGTTTTACTTAGGCATCTCTGCAGTTTTCCATGCACAGCTATCTAGCATGTGTGATTCTGTTCTCAGGCTAATGAAAAAAGCCACAAAACTGGAGTCTCTCTGAAAGAAGAGCTAAATAGTTGCAGTAAAGGAATATAAAAGAGATGGCACATACAGTAAATAGTCTTCTTTCTCAAGGGGTTATCCACAAAGTTGCCTTGCCAATCATTTCAAAGGCTGAGAATGTGGAATGATATTTAGTTGGCTTAATATCTTAGATATTTTTTTAATGTGATGTGGAATAGTAAAATGCAGTGAAGAGGTCTTTTTTTCCCCTCTTACGGTTGTCAAAATTTGAGATAATTTTTAAGTAAAGGAGCAAAAAGACGCATATGCTTGATACAGAAGAAATGTCTGTTTGCATCTAATAAATTATAGAAAAGTTCAAAGACAGCTTAACCTTGTAAAAATGTTACCTCTGTAATGCTGCCAAGATCAGTAGCTGTATGAATTATTACTTTGACTAGCACACATGACTTTTTTCAGATTTTATCCAACTTATACATTCGTTAATTGGTGATTTTCATATGCTGGTGATTTCATAAATTGATGATTCATCTCCTCTTTCATTCAGAATCCCTGCTTTTAAAAGCCTCATGCATCTTTCTCCCCTCAGAACCATAACATTCAGCTCAGGCATTATTTGGTGAATATTCCAGATTCACTGAATTCCAAATCAGAATTTATTGGAAAACAATAACAATTATTTTATGCTCAGTATCTAACATCAAATATAGAACCATAGTAATAGCCTTCTGTTAATTTGTTAATAAGGTTGCTCTTCCCATTGTAGCAAACATGTTGAAGTTATTTCCAGAAACAGAACTGGGGTCCACATAGATAAAAATTTTCTTTGCAAGAGTGGACAACGTGTTTTGAAGTAAAATTTATAGAGTAGTTAATTATGATAAAAGTAATTTTTCTCATTCTTTGTAGAGAGAGACTTTTGAGACCACATTTAAACTTTCACCTGGTATTCTTTTTATTAACATGATCTATTGATTCTAGATACCTTGCTTACCTTGCCCATGGATCCATGGGGATGTTTGGCCTCATATCACAGTGGGTTTAAAAAGAAACTTTTGCTATTCATTAAATATCCCACCTGCCTGGGTTTGAAAAGTCGTCTCTTCCGCATTTTGAAAATGCGTTATCACATTGAAAAATGTGTTTCAATGTTGGACAAATGTACCTCTTCTTCTGAAAGAGAAAAGCTTCCCAGCTGCATGATCAGGCACATAAGGCATCACTCCTATTTTCCCAAAAGCTTCTCCCTTTATTAGTTGTATGAAATGCAAAGATATAGGGCCATGTAAACCAATAATAGCTATTCAGTCTAAACTCTAAGGATAACTTACTACGGGCACTGGAGGCTGAGATAGGATGTTGGATTTGCATACATGCAGTATATGGAGAACTGTTCTGTTTTATGGAGCAGCAATCATATTTAGTTTAATGTCTTATAAGTGCCATAAAATGACATTAAGAAATTTTGCTATTTGGCTGGTGAACAATCTAAGCAGTGGTGTTAACTCATCATAACACCCTTACTCTGAAAGCTCAAGCCTCATAAAATCTGGGATATAAATATGCCAGCTCAACTAAACGAGATCAGAGATCTTGCATATATCTTTTCATAGGGTGGCATCCAAAATCCTACTGTTCACCTAAATCTTTTAAGAATTTCTACAATTTTTAGGCTGCTGGGGAGTCTTAATCTCATAAAAATCACAGTCTTGCCCTTTTGTTTCTAATCATATCCAGTAACTTAGCAGACAACCTGTCAGATTTTGGGCTTCACCTCAGTGCTGGTAGATGTGACATGACCTCAGAGAGTCCTGAGCTTTTTGAAATGGCAGATAAGTAACAGGAAGCATTTCTAGGTAATCTCAAATGATATTAGATGATTTCTGGAGTGGAGGAACTAAAGCATGAGGTAATGACAATAACACAATTGCAACAGCACATTAATCACTTTTCTTTTCTTTTTAAAGGAAGATGATTAATGTTTGAGATTCCCTTTAATTTTTACTTGAAGATTTAAGGCTGGCCTGACATAAACCTGAATAGTGTCTGATGATGCTAATCATGAGCTCCTCCAACCCAAAATAACAGCAGCTCGAGTTCAGGACCCGTCTGCATGCTCATTGTTCATCTATGTTTTGATTTGTGTCCTTCTCCTGATTCATTAGGATCTTCCAGGTGGCAGCAGGTGGAGTTTCAAATGTTACATAGCAAGGACACAGATTTTGCTCCTGGCTAGGCTGGCAATCTATATTTGCAATGAAAAAACAGGCTCTCTAAGCCTGAATGCACTGGCCTTTCAGTCCTGCACCAAAACTCCATCTGGGCTGTGCTTTCCAATCAAACTCCTCCCATCTTCTTCATGATGGATTTTGACTCCATATGGGTCTCCTCTAAATTTTTCTGCCATTTCACAGAAGATGAGTAGAGGTGATGTCCAAGAAATCATTTGCCCATGGTGACAATTTGCCAGAAGCTGAGAGGAACCTTCTAGCAAATCTGGAATGTTCTACAAGAAGGGCTCCTCACTTGGGGACACACACCCAAAATACCTTTTTTATGTTAATGGCAGCTAAAGGTGTGAGATGCATGGAAGTCAGCTGTGTGCATCACTTTGTGGTCTGTAGTTTGAATTCCTTCATGACATTCTCATTAAAAGTTCTTGCTGCCAAATACTGTTTGCTTTTGCCTTTGGAGCTGTCTGCATTAACAATGAGAGACTCATCTTGAAAATTATCTACCTTTTTACAGTTGTGTCTTTGTGTCTGATAGGCCTTGAAGTTCCACCTGGGTTTTGTTCTCTAAAATTGTTTTTAAGATCAGAAAAAGTATTTCGGATTAAAATTTTCCATCTGCATAGTAAGTTTTCTTTTGGCACTGTTCAGGAAAAAAAAGTATGTTTTCAATAAGCTTCATTAATATATCAAAAATTCATATTAATTTTAAAATTAGACATATGCAGACTAATTCAGATTAATATTTTAATATCAGCTAAAAGTTCATGGCTTTACTGGAGGTTTTAAGAGTCTGAGTAACTTTGTTCACATGTCTTCTCTAGTGCTTTCTATTAGAAGAAACAAGAAAGAAGTGTTGTTTTCACAGCATTTCCAGTCCTCATGGGAGTACCAAAAGTCTCATTTCCAAAATGTGGCCTTTTATGTCATCACCTTTTTTTTTTACCTAGAGACCTGCACTGTGTAACTCACAATTTTACAATATTTAGAAATTCAGATAAATTTTAAATAAGCGTCTCTGCTTCTGGTGATCATTCAAACAGTCTCTCAACCTTTTTAAGTTCACCCATCACGAGTTAATATCACATTAAAAACTGACAAATAATGTCGCATTTCATTGTGACTTGTACATGTTAGGTAACCTGCCCATTAATTATCTGCTGCTTCTCACTTAGCATCATTCTCTTCCCATAATAATAAAAGGACTAAAGACTGGATGCAGCTAAAATTAGTTTTTTATTAGTAGACAACTGAGTCTTCCTCATATTCTGTAACCTGGAGGAACAGAAAAGCATTTTGATTATGCGCTATGAAAAATTTATTTAATTCATGAAAATAAAATACCATTATAAGGCAGTAAATACATCTAAAGTGAGTCAATTTTGTTCGCTCAAAAAATACTTTTTCCTGCAACAAATACACTCTTACAGGATTTTTTTTTTTTACTTTGGTAGAAATTATTTGATAAAAAAGAAGAAAGGAAAGTGATTTCTTTTGCTTCTCTTTTCTAAAAGCATAAACTTTTTTGGCTTTCAACAGCCAACAATATTGAATAATGCTTTTCCCTGGTAATGAAAAATATTTTCATCAAATCACCAAAAGCATTTCCAGTGCTGATCGTTCTGCCTTCACTGGGAAGAAGACGGTGAGATTTTGACTTCTGTAATGGCGCTGCACAAGGAAGAGGAAATCACAGGGTCTCCATTGTGAAACACTCCTTCTTCAAAGTAAGTGTTTTTCATACTTTTATCAAAGACAAAGGCACTTGAGATGAAAGGTCTTTTTCTCTGTTGCTCTGTAGACTCACTGGCACAAGCACAAAGCAGTTGCAACTTGATACTAAATGTGAATCGTATAATTTGCACTAATTTTGCATTTCTGATGGAGGGCAATCTGAAGAAAATTAACCTGGGCTTTATTAAAGCACACATACAATTCTTATCTTTGTGGGTGGGAGATAATTGTATCTTTATGGGTAGTTTTGATACACACACAGAGCCACACAAAGCAAATTAATGGGGTTTGAGATGCATTTCTAAATGAACTGAACAAAAGCCTTTAAACAGCTTTGATCCCTCATGTCCTCATTACATCAATTTGAGGCTGATGTAACCAGAGGGAAGAGTTGCTGATCATGAAGGCTCAAGGGGTCTGTCCTTCAATGGGGCTGTGCACAGTGTGGAACCCCAGGGTGAGGTGAAGGCAGTTTTCCATGTCCCCCTTTATCCCTGTAGATAATGGGAACACACCCCAATTGCCCCAGAAATTCCCCAGAAGGTGGGTGCTTCACTCTGGTGCTGCTCAGGAGCTTCCCAAGGTTCAATCCTAACTCCAGATCTGACACAGAAAGCACCATGGCGTCCATGCTGTCAGCCTGGATGGAGCTGGGACTTCCAAGTCCAGTTCCTCACCCTCACAGCTACTCTGGGCCTCAGTTCTCTGCCTCTTTGTTTTCTTTGTCCTGGTGCTTGAAGACCGAGTTCATGCCAGCTTGGAGAGGGTCTGGGGGAATGTGGTGCACAAGGCCCCACTTTGTTTAAAGAGATCTAGTTATAACATTTCCTCAACGAGACCAAACATCCTAAGACTCTCTCTGGGAACAATTTCTTGTTATTGTTGGCATTTATTGCCTGATAGTTTCAGTCCTTTACCATCTTGCTGTTTACAAATGGATCAAAAGGCAGTGCAAATCATTAGAACCAGCAGCGCAAAGTCGCTCGTTTTGGCAAAATCCCGCCTGCTGTCATTTTCTATAGTTAAGACTTTTGCCTGAAGCCTTGAATGCCTCACCCTGACACCAGCCTGCAGTAATTAATCATTAAACAGTGATTGAGGCAGTGGACCCCAGAAAATATCTTCATATTCTACCATATGCTGAAGCCAGCTGCAGCAAGCACTTGGAGAGCAGCCGCACAGAGGAAAACGCTGCCTGACAGTCCCCTGCTGTGAAGTCCAAGCACAGAAAGCCTCTAACGAAGGGCCATAGACAGACTGTTTGCTTGTATTGACCTTCATTACCTGAGATTGTTTGGAAGGCAAAATGTCAGTGTTAATGTGCTAGAATTTTAAGCATTATCGCGTTTTAATGACTGTTTCCAGCCTCTCGCATACTCGCGATGCGGAGCAGAAACGGGGATTAGTGCAAGGAAAGGTTATAACAACAATAACAACAACAATAATGAGGAATGGGCAGATGTGTTTTGCTTAATTTCAGACTCCCCCGGAGCATCTCAGATTTGGAACCGAGAGCGCTTTTCACCCACCCGAGGTTCAAATGTTTTATTTGGGGCTGGCCCAGTGCCACGTCTGGGCAGTGACAGGCCACAGCAGCCAAGCAGGGCTGGGAGGGAGCTGACTCCAGCTCTGCTGAGCCCTGCTGGGCTGGCAGGTCCCTGCAGAAATGCTGGGGTCATGCTCAGGGTGGGGGAAATGCAGTGAGCATCCTCTGTATTATGGTGTTGCCAGAGCTGGGGCATTTGAAGGCTGCACACCAATATTGTGGTTTCAGAAGTCCCACAAATCACAGAATCACAGGATGGTTTGGGTTGGAAGGGAACTCTAAAGATCACATAATTCCAAACACCTTGCACTAGACCAGGATGCCCAGTGAGACACAGGTATTTTCCTAAAACCCATGGGCATCCTGGATTTACCTCATTCCCCTTCCACACTTTTTCTCCATTGTGAGCTCTGCCCTCCACCTGTTCCATACAAGCAAACTGCCAGCGGTGAAAGAGGCACCTTTTATGGGTTGTCCCCTTCAAAAAAATGCAGCTCTTTATTAGAAAACACAGAATGCCTGTCATTTTTGCTACACACTGACATTTCTGCAGACACACTAGGAATGTTTTAAAGGCTGAGAGCTCTAGTATTTTTTTGCAAACTTGCCTCCTAGGCTGCATGATGGCACCTTCCTTGCTCAGAGTGCTGGAAAGTGTCTTTCTCTGACTGCTTTGTGTGCTTCTGTTTGCTTTTGCAAACATGAGTCTCCATCTGCAGCCTTCCTTAAGAACAGAAAAGAACTTTTAGGAAAATATGTTGTGGGGATCCTGCGGATCTCACTTTTCCATTAGAAATCCAGGAAGCATTTTTCCCTCCTTTATTCTTGCTTTCCAAAAGAAGTTGATCACTCCTATGTGGCATGAAATATCTTTGTTTCCAGTGGACTTTTATGCCAACAGCAAGAGATATAGCACTGAAGAAAGTAATTTTCCGTGGAAATTATAGCTGTACTGTGATTATTTTTTTGCCCCATGACATTGTAGCATTCAAAATTTAAATGGCTTCAAAATAAATTCTGGGAAACTGATGAAAGGAAAGTTCAACTGAAATATTACAGAGTCAGTCTCTGGCTCAGAACTGTGATTGCACTGCATTTTTTGCTAATTTGGAAGGTGAAAAAAACATTTTGGACCCTGCTCCTTTTTTCTCTCTTTAAGTATTAGCTACAGGTGTCTTTCATTGAGAGGGACTTGAGACAAGCACATCTTTCCTCTGCCTCATTCTTCCATGGTGAAAAGCAGGACAGGTTCAGATCATGGCTAAAAACAGGGGACCAGACAGTCCTAAATCCAGTCTCACTTGTGAGGGGTTACACCTCAGTCTCCCAATACCTCCACCCAGGAAAAAACCTACTGGACTATGCACATCTGGCATAAAAAGGGCAAGACTTCTTCTGTTTTGCTGAAAGAAGAGAGACGGTTTTATTTTTAAATTGTTCAATAAATGATTAAACAGCATTTTTCTGTGAATACTCTTGGGAATACGGGTTCAGCTGGCCTTCCACTTTTTTTTCCAAAGGCCAGGTTCCTTAAAGGATTTTCCATAAGGCAATGTGAACTTCTGTGAGACCAGTCTTTGCTCAGGGCATAAAGAGAATTATGACTCTGGAGAAGGATGAGGTCTAGATTCAACCAGGGTCTCAGAGGGAGCTTGAGGAGCCCTAAGTCTTCTGCCTTTTTCTTTTATTTAAAAAAATAAAAGTTAATCAAGGTGCTTTGAGATGTCTCATTTGTAAAACTAGGCAAATGTTATAAACAGTTGTGTTCTGCTACCAGATATGTTTCAATCAGAGATTAAGAGCAGCTTTATTGGGCAGACACTGTCATTCTGGTACTTTGATCAGCCTGTCTTTATGTGTGATCTCAAATTAATCAGAAAAACTTAACAGAAGTTTCTTTGCCACTAAAGTGACTCACACCAACACAGGTGCTCCCCATACACTCTTTTCCTGTTGTTTTTAAATTACTGACAATAACAGTATGATTCATGTGTGGTTTTTTTAGGTAGAGGTTAAAAAGTTCTAGTTCTCACTCTGTTCAGTTAAGAACATTTCAAAAATATTATAAAAATTAAGTGAAATGATACATGCATACTTAAACACACAGACTGACCTCTTTGTCTTCAAGTAATTCCAGAAAATAATCAGTGATTTACCAACTCTATTTTTCAGTTGAATAAAATAAGCTACACAAGACGGTTGCACAATAGAAAAAGATTTATGAAGATAGAATATCATTGTTTCATGTCCAGGATCTGACATTATATTTGCATAGTCAGAGGTCTATTAATGGTCTCTTGTTTTTAAGTTTATTAGATTTGAGATTAGTTTGATAGGAACTGGTGATTTGGATTGTTTTTGTAGCATTTCAATGTTTAGAATTATTAAATTTATGTATGTTTTAATAAAAAACATATGTACACCTACATTTAAATTCACACATATAAATATATTATGTTATATAAAAAAAGATTATTATATTGTTTCATTATGTATATCTACAGATTTATTTTAAATAAGAGGTTTGGGGACTTCTTTCAATTACTATTATTACTGCTACATCAACACTATGCACTGTAATCATTACCAACCCACTGCCATATTAAATACAAAAATGTCTTCATCTCTAAGTTTTTACAGTATGGAAAATAATAGAAGTGAACTGCTTAATGGGAAAAATCAGATTACAACTGTCTACTATACTGGCTATGACCGGGTATCATCCTCAGGATATGAGCAGAGTATTATGGAGTGTTTCATAAGGATTCTGGCAGTTCAGAGTTTAATTGAGATGTCTGAAAAAATCCACTGAGGTAACTGCAGATGTTTCAGGTTACTTCTCCTGAGTGCAAGGAGAAGCTTCAAGAGGAAACCACAGGATCTTTTGTAAAAGTTGCTTGTTGAAGAAAAGCCCAGGGAGCTCCTTTTTGTGCATTCAGGGAAGGGCTACAGGTGAGGTAAGGTGGGCTGAGAAACACCTGGCAGTGCAGATGCAGATGTGCATCTTGTGTCCAGAACAGGAGACTGGCAGGGAGCTCTCTGCAGCCCTTGCATAGATATCAACAGCTATGCCAGGGCAACAAAAACACAGCAATCAAAACAAGTGGAAAATATTAAACTGCCTGTTTGGGGAAGGCAGGTTCTATCTTAAAGGTATAATAAATATTCAGCTTATTCATAGTTATCCTGTTCCTGAGGAGATTAGCACGAGACAGATCATATTGAAATATCTGCTAATTATTTTATTTTTGCTGTAGCAGAGAAAAACCAGCTATGACCCAGGCCCCTTGTTCTCATGTGTAAGTATTAGTAGTCCTGACAGAATTTAGTATTTATGTTAGATAGACTGAATGGAGAAGAAAATAAGACTGTCAAACCATGTTTTTCATGTAAGGTACAAAGGAAGAAAGACTTGTACAAGGGAGTATTTCAACGGTCAGAGAATTATACTTCTTTTTATCATTCTCACCCTGTTTTCCATCACCCTTCTTCACACACGAGGCAGGGTAGCAATGCACTTTAAACACTTAAATTTATTATAAATATGATGTGCTGGATATCAGTTGCATGCAATAAACAAAACCATCAGATACCAGATAGAACAGAGTGAAAGGGTTGATTAAAATTTTGCAGTCCCTTCATTTCATTTTTTACAGAGAATCTGCCTAATTCAGAGTTTGTTGAATTTGGTAACTCAATTGAGAAAAAATTGCTAACAAGCTTCAGAGCTCCAATGAAGTTGGCTTGGGTCACCAGGCATGAAGACATTGGGGTATGATGAGGCCACAGGACTTGAAAAGTGCTTCAGCACTTCCCACCAGTATGTGATGAGACAAAGGAAGGGGAGTGCAATGGAAATGCAATGATTTTTTACTTGATCTGTGAAGAAATATTACGGGGAGATGATTACTTTGAGGTGTGATTGTCACTGTTAGAGGCCATCATGCATCCAAGGCCAGAGCTGAAGCTCTTGTTTTGTTTTGAAAATCTTCAAGTTTTGTTTGAAGATCCCCTTCTCTTCTTTTAGTCTTTACCTTTTATATCTGAGGGCAGGACAATGTGGCTTTGCTGTCTTCAGCAAGGGAGAACTATGTGAGGAACATCACAGAGAGGAATAACTGCACCATGTTCTCCTCTCCTCAATAGCTCCACTACAACCCAATGTGCCTGCTTAATTCAAAAGGTTTCCCTGGGTCTAGAAACACTGGGTTATTTAAAATCAGCCAGAAATTCCATTACCAAGGAAACAATTAAACAATAACGAAGTTTTGGTGCACCACTCCATGACTACAAAGAAAGCCACCACTAAACTGCTGATTCTTCCCCAAATGAGATGCAGAGTCTGGATGTGCTCATTTACTGCAGCTTTGGAAAAGGAGAACTCTGAAAAGACTACAGACAACATAATACGAGGCAGGATGTGGAATATCTTTGCCTGAAAAATAAGGAGAAATGTATTATTTTACGTCATTTCCAAAAATGGGCCTGATAGGGCTCATTAGGAGAGCAGCTCAATTGTGCTGTTGCCTGATTTGAGAGGGGCACACCGACACAGAGCTCTTATTTCAGGGGAGTTGAGTGTGGGAAATGGGCTGTAATCAACAAGCTACAGGCGTATGAAAATACATTTGATTGTCAAGGAGCCATATCAACCAAATTCATTGAAACATCCAAGAGGTGAGAGTAGGGCTTAGCAAAACATTTAAGCAATTTGGATTTTTTTTGTTGTTTTTTTTAATGTAGGGAACAGTGAAAGTATGAAGATATGAAGAAGGTATAAAGGTGACCTGGAATCCTATTTTATTGGCTCCCACGTGCATCCCCTAAAAAAGTAGACTGCTTCCTACTCTTTTTCATTATTTTTAATAAATCTTAACATAGAATTCACTGGAAGTAGAGGTATTTTGGGGAAAATGCAGTGTAGAAACTGTGGGTGGGGCGTTTCACCCTTTGTACTGGGAAAGTTATTAATGTTTCCTGGTAAACCATTTAAATTTATGGTGCCTGAAGATATTTATGTATGCTTCCCCAAAGTACAAATTTCATCAGTCTTGTGCTTTTTTCCTGAGGCCTTTTTCATAGCTCCATATGCAGATGATATCTAATAAATTGATTTATATTTCTCTGTTTCATTACAGAATTGCTTGTTATAAAAAATACCTCTTGTCTTTGGAACACCTGATTTTATAAACAATGAGTCAGTAAATGTGAATAATTAATAAGGCAGACTCTGCACTTCCAAGGAGCAGTCATGATAAAGTCTCTTTTAAAGGTATCTAGTTAACAAATTTCTTTAATACAAAATATAATAAATTCTCTTGCCTGTTAATAACCCTTTTGCTGTTCCCTTTTTCTTGATTTTGGAATAGTTTTGAGCTTCCAAAGGGATCCTTATGTGCAGTTTACGGAGCAAATAAGACTTTGAATGGTCTAATCAAAACAAACAAACAAAGAAAAATTAATTTAAAAAACAAACCAAAACAAGCAAACAAGCAAAACCCCAACAACTCTCTCTGTGCTTGGCAGCACATATTCTGTCTGAAGGAAAAAACAGGGTGAAACCTAGTCCTTACCCTAGTCCCCATAATTCTTCATTTTAAAGATAAATTTAGCTGCTCTGAGTGGACCCTTATTTTAAATCATGCTCTTCACTGTCATTTCAACGTTACCCATATACCATATTTTTTTTGCCTGATTATTTGTAAATTTGCCTTAGAGGGAAAAAAAAAAACCAAAAACCAAAACAAAACCAAACACACCCCAAATTGCTTACCCAAACTTGATGACTCCCATATTACAGGGACAGCCAAAAACCTTGACTCTGTGAACCCCACTTGAGTATTCCCACATGAATATATACTGTATTTCTCAAATGTTGGATAACACAGTCTGCAATATTTGCCTACCTACAGAAGGAAATTGTTGCTGCAATATTTACTGTAGGACCCAATGCAGTGAGGCACCCAAACTTTGCTATGGAAATCAACTGACTATTCATGAACGTCAGAGCTTCACTGCATGGAGGTCTAGACTGGCACTGAAAAGCTTTCCAGCTGCAGGAAGCAGCTGTTTGGAACTGTCTCCTCTGAGTGATTATGAGGATCTGGGCTTCAGCAATCCAGATGAAATGGATTTTTCAGAGGTTGGGGCCTGAGAAGGCAAATCATGCAGTAGCTTGCAAAAACCAGCCCAG
Organism: Petroica traversi; assembly: GCA_025920805.1. Classification (NCBI taxonomy): domain Eukaryota; kingdom Metazoa; phylum Chordata; class Aves; order Passeriformes; family Petroicidae; genus Petroica; species Petroica traversi. The sequence goes on along the minus strand of JAHLSL010000042.1, from coordinate 9,277,699 downwards.
AGTGCTGTGTTTGGAGAAGGGACTTAGGGTGAAGAACTCCTCCATACAGTAGCAAAGAGCATTTTGGCTGCCTTTGGCCTTTGAGTTTAGATTTATTCACTTCTGCAGACAAAGTTGTACATCCAAAATATTGAGTCTTACCTCCCCTCTTTCCTCACATAAGTCTGTGGAGAAAAAACATGCAAAGCTTCCATCCCTGGCCTGCTCTGGTGGTTCCTTGGGTTCTCTCCATCTCAAATCTGAAAAGAAAAAAAAAAAAATGGTGAAAGGAAAAAACATCGAAAAGAAATCTTCAAAGTGGCCTGAAATTTTTACTGTGGGAATATTTAGTACTGTCCTCAATATTAATGAGCAATTAGAGTGCAGTCCACTTGTCTCGAGCTCAAAGGGCAAATGTCCTGAGACACCCCTGAGGCAAAGCCAGCTCTGTGTCCCAGGAATGTTGTGTCAGGGAGAATTCTGCCTCATCCCTCTGCAGAAAACCTCCAGTGTGCTTATGATGCAGAAGGTAGAGGGATCAAAAGTGAAGTGTTTGCATTATTGCTACTTTGCAGAATAGAAAAAATAAATAAAAACACCAAACAACCAAAAAAACTCAACCAATCAAGCAAAACCAAAGTCTCACAAAAAAAAACCCGAAAAACCCAACCCAAAAAAGCCAATGAAAAAACAAAAAATCAAAACCAAACCAAAACAACAACAAAAACCCAAACAAAAACCCCAAACAAAATACCCAAAATAAAATAAAACAAACAAAAATACCCAAAATAAAATAAAAAATAAAAAAACAAAACAAAACAAAAAGCCCCAACAAAAATAGGCACCACCCCCCACAGAAACCAAACAAGACAAAACATAAATTTCATATTATTTATTTTCCAATCTTGGAGTTTAGTCTGCAAGGTTACATCTGTCCACAGAAGAAATAATCTAATATTGGTATGTGACCTATACTGTTAAGTGCCTTAATTATCTTGTGATCTCATAAGAAACAATAAATTTTCTCCTTTTGAAAATTGAGGGGGCTTTCTGTTTGTTTGTTTTTGATTTGAGATCAAAAAAAGAGCTGTAGTTTATAATTTTGTACCAGAAGGGGAAAGGAAAGGAAAGTTATTTGAGACCCAAAAATAGCCTTTAAATATATCATTTCAATTTGTCTCAGGTTCATTGTTAACTTTAATTAAAACATTAAGTAATATTATATACAGATTTTTTAAAATTATAATTATCTATCTTTTGACAAGCACAGTTCAGCCAAAATATATGCTATCAATTCTATTACTTGGATTGACATTCCTTTAATATCTGCAGATGGATGATTACTTTCCTATCTAATTAATAAAAAGTTTACACATCCAGTGAAGAAAAAAGCCTGTATATTTAATACCCATTATGGTGTCGGATTCCAGGCTAGAAAATACACAGCAGAGGACCAGTATATTCTGATATAACCTGTAGAATTCTAATTATTTAGGGGCAGAGAGAAAAAAAGAACAAGTAAACACACAATTTTTTTCAAAGTCAGTTATTCCTGTTTAGAAGAATAGAAAAGAAAAGTTTTCTTACATGGGAGCTGGCAAAATATGTGTGAGATTATGGCAAAATTCTTTATTTTAAAGAGACGGAAGTTCACCATTAGATGCCATGCCAATAATGCCTACCATGATATAAAAAAAAGAAAAAAGAAAATCGACCTAAAATCAGCTGAACCAACTCAACTCTGCTAGATCTGTCCCAGGTAAGAAGATATATTTATTCATGTTATTTATTTATAGGATGGCAGTCTTCAGGGAACCTGAGAGTTGCTTCAGTTCTTCCTGGAAGTCTCAGGAGAAATGCTGAGGGGTATCTCCTTCTCTCTGCTGCATGGAACATCCTGTTTACACATTATAGTTTTGCATCCCATGCAAAAACCATGTACAGGGGTTTGAACAGTAAATTTGACCAAAAGCTGTTGAGTTTTTAACTCAGAGATTTACCTACAACAAAGACAGTGCTGATAAAATAGATTTTGTTTGCACATTTTCAGCTGTTCTAAAATTTCTTCACATTTCCACTACCTTTTTTTAAATGGTCTTTGCTTTGCTTTTTTTTGCCTTCTATCTTATTCAAAACAAAAAGAAGAGAGAAAGAGAAAGGTACATGGAGACCTTAAAATATATTCTTTTCCAAAACAAAGCCTACTGGTTGAAGGGCAGAAAAAAATCCATTTCAAAGAGCTGAAATATTTCATTTTTTGTTTTCCTTGCAAACTATACATTGGAGAATATATCCACAATTTGCCCAGTTTTGCCAGAGAATATGAAAGAATATCTTCATGCTATGGCTACATCATTCAAGGCAACTTTGGTCAAATCTTTAACATGGAAATCATATTAAAAAGAAGGAAATTGTAGGAAATTTGCCGACAACACAAATCATAGGGGATGGCAAAAATTTGTTTCCTTGACAACATGACCACCCCAGAAGATGTTGATTTAAAAAAAAAAAATTGATTGATTGATTGATTGACTGATTGATTTAAATTTTATTTGTTTATTTAAAATTTTTCTTTCTTTCTTTCTTTCTTTCTTTTTCTCTCTCTCTTTCTTTCTTTCTTTCTTTCTTTCTTTCTTTCTTTCTTTCTTTCTTTCTTTCTTTCTTTTCTTTCCTTCCTTCCTTCCTTCCTCTCTTTCTCACTTTCTTTCTCTCTCTCTCTCTTTCTCTCTATTATTTATATTTATATTTATATTATTTATATTTATATTTATATTTATATTTATATTTATATTTATATTT
>JAHLSL010000042.1:9210261-9274911 GCA_025920805.1 Petroica traversi | reverse complement strand
TTTATATTTATATTTATATTTATATTTATATTTATATTTATATTTATTTATATCTTAATATAATTATATTATAATATAATATATATGGGGCTGGGAGGTGAAAGATTTTAAATAAAAAAGACATGAAAAGTGTCATGCTGAAATCCTTACAAATACATATTCTTGTGCATGGTATCTCTTATTTTTGGTGCCTAACACTGGTATCTGAAATGGAGTGCTCCCAACAGTTGAGTTTTCCGTGTCTAAACCTGCTCATGGAAACACATTTTGATGTGTGAGCTACATTTCCTCCTTGCCAACAGCAGCCAGCTCCTAAGCCGTGGCTGCCTGCTGTTAATTAAACCATGTTCCACTAAAAACCTGCAGCACAAAAACACCGTGGCAGAGCATGTTCTGTGTGCTGTTCCTCCTCGTGTGATAAGCAGTGCATTTCCTCAATGGATGCACATTGCTTACATTTTTAGAGCTATTAAGCCAGGATAATTATGGAACAATCTAGGCAATGTTCAATAGCCCATGCAGATGCCTGACAGGGCATGTTGTCTCTTAATTAGGAATTTGAATGCCTAATGCTTGTATATTAACTGAAATAATTGGATAGATGTTTTACATTTTCTTCACTTTTACTGACAACCAAGCAAGGGACCACAGGATTCAACATATCTTCCTAAAACAGCTCGTTTCATTTGCTTTCTACGTGATCTAATCTGTGGTTTAAGTGGGATTTTTAAGAGAATGGATGCTGGCTACTGTGTAAATATATTGAAAGAGGTTCCTCAGTGAATCCTGCAGTTTTAAACTGGTATCCTGTTGCTTCCTGTGCTATGATAACCCACCCAGTGTAATTGCCTGGCTGTATCTTCTTTGTTCCTCACAAGTCAAGTAAAATGACAATAGCTGTTACCATTCTTTTATTGTTTCCAAGTGCTGAAAATGGGATATGTATGAATTCAAACAGAATTCTGGTGTCATATGAGCACAGTTCCTACCACTGATGTTAAAATCTGCTTTTTTTTTCTTTTTTTCCATAGACAGGTGATGCTTTTCTGTGGCTGGGCTTGTTGGCCTGGACTATGCAGCTCTGGCTGCTTTTGCTTGGACATCCCAACCCTTGCTCTCCCTTTCACCAAACACAGGAAGAGCCTTAATGGGTCTGGCCAAGCAAGGTAGGAATGGAATTACTGGACCCTGTGGTACCCTCCATCAGCCCGTTTCCACAGCTGAGATACCACTCATCTCCTATAAACCTAAATTCCCCTGAGCCCCATGGCAGCAGGGCTGGCCCCAAATGAGCAACTCCTTTAATCCACGTTTTCTGTGAGTGTGAGGAGCACTGAGCTTGCCAGTGTGTGTATTGTTTATATTTAGGGTGTCTGATAAATGTGTTTATTCACAACTATTAGTATAAAAGCTCCTTTAAAAGCAACAAATTGCTCTCTATTAGTAATGTGCATAATGACCTATTTCCATAAACATTTTTAGTAAGAGAAATTTTAATGTGCAAAACCCTGCAGACATTTTATGGAAATTTGACTGTATTCTGCAGAAGTGCATCACAGTCATATTTTGTTCTTTAATATTTTGTTTTGAGAGGTGAATTACTTTCATTCTGATATATAGTACAAAAGAAACAACCTGGCACAGGAAAAAGGAAAATGAGTCTTAATGTGTTTCCTTCTTGCTAATGCATATTTGCTTGATTGATGTAGGAATGTTTTTTACAAAATATGTTCAGCTCGTGTTGGTTGGGGGTTTTAGTTGGTTTTGTTGGGGTTTTCTTTTTGTTTATTTAAAAATGTTAATGGAGTCTTAAAAAAAAGCTCTTCAAACCCAGTCATAAGGAAAAATAAAAATAAAGGAATGTCTTTATGGTCAAAAGGATATATATAGCTTCTATGTCTCTATTTGTTGTACTGCATCTGCTTTCTATACTTAAATAGAGGTCAAGTATGAAAAACTATTCACAAAATATTTGGTTGCAGTTTTAGAGACATGCCTTAAAAAATAGCCTGAGGGGGTTAAATATGCACTATCTTCGGTTTTTTGTTGTTGTTTGAAAAGCTCGCAGGCAAATCTTCAGTATTCTGTGGAGTCTTAACAGCATTTCTGTATGTTTATGTACTAAATGAAACCTGCACATCAGCAGGGCTGTTCATATTAATTTACTGTAACTTTGGAGTGAATAATGCTTTTTTCTTCCATGCAGTGCTTAAAGCTCCTGAACTACCAGCAATTCCAACAGAAGTCTGTATAAATAATCTAACTCATGTCAGGTGAAAGCTGTCTCATTTGTAGTGCCACCAAACTATATTATAATAAAGAAAGCAAGGTTTTATTTTAAATCAAGCTAATCCCACAGCCATGCAGAGGAGGTAGAAATGGTAAAAAAGAAAACAAAATGGAAAAAAGCAAACCAAATTCCAAGGATCTGATATTAAAGAAGCTGTGCAGTGTTTTAGCTCTGCTTTGGAGGCTTTCTAGGCAGCTGATTTTTAAGGAAACCTTGCTCCATGTTGAGGCACAGGCAGAGCTCATCTTTGAATCCAGTTTTGCCTTTGGAACTGGTAATTTGGACAAGGCCCCCAAAGTGACATTTTTAAGGTGGAAGATTTAACCTCTAGCATGGTTACCCCATTCCTAATGCTTGGTTAGCTAATGAAGTGCTCTGCAGATGTACAGAAGAGAAAAAAGGCATGAGGAAAAATGTCAAAGATGTGAAAAAGACTAAAACATGAACACCTTGAAATACATCTATGAGAAAAGCAGATCCCTATATTTCTGATTTTGTCTTCCAAATTTTGATATACTTTGAAATGTCCATATGTTCTGTACCAAAAATTAGGGGTCTTTCCCAGCTGGAAAGAAAGCCTAAATTAAAACCTAAATTGTTGAGTAGAAAGATAACCTTGGATCATCATATTGGTTGAGTTTAAGAGAGCTTAACTCTGAGCATGTGGCACTGGTCCTGAGGAAGAGATGAGGTTATAAATGTGATTAAGAGCTTGACTATCCTGGGGTGCATCAGGAAGAATGTGGCCAGCAGAACAAGGAAAGTGATCCTCACCTCTCCACCCAGCTCTGTTTAGGCCACATCTGGAATGCCGTGTTCTGTTTTGGTCTCTGCAGTTAAGGAAAGAAAAGAAGCTCCTGGAGAGGGTCCAGAAGAGATCACAAAGATGATGGGGGGGGTCTGGAGAATCTCTCTGTGAGGTGAGACTCTGGGAGCTGGGCCTGAGAACAGAAGATGGAGAGGGGATCTCATTAATGGGTGTAAAGGTGGTGCCAAGAGCTCTTGTCACGTCAGGCTCTTTTCAGTGGTGCCCAGTGACAGGACAAGGAGCAATGGCCATAAACCAAAAGGCAAAAGTTCCACCTCAAGAGGAGAAAGAACTTTTTCGCATTGAGGGTGGCAGAGCCCTGGAACAACTTCCCAGGGAGGGCGTGAAGTCTTTCTCTCTGGAGACATTCCAATCCCACCTGGACATGTCTTGGCAGGGGAGATGAGACAGGATGATCTCCAGAGGATCCTTCCAACCCTATTCTGTAAATACATCACTGACTATGGGGCTGGAGCACTCTGAGGAGGGTCAGCTGCAACATCAGTGTTGCAGCTGTAGTAAGATGCTTTTTGGGGTTTTTTTCAAAGCTCTAAGCAGCTCTTGGTAGCTCCCACACGTGCAGTGAGAACTGAGCACACAGATGTACCAAGGCCCAGCTCTTGCCTTCCCTCCCTGAAGTCAATGGCCAGCTGTAATTAATATGGGTGGGACCAGGATTGTGCTACATAAAGCTTCCAGAGGAACCATCCTTCCTTCTCTTTTCTATGATCTTTCCTGTCGTTACCACCGCTGAATGTTCATGTAATAGACAGTTGTAAAATCTTATGTGAGAATAAATGAAATTTTAAGTGTTGAATTAGTCAAATGAATTAATGGCCATGATTTAGTGTATTTTTGCTGCAGGAACTGTAAAGAATCAGTCAAGATTTTCTCCTGTGAGGGCTTTATTGTATTGATTTCTTTTTCAAATGACCAAGCAATTAGCATAGCAGAAACCTAGGTGCTCAGCACCTTCTCCATTAAACAGAACAAATGTCAAGTCCTATTAATACAGTCAGCTGTTCCATAGTGGTTGATCAGGTGCTATCTATCATTATACACTTATTATCTTGTTGAAATAGTGTTATGAGGTGTTGCTGACAATAACTGTGGATGATGCACTCTTTTTCATTTTAATCCTTCTTTGTTGTTCAGGCACAAACAATTTCATCATGTCCAGGCTGTTAAACTATTAATGGTGATAGTCCAGGTTTTCAGCAGCTCGTGCTGGTACACTAAGGCTTCTTTCCCCATCTTCTCTCCCAAGTGGCAAAAAAACCCCCAAAAACCTGTATTTTTAATAATAAAAAGACATAATCACTTAATGCAGAAATGTCCATTGCACCCGAACAGCAAATCCAGCTTAAGTGGAAATTTACACAAAGAATTATTTATAGGAATCAATCATAATTACATTTAATGCATGCTGCAGCTGTTTATAATTGTGTTTTTCCCAAGGTTATTCTCCTCCTACTGTCCACCCACGCACACATGAAATTTGTTTCTGTGGAAATGCTTAGGAAACATTATAATTTTCCTGTAACTTGTTACAATGGCAGCTGACTGTTGTGAGGCAGACTAGATCCTGATCAGTGAGTGCAATGAAAAAAGAAAGGAAAAATGTTTTTTCGACCACTAAAAGTCTTGAAAAGCTGGTTGGTAATAACTGTTAGGACAAATATTTTCCATGTCATTCTGTTTTCTATTTATTATGACAAGCAAATCTGACTGCTAAATTTGAAAGTTCATTTTTTTGGTAAGCATAAATTCAGGATAGTGTGGGCCAAATGGAGAAGACATGCATAAAATAATGTAACAGAGAACTTCTCACACTCAATTAGAAATTTCTTTCACCTGAAATCCACTGCTGTAAAACTGATAGTAAAATGCATTTCTTTTTTCAACTACTGAAGAAGCTGACTTTACACAGTGAAAGAATGAGATTTAATCTGGAGTATTTCTTAGCTCCAGCTCTTTGATCAAAAAAAATAAAGACTTTGAATGATAGAAAATACATGGGATTCATATTTTTGGTATATTGAAGGCCTACATGTCAGACCAGAAATTCTAGAAGGGAAAACGTTGGGCAGTCACATAATGTAAGATGTGTGGTTACCTATAGAGGACTCTGCACTGCTTTTTCATGCCCAGTGTGAGGAAGGAAAAAAAAAATTTAAAATAATCTTTCTTTCTGGTGTCTATTGTTCCAGCCCCTCTATCAGTATGGTTTAAATTTTAAATTACTTTGCATGTCAATAGATTTCCTATAATTGTGATTACTTCTAAAGTAATTCAGTGGAAAGTGGGATCTGTGTTATCCTAATTTTTTGATCCCTCTCAAGTACACTCTGTGTCTGTTGTGCTCTTACCTTGGTTAGACCATCTCAGTCAGCCCAAACACTGCTGAAGGAAAGCTCTGTGAAACCTGAACTGTAAAATCCTCTGCACTTCAGGGCCACTTCCATTCACACTGTGGCCTGATGGGCTTTCTTTTAGCCCACCTTTATGAAATATCCCTTTGACATGTAAATATTTGATTTTAAATGCTCACTTAGGGCACCTCACTTTGAAAGTGATGTGTGTGTCCATTATGAACATTTTTGTGTCATTTGATGGACAATTCCTGCAGTAGTTGTAGTGATATTTTGCTATTGGGCACATGAACTAGAACAAAAATTTCTGATATATCATTAGGTATGATTTTAGTTTTTCAATTCTGCCTTAAATTCTGGAGCATGATTGAGGGAATCTGTAGTATATATATATAAAATACCAGATTATTAAATTTGTGATGAGATGTGGAAAATTTTGAGTAAAAAGTTTGGTAATTTAGGATGGAGTCTTTGTCTGGACACAATTAACTGAGGAGTGTCCAAGATTTGCCCCTTAATCTTCAAAAAAGCATTACCAGGTATGCAAAAGGAATCAGATTAGTTGGGGCTGCTTTGGTGAAGATGCTCAAGATGCTCTGAAGATGCTCATCAATGAGAGAGGCACAGCAGGGAGGGAGATGGGGGTCCCAAAACCCACCTTGGCCTCTGAGATTGAGAAATTTGAGCTTCTGGTGCATCAGAGATGCCTCACTTTGCAGCAGGGTTTTTTTTCAGACAACTCAGAATCCCAACTCTCAGGTCACTTTGTGGGGAGCCTTGAAAATCCCTTCATTTCTGCAGTGTCCTGGGGCATAAAAAAAAGTTCAAGCCCATTCCAAATCAATGCTATTTGTGCTTTTATTTCTCCCCACACACCTTGTAGCATAGAATTTTAACTGTAGCTGAGATAAAGCATAAGTAAATAACCAATGGGGACCAATAATAATTGCAATAAACCTATAAGTTTGATGCTCCAGTATTTAACATTCTGGATCAAGCTCTGCCCAGCCTTACACTCTGCAGGACCCCCCTGGGGGCAGTAGGATTTCATGGGGTATAAATCAGGGCAGAATGAGGTGATTTCAGAGTAGGTGAAATTGCTGATGTAACTTCCCCATCTTAAAGAGACTCTGGCCAAAAAGTAGGGTGGTGATGGCAACAGGGAAGAAGGTTGCAGTAAGACACTTAAAAATGAGCTAGAAAAAATATTTTATTGTTCTGTGGACACTGTTCTTTGCAATTATTAGACCTGTCTGGCAAAAAAAAAAAAAAGAAAAAAGGTAGTAACAGTTGCTGTAGAAAACGTGTTCCAAAATAGGCACTTGAATTTTTCTCTTGCTGGTGATACTCCATCTGAATGAAAAAGAAAAAAAAAAATAGTCTGTCCAGGGTATCTCAAGATAGCTGCTGTATGAGGCCTTTTTTCTTAGCCTCTAAGATTGACCAGTTTCAGGGCATTGTAGCAATTTAGCACCAACTCCAGAGAAACTGACCATATTTTTACTCAACTAGGAAAGAAGCCTTGAAAACCCACAGAAGAAGTGAACATTAGAGTTTGAAATGGGGGTGTAGTTCCATGAAACAACAGCTTCTTCTGTAGCGGAGTAAACCGAAATATCATTTATTCCAAGGCAATTTTCAAGACTAAGCATGTATTAAAAACACCCCAAACAAACATCTTTGTTTTTCAAATGAGCTTCTCCTTGTAAGAAAACCACTACCAATATAAAAAGTCAATAGAAAAATACGTTTGGTAGAAAATACTTGACTGAAAACAAAACTACAGACTCTTTTGGCCCCTACCAGAACTGGAGCAATGGAGAAACTTTTAGCCAAAAGATGCCATTGCATATTGTAAGACATACAATGGAAGTAATTAATTATATTTTCAATGGCTTATTTGTACAAAATTGCACGTTTCAAGCAAACCCATGGCCTGTAATTTGTCTTGTGTGTGACATTCCACAACTGCTCTTATTCAATTCTTTCAATATTAGCACTCGACTTCTTTATTTTCTCCTCAGGTGAGTTTTCCTGCACCCTGCAGCAGAATTGGACCCGTAAGCTGAGCCACAGAGCTGCTCCAGTGCTGGAGAAAGTGCCTTTGGTGTGTACCTGACAGCCTGGGGAGAACCCCAGAGGAGATGGTGATTGTGCACCCCAAATCACCACTCACATTTCTGCAGGAGAGGTTTAACACCAGCACAAATGGGGAGACTGCTGAAACAATTTTTATATTAATTCTAAAAGTGACACAATGTACAGGGTACTGAAATCAAATAATGCTTATGAGCCAGGTACTAAGCACAGCAGTTATGGTGAGTAAGAAGGTGCCACAGAGGCTTAAAATGGTTAGTAGAGCAAATAAACCTCTCCAAAAGAAAGCTCTGAATGTCAGAAGAATTGATTTTCAATGTAACTATCCATATGCTGAGCATCCCCAAAGGGGTATTTTCAGATGGGGTTGAAAAGTGACTATTTTAGTGCAACGATGTATTCCTAAGCATTAAAAGGAAAAGTCCTTTATTCATGTAAAGTGGCAAAAAATCTCTGAAAGTCAGGCTCCAGACACTGATTTTTAGGACTGGATGCCAGATAGGCTGTAAGCCAGTGACAAACAACTCTATTTAAATGATCTCTTTGTCATGTTTAAAGGTGCATTCTGAGGCTCTCTGGTGCCCACAGAAACACAGCTGTGCAAACCTAAAGGGTCTCACTTTTGCTCTGCCTTGATATACAGCCTTCAAACTGCAGATTTAAATTGTGCCTTTTGTTTTGCAGAAACCTTGCTTGTGAGTGGTTGCTTAGCTCATTTTCATGAGAGGAAATCAGTGATGAGAGTGTTTCATATGGCATAACTTTCACACTGCCCTTTAGTTTTCAGGCCAGCAGAGTGGGAACAGTACAAGACCAAAAGCTTACAGCTTGAAGCATTTTTTTAGTCCCCCTTCATCTTTCCCAGAAGCTGCCCTGCCTGGCTGCTGTCTCCTCCCAAGCTGGGAGCAGTGTTTGTCTTGCAGGAATGTATTTCTCTCCAGGGACACTTTCCCATTACAGATGCCTTTGGACCCTGGGTTTAAACCAGACCTAGTCTGTAATTTAAATGCCTCTTTCTGCCAGGTGCACAAAGTCACTGGTAACAATAAAAAAAACCTCAAGATTTTCAAAGATATAGCTGTTGCAAGTATTTAGCACAGCTATAGATTAATTAACTCATGTACCATTAGCTGTTCCACACAGGGTAATCAACATGAGGTAAATTACACAGGCTCTTAAGCAGGTTTTACAACCCACACTGAAATTCCTGCTGTTGAGTGTGGTATGAAAACCAGGTAGAAATTGCCGTGCCTCAGTAAAAGTTTGCAAGAACAAGAACTGACATATGTAAAGTGTTCAGTGTGGCCTTTCTTTAAGCTTCTGTGAAGAAATTTGCCTTCACAGGTTATCCTCTGTTGAAGAAAAAAAAGAAATATTTTTTTTAAAAATTAGCTTGTGCCATGTATACATGATTTTCCTTAAAAAAATGTAAATACACCAATGTTGAGTATATATTCAAAGATTAACAACAATGTTCTCTGTGGACTAAACAAAAGAAAACAAGCTGAAAATGGGATTTTTCTTCAGATGTGTAAACTGAGCCAGAGTCATACAGCTAAAGTCTTGACAGTCCTGCAGGCTCTGGGCCCTGAAGTCTGAGCATCAAAAAGCTGATTTATATCATTACAACAGACTCTGCTTCCATCAACTTCAAATTAAGGGTCTAACCTCCATAATACACACCATATACATTGTCCCTGCATGAAAGGAAAAATTAATTGCCTTGAATCATGATTTACCAAAGTTTGACATGTTGAGTAAGGAGCTCCTTATCATAATGAATTTAAAAAGTTCAGGAAAAGATTGTGATAAATTCCTCTTTTCTCTCAGGTGCCTTCTTGGCAATATTCAGTACTGTGGTTACCTAGGCCTTTTCCTTCAGACCAACCACTTCTACCTTTGAAAAACATGGTGGATAAGAAGGAGTCACATTTTAGACAGATTTTTAGGAGTCAGAGCTTCCATTCCAACCATGAAATATGTAGATCCATGGCTCCTCCTCTGCTGAAGATTTCAAACATACATCTATGCCTGGTGGACTTACTTAACCACTGGAATACAAACAAAGAGAGAAAAGGGAGAAAGAAGATAGACTGAAAATGGTGGATTTTGATTCCCATGTCCTGCTCTGTCTGCGTTGTTTCAGCTCCTAGGCACAGACACTAATGACCAGATTTTTAGGATGTGCTGAGGTGGATATAAAAGCACTCACATGCCTGCCTTCCAGCTGTGAATCAGGTTCACAAATTCACAGTAGTTTTCAGGTCTGAAAACAGGAAAAATCCTTCTTTCTGTCAAGACTGCTGTAAGTGAGGCCAGGAGGACTTGATCCAGAGCTCCTTCACAAATGCCCAGCTCAGGGAAAAAGATATCACATGCCTGTTGTGTTGGTAAATACCAAATCTCTGTGGGAACTCTGGCATGTTGCTGGTCAGCACCCAAGGCCGTTAAATTTTTTTTTAATTATTTCAAAAATATATATTATATTTTTAAAAAATTAAGAAAGGTTTTTGTGTAACACAGGCAGCTTTCTCCCCAGGCATGTTCAAGCACAAGCACACATGGGCTCTAAAGCTGGTGTTGGTGTGTCAGTGAGTTTTTACATTTTTCCTGAGCAGTGAAAGCTGTGCCAGAAAGTTTCTAAGCAAATCCAAGACCAAGGCTGGAAGCCATGAGAATTAGCTGCAGGTGCTTGGGGTTTAGAAACTGCTGAAGGGACGAAAGACCAAGGTGTTGGCTCCAGGTTAGTTCTTATGATCAACTATTCTTTTTATCTTCTCATAAGACCACCTCACCCTTTTGTTGGCAAGGGGGAGGGAGGATGGGGGGGGGCAAAAGAAGAGTTAGGCTGTTTGATTTCAAATGGGAGGTGAAATTCCTTAGAAGATGAGCCTGTAGTGATCAGGAAAAGCAGATTAAGAGAAGCAGGTGTGGGGAAGAGGGAAGACAGGGAGGGGGGGGGTTGGATTTATTCATGCAATTTAGGATATTAGCAGCAAATTGGGAGGGCGGTTTGTTCTGCGTTTAGTCTTATACAAATTCTGCCCCCCTTTTCAGCACGTTTTCCCTTTGTCTATCTCCTGAGAGATGCCCACATGTGTACAACACAAAGAACCGAGTCATAAAAGCGCAGGCCTGTCAGCCTCCCCGAGGACCAATTAATGGTGCTCCAAATCTTGTGGGCAGGGAGATGAAAAGGAAACAGATAGAGAAGGGGAGGTGGATGAATACTCAAAGAGAGCAACGCAGCTTTTTCAGATGTTGGTAGGAACTTCTTTAAGTATTCTTAGCTAACTTATCTGGGGTCTGGGCTTCTCTCCTGACTCTGCAGTCCCCTGGTCGTAGCTGCAGCAGAGGGAAAAGCTGCACTTCAAAATAGAAATTAGGCTTTCATCCAAACCAATAATGACTCAGTGCCAGCATAGGGGAGGGGGCAGAAAGAGGCCATTTAGAATTTTTCCAACCCTATGTGAGCAGTTTTATTGGGAGGTACTTGAGTTTATATTATCATTCGTATCTCCGAGCTGAGTATTGCTCTGAATGCAGCTGGCTTTGTAGTGCAACCTCTCCCTCCTATCTCACCCCCTGTGTGTCCACAGGCCTTTGAACAGCTCGCTAGTGGCACTTTGAAATCAGGAGTTGAAAGTGTTTGACATGGAAAGGGGAGCATGAAAGTCTTGCTCTTTGAACCTTTTCTTTTCAAAGTCCCACGGAAAGTAGAGGCAGGACAATAATGGACAGGCTGGGAGCTCTCAGGATGAAGTGGGGATATGTGGTAATGAGGTTTTAAGTGTTTCAGCACTTGTTCCACCCCACAGTTTCCTCCCCCATGCACTCCCAGTGAATTAAATGTGCTGCAAGTTATCACAAAAATCTTCAGCTGGATATATATTCTGTCCCTGCCTAATTCATTTCATGATTAAGTCCTGGAAACAGAATTGAACTGATGAAAACTGGAAAAAATGGCCAAGATTATCATTAAGTTGCTGACTATGAAGGAAGATCAATTATTTTTTGTTTGTTTTGCTTTATAATTAAACTAAGCCAGATGTGCAGTAAGTGCAAGTTGCATGAGAAATGCAGCCAGCTGTTGTGTCAAATATCAGGCTCAGGCCTCTCTTTGCTCGAGTGCAAACCCACATCTCTCACCTGTTGAGGTCAGAAGGGTGAATTAATAACCTTGGCAGCTGCTGAGATTTGCTTCAGTTCTTTTACCTGCACATGAGATGAGTTAGTGGGGAAAAAATAAAAGAAACTTGGAGGTCCTGAAATGAAACATCTCATTTAAGAGCTTCATTATGTTTAAGAAGAGAAGAAATAGAAGGCTAAGTTATTTTTCAGTGAGGTCCATGGGCTGATCTTTCACTCTTTGGAGAAAGGTTAAAAAAACCCAAGCTCAGGAAGCTTTTTATAAAGCATCCTCTCAATTGTGTAATCCTCTACCTGTGAAGAAGAAAAAAAAATTCCTTTCTGAGTGATGTAGCAATCATTTTACACACTCAAGCATGAAATTTCATCACCATTACCTTAGCTTGGATGACTGTACAGATGTTGTTTGGCCATAAAATGTATTCAGTCCTTTTTTAAATCTAACTGCGGTGTCTGACTCGATGACCTCCTGCAGCAGTTGGTTCTGTGGGCTTGGACTACCTTTTGGTGAGGAAAATTTATTCCCATTGATTATAAAATTAGCCAGGGTAGGCAAGGAAGAGCCAAGTAAAAACTCGCTGTCAAATTACCCCAGTTTTTTCTGATCAGACTATTTTGCCAGACCCCTCTAATTTCTTATGTCATCGCTCTGCCCAACACAGCCCCTTTTTGGAGCTGGATGCAGAGAAGTTAAAAGTGTCTCATCCTTTCAAAATGGCTCAACTTGCAATCCTCCAGCCCAAAGTAATTTTTTTTAAAGAGAACAACTGTGGATTTGAATTATTTCAGATGGGCTGTTCTTCTTTCCCACATAGAGCGGGCACAATGAGACATTAATGCCATGTTTGTGACACGAATTTTCAGTGAATCCCAGGAAAGCTGGTGCCACCACCATGCTGTAAGTGTTGAGAACACTTGTAGAACCCCACTAATGCCCTCAGGCACTCCTCTGCTGAGGGTCCCTGCTCATGGCAGGATTAGTCCCTGGGAGGCTGATGCAGAACCAGATCTCCTGGGGAGATGCCATTTTGGAGGCCACCCCTGGAAACCTTTCTGTTTCAAGAATTAGAAGTAAAAACCAGATTCTTCTTTTCCTTTTCCAGATGTGCGGTTTTAGACCTTCTCTTTGCACAGAGAGCTTTGAGGCAGTGGGGGAAACAAGGCTCTCAAGGAGAAAAGTTCCCTCATTTATCGACGTCTTTGGGGCCTCAAGGGTAGAAACCTTTGAGTTTGTGGTTTTCCAAGGCTTTTCAAAGGCCTGGTTAGAATTTTTTGATGACAGAAACTGTGGCTCTCTGCCCATCCAGAGGTACAACATCTGCTGGGTGGCTGCTCAGGATGCACAAAACCTGTGAGGATGGAGTGGGGCAGGAGAACCAGCACAGGTCCCTCTGCAGCCCAGGTTATTTTGTTTCACCTGCCTGCCCAACTCCCTCCAGCCCTCAATCACGATTAGTATTGACTGCCTACATTATAAATGTAGATATATTGACTAATTGATATATTGACTAATTAATTGCTGCCTCCACAAGGGCATGCCTAACACAGGTATCCAACTCACACGGTAACCACTTCACCTGAGCTGGGGCACTCGTACCCTACCTGACCTCATGAGTCACAATTAACTGTTCTTCTTAATTCTTAAATAGTTCTGAAACACTACTTAAGGTGAAGAACTGGTGTTTATTTCCTTAGAACAACAAAACTGAGAAAATAAATCAGGCTGAAGGGTCGGTTCAAGGGTTTTTTTTTCCTATGATCAGTCACCATTTCCATAAATCTGTATATTTAGATGTTTTCTCAGTAGGAAAAGGCAAAACTGTTTCTGTGCTGTTGAATATTCATGAATTAACCAACATTATCTGGCAGTAAGTTTTAGAGCTTCCTACAATTTATTGTAACTCTTTAAGTAAAGTATTGTCTTAAAAAATGTGATAGCACAATGACTTTTTTTTTTTACTTTGGAAAAAGTCTCTCAATGTTTTTGGTTTTTTTTGGTTTTTTGGGTTTTTTTGTTTGGTTGGTTTTTTTTTCTCAAAATGGGTTTGTTTCAGCTCTTTCAAAGAAGATTTTTGTTTGGTTTAACCACTCCAAACTGCCATCCAGTTTGAAAGTGTAATCTGAGCAGGTTTCTCTGGAGCATCCAGAGCTGCATCCTTCAGGAGAACTTTCACACCATTCTAGCAATGGAACTTGTTCCCTTCATTCCACATTTCAGAGCCTGGCTTCACTGCCAGGGTGCTCTTTTGAAGTCCCAGATTATCTTTTCCCTTCTTCACTTGCAGCTGTAGTTATAACCTCACATCCCATTTAATTTGTTTCTCCCCATTCTCCACACAAGATTAGGAACACTTGTGGAATCTTAACATATATCCTCTCTTAATTATATCATAGCTGAGCCATACATAGATGGCTCTTTTTATCTTCCCTCATATGTAAATTCCTCTGGTCCCCTGGCCATTTTTGTTTCTCTTCTCTGAACTCTCTCTAATTTGTCAATATGTTTTTGGTAATTAAGATTCCTGCAACTAAATGCAATGTTCCATATGCCTTCATGCCAGATCCCTGCAGATTTTCAGGAGAGGTCACTGCTCACAGCTGGGGCCAGATTTCCAAAAGCACTTTGAATGTTGAGAGCTTTTGAAACTACGGCTGTAAAAATTGTCATTCTGGTTAAGCAACATTTGGAAGCCTTTTCTCCCATGTAGGTGTCTAAATGAAGTTGGGAGTCTATTAAAAATGTGGTGCTACTAAAAACCTTGAGCAAATTAATATCTGCTCTCAATGCTTTTAACAAATTTGTCCTACAGATGAGAAACTGTTGGTTTTTCTCAGTACCTCCTATTTAAATTTCACATTATTAAGATCTGTGATATCTGTTAGGCTGTAAACCTCCATATGATTTTAAGTAAGCAAAGTGAAGTTTTAAAACCTACCTGATCAGATACTTTGTAAAACATTGAAAATGACATTAAAAGTAATTAATATTCATGGAAGAATGGTGCCCAAAGATGTTTACAGGTAAGGTGGATATCTTGACCAACTTGCCAAGGTTTTTACGCTTCACAAACAGTGCACAAATTGAACAAAGCTGAGGAAATAAATCAGGCTGAATAGTAGGTTCAAGGATTTTTTTCCTATGAACAGTCACAATTTTTATAAATCTGTGTATTTATATATTTTCTCAGTAGGAAAAGGCAAAACTGTCTCTATGCTGTTGAATATTCATGGATTAACCAACGCTGTCTGGCAGTAAGTTTTAGAGCTTCCTATAAATGTGTTCAGTTCTTAACTAGGTTCTTTGGGATCAGTTAGGATTTTGTATTTTCTATTTGGGAACAGAAAGAAAAACTATTCCAGTCCCTTTTTCTAACTCTGCAGAGCACCCATATAATTGACTGAACAGTTTGGATCACAAGTTTTTTTTTAAATCATATGTCTAGAAGCCAACAGTGATTGATGAATGGTTTGGAACACAGTGCTTCAATTATACTGCTCACAGAAAAACACTTGTTTTCCTACACAGTTACTTGTACAAATATTGGACAGTACTGAGGGGAAGGGAGGGAGAGGAATATATTTTATTTTTGTTTGGGGAGGGGGATTAAAATGACAAAAGAGCTGCTGTTGAAAAATAAATTACAGAGTTCAAATAATCTGGATTCATTTCTGTGCTGCAGTAAACATATTCACTAGACAGTTAAAAAAATTGTTTATGATCTGCCTAATAGAGCCATTCTAGTTTATCAGTTAAATATGTATTCATAATTTTTTAAAAGGAATATTATTTACCCAGAAGACCAGAACAGTTTCTAGAAGAGCTTTTCCAGTCCATAATGTAAATATGTATTTAGGACAAGTGCTGTGTGTACAGTATAAAAAAAAAAAAGTCCTCTGAAAATCTCTTTGAAAAGTTATTACACGTGTCCAGTGCTGCAGCAAAGTTTTAAATATTCATATCTCAGCTGTTTTCTTTTTCAGATTTCTCATTTTGGCTTGAATACATTGTGGGTGAATTGCTGTGCAAGAGCTCTGTTTGTTGAATGTTAAAGGGCTTGTGTCCTGAAGGATACTCATGTGTGTCAAGCTACATTTGTGCTTAAATCTCCACCAGATCAGGGGCCTCGTTTTGTGAGGGTAACTTAAACACCACATTTATGTGTAAAGGAAGGTCTTGCATGCTCTCAAATCAGTTGGGATGGTTCACCTACCTTGTGCTTGTCTCTCTCCCACATTTTCCCTTTGGCAAATTTTCTGCACATGAGTCAGAGTCTTTGATCTTCACTGGAGAGCCCTCCCTGCCCAGACCATCACCAGAGGAAGCCTTTCAGCAGTGGTTCCCCCAGCCCACAGCACACAGTTCTGGAAGAGGGCAAAAGTGGCTGTGAAAAGAAGGTGTGTCCCAGCTGTGGAGAGATTTTGAGATTTTTTTTGCCTTGTGACACCAATCATGCACTGACCAGGTGAAAACAGGTGACAGGGGCAGTGCTTGGAGGAGAGAAAGAGGGGAAGACACCATAAATTTTCCTTGTGGTGGGCCTGGGCACCAGAGAACTGTCTGTGAAAACCTCCAGCAGGGGCTGGAGTTGGCCAGGGAGATCCCTCTCACTTCCATAATTTGTTGGGGAAAATTTTAGAAAAAGAAAAAAAAATATACATATATTTTGCCACACTCAAAAAAGACAAACTTGCAAGAAATACAGAACTTCATGCAGCCTTTTGAAAATTAGGAAAAAAAAAATTAAAAAAGGAATGAAAGCCCAGCTTGGGTTTCCTCACCAAGTACCTTGCACTAGCTTGGTAGAAATTCAGTTTGTAATTGATAAACCTGTATAGGATAAAAGAGGGTTTATTCCTGTATTGCTGTGCATTAATATTTTTGTTGGCTCTGGGAGTGAATAATGGGGGTACAGCAGTAGCAATCTTGAGCTGGGGTGTTGTAATAACTTGGCAGTCTGGAAATGGTTATGCAATGTGAAAGATTAAATAGAGAATAATCACCATTGCAAAAGATTATTTTCTCAAGTAATCACTCTAATACAAGCTTCCATACACGTTGGACATGATTCCTTTCTTAAATGCCCAACTTTATGCCAGTGCAGGATGCTGTTCCTTTTTAATTTAATTAACAGAAATTTTAATCTTTTTGTAATTTTTAATTGATTTGCATTTTCCTAAGTACTACAGAACTTTAAGAATAAAAGTTAATTTTTCTTTTTATCTTCAAGATAAACTGGTTTGGGTTTATTTTTTTCTGTCAGTAATATGGTAAAAATTTGAAGCTTCAGTTCATGGAAGCAAAGTTTTCATTGAATTCACCAGAACTTCTGGCTGTTTCAGTTACGTCAAGGTTGTAACCAAACTCAGCAAACACAAAATCATCAAAATTGGTTACATTTAAATTTTTAACATCACGGCAGATACAAGGAGAAAGTATGGTGTGCTTAAGCAAACATTTCTCATGTTTTTATTATTTCACTCTAAAATACTGTTCTGTTCTCAGAAGAGGAGGGTGGGCTTTTTATATGAAAACTGACAGCTGTCTTGAATTTCAAAAATGCAAATATAGATCCAATTTCTGAAATAGTCTGAAGTTCTTCCAATAAAATAGAAGCAGTAAAAACTGCATGTGCTTATTGCAAAACAATCAGTCTGAACCTTTTTCAAAACTGAATATATTTGCATACAGAATTCCTATCTTTTCCAAAATACTTGTTGTGGAATCTGCCATGATATTTTTTGTCAACATTTTTATTGAAATAGCTGTTGTGGTTTTTACTGAAAAGAAAGCTTTAATTATAGGAAAAAAGAAGTTAAGCAATAATTTTATCTAAAATTAAGGTAAAACTTCCTAAAAATCATCTTAAACTTTATGCAAACAAAGATCAGCACCTTCTTCAGAATTGATTTTTCATTTTTGATACGAATTTCAGTATCAATTTTTCCTTGTTTTCTCTGTGTTTTTCTGACTTCCCTCTATATTAGACTGACAAGGGTTGCAATAAAAGAACAGCAGAAAATCCTCCATTATGTCAGGGCTTGTTTAGTTATTTTATTGTTTTAACTCTTATGATCTCTTTGTGTAGGAGACTCTTTTCTGAATTTCATTTGAAGATCGGGAACTTATTAGGATATTTATGTTTGATTTCACTGACCTTTATTTATTTTTTGGGACTGCATGGCCACCAGCACCATCTGGAATTGCTCTGTGAGTATCTGCACACTTTGTTTATCTGACTTTCCTCACATTTTGTTCTGCTCGATGCAGATCAGAGGCAACAATCTCCTCTGTATACAACATTTTTTCAAAGTCAAATTTGTACATAAGGCAGTGGCTCTGTGCTGCAAGTTTAAGGCCTTCCAGTAAAGCCTTGTGAAGCCTTTTTTTTAGCTAATATCAGCACTGTGCCCAAATCTAGATCCTATCTAGAAATGTTCTTTTCATACACCTGAAGACCCCCTTTAAAGCCACAGAATTTTGTTTTGATGATTATCTTAATAATTAAATTTTAACCTGGGGATTGTTAATAATGTTGTTAGCACCTTAACATCTTGACGTTTCTATGGCCCTTTAAAACTTTATTAATGCTCTGATCTTTGATATTTCAAATCTCTTCCTCTCCTGTGGCTCTTGTCACGAATTGGATGTTCTCCACTTTTCCCAAAGGGAGAATCTGCTTAGTTATTCCTAGGAGGTTGCTGAGCCTGCTTAAACACAAACATATTGCCCTATTTAATCAGTTTCTTGATCTTGTATTTCTTGTTATCTATTTGTTTTCTACTTTAGTAGTTATTGCAAGTAGCCCGAGGAAATATTAAACTGGCAAAGCTCTCCTGCTTCTAGGTCATTGGTTTTCATCTATATAAAGTTGATCAGCATCAGACAGTAAATCCATACAGAGAAAAGGTGATTTCTAACCTGTGGATGGTGTGAATTTATATCTATTAAAATATACACATTGACTGTAAGATCTAAAGGGGTTACATCCACGCTCATTGAATTTAATGACAGAACTTCAGTTTCTCGTGCTGGGAGCAGGTTCAGACTTGACTCTGCAGATGACAAAGATGCACATGCAAATTGTCCTGTAATTTTTCTTGTTTTACATACCTGGGAGTACCATGTATTTTTATCTGACTTCTTTCATAATGCATGCAACTTAGATTAAGTGTTCTGCCTTAAAATTGGATTCCATTAAAACAACACCAGGCTTAGTATCTTTTAGTTATCTCATGTAAAAAAAAAAAAATCTGTCTACCTATAAAGTATATGTTTAAATTTTAATTGCTAGTCTGACAACCACCAAAAATTCTCTTACCATTGCATAAGCTATTCTCTATTAGGAGAAAGGTTCTGTTTGCCCCATTAGGCTTCTACCCATGACACTGGTACTTCAAGATTCCTTACATGGGATAATCCACTGGTGCCATGATTTCTTGCAGCATTTTGTGTAGATGGACCTTATTTTAATGGAAACCATCCTGGTGATATTGCTTACCATGGAGAAGAGTCCAGGCTGTTGATCTCTGCTAGTTCACCCTACAGGGATAAATGAACTGTGATTTTGTGCTTCACTTAAGTCTTTAAAACCTTTTTTTTTTTTTTTTTTGTTTATTTCCCCTGGAGAAACAAAGAAACCTCATGAAACTCCATGGTTTCTGAGACATATTTCAGCGTTGGTTTTCTGCTCTTCCAGTTCTTTATTGTTTATCAGATCAAGCCAGCTTGTAGCTGAGAAAGCAACAGTAGTGCCACCAGACTGCAATCTGTCAAGTCCTCCTAAAAACCTTCTTTAATTGCTTATGTAGCCTTAGCTTTCCTTAAAGAGTCCCTGGGCTGCATCCCTGCTGCATTTTGATGGGAGTTCTCATCATGCCCTCTGTGAATGTCAATAATTGCAGGAGAACACAGAATTCTCTTCTTGAGGATTCCAGAAAGCGCCGTCGAGTGCAGGGTGTTTCTCTTTGACAGCCCATAAATGCAAAAAAATAAAAATAAATCAATGCTGTGGAAGAATTCTTGAATGAATGTTGTTTGCCATTCCACCTCCTGGGGGCTGTTGCCTTATTTTCAGCATTTTTTAAGCTGTGTGCTGAAGTTCCATGGGCCGATCCCTCAGAAGTTCCCTCATGTTTTGCCTTTCAGCCAACAGCTAACTTGACCTTGGGAAACCTGCAAAGCTCATTTTCTTCAGCTGAAAAAAAATTTAAAAAACAAACAAATAAGCAATAAAAACCCAACAAACAAACAAACAAACAGAAACAAACCACAGTCCTTTCTATCTTGTTACATAACAAACCCACAAAATGCTTGACTTTTACTTCAGATGAAATTACTATTTCCATTGCTTTGGTATATCTACTCACCAATTTCTTATCACCTTTTTCAGCCAGAGGAACTTTGAATTGAATTTATTAATCTGTCTACATCTAGAAGGAATCCAAACACTGATTTTTCTATTTGGTTTCAAGTACGCAAAGAGTTGGTCAAATTTATAACTTCATAGAAAATTTCAGTGAAAAAGAAATACATGCACACAGATTGTTAACACTTGTCCAAAAAGGTTTTGTTGGTCTGATTTGCTTTTAATTAATGAAAATAAAAACATACAGATGGTTGACACTTACCCAAAAGGGTAGGTTTGCTTTGTTTTTAACTAATGAATATAAAACCTTCTGACTGAAGTCAGAATATTTTTATTTAGAAATGTCCTCTCAGTAGAATTCCTTTGTAATTGAGAGTCTAACTTTCTTTTCAGACAATATTTGCTGTAATGTCCAAGTTCCCTTCTTAGGTAATGGATCTTAATAAGAATTCCATATTGTTACATGTGATGGGAAAAGACAGTGACCTCAAGTCTTTGGAGGGACAGAAAATATGACATGACTAAAGTTCCCTTTAAGACCTGTGAAAATAAAGATCAGTATTTTTACCTGGTGAGAAAAACTGCATTTTTGATGCTGAGAAAAAATAGATTCATTTTGTTTAAAACATAATTTTCCTACAGGGAAAATAAAATAAAATTGGGAAAATGTCATCCATTTTAAAGTGAAATTATTCTTACTTTAAATTACAACAATGAGAATTTTATGAGCATTTTTGAACCTCTTTCTAAAGTGCAACAAATATTAATTTTGTCACGAGGTGTTCCACTCAACAGCAGATATCTATCCTGTGCCTTAACTCTCTATTCCTGGCAAGAACATCTAGAAATTTGATTTTTCATAATTTCCTACTCTGGTCTTTGAAATTTAATCCTTTCAGCCATAGGTACAATAACAGTTATGCTTCTAGAACAGATTTTTCTACAAAAATGGTGAGTTTACATAAATATTTAAAACTATCATAAAAGTACAAACAATTACAAAAAAAATCTTTCTGAAAAATGGATGTTGGTTTGTCACCATCTTACCTTCATACAAGTGTGTTCTTCATAGAAGTTTATGCTGGAATTAATCTTTTTTTGTAGTGAAAGAATCTGGCCCAAAGATGTATCATTTATCTTTGCTTTTTTTTTCATTAGCAGATTGACAATTTAACTTTTACAGATTTAGGCCTTTTTTCCCCCAATATTATTTAACAGATTGAGGAACCCTTGTTTCAGGAACTCAAGGTAAGAGAACTCCAGTTTACAGTGCATGAACATGGGATATTTACATTACATTTTGCAATGGGACGTGGGTGACATGGGTTGGAATTTTCTTGAGCTGATGAAGGCAACTCCAGTTTTTACTGACTGTTATCCAGTCACTGAGACATTAAAAAAAGTGATGGTGAAAAGCCTCCCAACATTTCTGACCAGGTTTTTAGTCACAGATGACCAGTTCATGTCTTCTAGACTCAATACTTTCCACATGGGTCAGGGATTCTTGGCAGGTGCTCCTTGGGATTTCTGTTCAGGGATCCTTGGTGGGTTTCCTTGGTGGGGGATGCTCACCTGAGTTGACACTTTCAGCTCAGCCAAGAGGAGACAGCTTTGTTTTAGTCAATACCAAAACTTCAGTAGTCTGGGGAAAAATTAAGCCAGTTAATAAAGACATTAATTAAACCACAGCTTCCCAGGCTTTCTCACACACCAAACTCTGGAATCTACAGAGGGTTTGTGAACTCATGAACTTGCTCTCTGCCTCAGAAGAACAAACATTTTCCTGGGAGCTAACCTCACCTATCTGAGTTTCCCATCTGTACACAGCCAGAACTGTGCCTTCCTGGCTTCTGCAGGTGTTGTAAAGGCAAATATTTTAATTAGAGATTTTGACATAGCTCAGGGAGCAAACCTTCGGGGCAAGCAAGAATCTCAGATTCAATCTCCATGTTTTAATGTGTAACAACACTCTTAGATTGTTCTAAAGGAAATTCCTGTAGTCTGTGTCTGTGGAGCTTAGAGGTTGTGGTAAGGAGAACAAAAAAAATATTTTGTCTGTAGACAATTCACCTTTCTGGTGCATGTGATTCCTTGTATTGGTTTATTTAGAAGCCTTCAGGTGATAAGCACATATCTTTTTGCAGGAATCTCCTCAGGAAACAAAAGTATTCCAGATGCCAACACACCTGGTGATACATTTTTAGAGCTGGCCTCTCACAGCCTCATAGGTAAGCTCTTTTTGTTCTATATTTTATTTTTAAAAAATTATTTGCAAAAGTGATTTATTCATAACAAATAGAAAAAAAAACCCCAGACTAATATGGTAACATAAACAAGTAATATAGTGAAATAAGCAACTAACTAAAAGCTGATTGACCCTTGCATTGAGGAAAGAGGTGCACAACATCTCTGACACCCCAAACTGAAGCTGAGCATTCACCACAGAGGAAGCACAGCACAGCATTGGGACTGGAATGGGAGCACAGCAGAG
The DNA here is from genome assembly GCA_025920805.1 of Petroica traversi. NCBI lineage: Eukaryota > Metazoa > Chordata > Aves > Passeriformes > Petroicidae > Petroica > Petroica traversi. The sequence goes on along the minus strand of JAHLSL010000042.1, from coordinate 9,252,338 downwards.
GCTTCTGTTTTTCCACACAGTTATTTGTTAAACAACCAAAAATAAATGCACCCTCTCAACTGCACTTTGACCATTCCTAAGCTGTGAGGGTCTGAATTCTTAAAAGACTCAGATCAAGGTCACAAAAACCTCACATTTGATCTCTCCCTCACACTTTCCCTTCTACTCCCTGTTTCTGGGGCTACTTCTGGACTGGGCCTGAGGGTCCTTCAGCCTATAAATAACTCAAAACTAACCCTAAATAGTTGTATGAGCTTTTAGGAGGAACAGTGTGTGGCAACAGTGGAATGAAGGATGGCTCAGAGGCTGTTTATGCTGACCAGTTGTTGAAAGAAATGTTCTTTGAAATTATGCTCAGGCATTAGATTTTCTTGTGTCTCCTGCTCTCTACTCTTTCATCCCTCTTGCCATCCATACCTCCTGCAGCTGTGGGCTAAGCTTAAAATTTCAGTTCTCTGACTGGAATTACTAAGGACTGAATTTTTCATTTTGATTTTAATTCAGGTTGTTTTTTTTTTTTAATTCAGTTTTCCCTAGTTGGCGTGTGGAATGTATTTCAACAGATGATCATGGAGTTTTAAATGTTGTGAGTGGATTTTTAATAAGTCTGACTAATTTTATGATCATTGCAGTTCATGTGCACTCAACATTCCCACCGACTTCAACAGGAAGGGTTGGATAGAAAAAGATGTCATATTGCACTCAGCCATTGTAACTCTGGCACTGCAGATAAATAAGGGAATTCTGGCCTCACACTCTGGGCTGTAACAGCCTGGTTCAATTGTTTCCCTCTGCTCAGCTGAGTTAAATGTATTGTGGGGCTTTCTTATCCCAGCATCAGGTATTGGTCCCAGCTGGAGGCAGAAGTCGGAGTGCTTGTGTGATCAGTGCTGACAAATCCCATGTTTCTCCAAGTGGTGTGATTTGTGGGTAACTCCAGCCTCTTACCTCACTGCATAAAAAAAATCCTAACATCACAGTTTAACTCCTGCTCATTTTTTTCCTCTTTCCAATCTGAAGGCTTTCTCTCCTTGCTTCTTTAAATTCAGTGAATGAAACCACGACACCTCTGTGAAGCCTTGCCTGTTATTGTCTCTGTGTCAGAGCACGATGTGTCACGGAGAGCTGGCATAAAGCTGTGCCTTACAAAGCTGAGGTGGGAAAAGATCCTCTGCCCGTTGTCAAACATCCCTGCTGCAGCAGAGATTCACTGTCCTCCTGCATTTCCTTCCTGTTGACAAGTTCACATCTCAGGCCATCTGTCCTGATTTGATAAAGTGCTTGGTCACACTGTGAGTCAGAGAGGATCTCAGGGCAGGTTTCCCTGAACCAGCTGCTGGGAAAATATCCATCAGCAAGCCAAAAAACAGTAAAATATGATTGCAACTGAGAGAGAGCACTTTCAAATATCTTTCCTGCATATTTGTTGGGGTTTTCTCGAATTTTGTTTACCACTGACAAGTTTAATCTAGGAGCACATTACAACCCCCCTTTTGGCAGACATAGGAATATATTTCAAGCAGGTTTTGTTTGATATCTACAAGAAATCTCTGTTCAGTTTGTGTAATAAGACAAACATATGCAAATCCATCCTTGGATCCTGTGAATTATATGCCTGGAATCAGCAAGCAATACAGTAAAAGCTCACTAAGTTGCATTTTACCTATCCACATATCCCATAAAACTGACATAAAAAAACAATGGTTTCTTTACCACTTCTCAGCAAATATTTAATAGCAGCTACAGTATTCTGGAAGGCCTCACATTATTGCAACTTCTTGACTTTTTGCAAAATGCAATGAGATTGATTCTTTATAAAAAAATACTTTGCAACATTTATTATTGCTCTGCAGTGCAAATATGAGCGTAAATAAATAATTTTGAAATGCATTATCAGGCAAATGTAGCTGTTGAGATGAATACATTGGTTTTGTGTGAGTATTTCTTCATCTGCTCTGTCATTTTTCACAATTCAGTAATTAACTGATAACTACTGACTTATTATTCAATCTCTTAGAACATTTTCAAAATGGGCTATGTGCCTAGGACGAGATCTACAGCCCTCATTAAGAGCTAAATTCACAACAGATCACAGTGATGGTTGTTTGCAGCACCTTCAGCCTCAAACACCTGCTGCCAGAATGTACAACCCCAACTGGGCTGCAGGCAGCTTAAGATGAGGGCAATTTGGTCCTAAAAAAGGTCCAGAAAAGTAAATATAAGTGTAAAGAAAGCTGGGTCACCCAAAGCAGCTTCTTTAAAGAATATTAATATAGAAGTGTCAAACCCTGACCCTCTGCTATACTTTGAGCAGCCCTGAGTCCTGTTGAGTTTGGTACTCACAGCATGTGGTGAAGGAAAAAGCCACTTCTGCCTCTTTCTTTGCATCACATTGATAAATTCCCCGAAGACTCAACCTGGGTGGTGAAAGATCTGGGTAAAAAACCAAAAAAATAGTGTGGACCAGTGACTCTCCATGAACCTGCCAGCCAGATACGTGTTGCTGGGTGAATCTCTCACTGGCCCCTCCATCCCACTCTGCCAGTGCTGACTGAAGAGAACAAAAAAAAAAAAGGGTGTGGGGGGTGGAAAACCCAAGGATTGGCACTACTCTGTTCTCTACTGGCTGTGGGACCTGTTGGGAAGTGGAGGAACCTATGTGCTCCAGGAAATCCTTGTCACAGTGTGACTACAGACCTACACATGGGTGTAGCTGCACAAAGGCTGGTGCAAGTCTGCTCCCCATGGGCTGCAAAGCCTTCCTCACTGATGGTTTTCCTCCTTGGCCTAATGTATGTTTATTATTCCATCCAAAGCTTCAACAAGAAGGACTGAGCAGGATCATAATTCCGAAATACTCGTTAGCATAATGGCTGGAGTTTTTCCCCTGGAAGATGCGGGCTTGTTTATGCTGAGAGAAAAGGATTGAGCCCACATTTCCCATATGAATGCTCTAATCAGTGAACCTATTTAGCAGAAGAATGGAGCCAATCTAGCAGGAGTGCTCAGAAAATGAGTGATGGGACAGGTCCTGCCAGCGACACGTAGAGGAGTGACTCAGGTGCCTGTCTTCTGCTGAATCTGACCCTTATTCCATGCTTTGATGAGGGATCATTCCTTCCTTCCCTGAATAAGGGTAACAGACTGTTTTGCTATTGCAACGTGTAAGAATTGACCCTCCTTACAAGATTTTTCTTTGCTGCAGAGACTGCAAGGGTAGACTCAGCATCTGCTGCACACTGCTGCTTTTCCCTATTACTCCCATCAGCATATTTGTTTCAAAATAGCTGCAGGAATTAGCATTACATCTCCTGCTGGGAAACCAGAGTTTGTCAACACCCTCTGGTGGAGCACCTTCCATTCTTCAAATGCTGATTTGTTGAAAACAAACTGTCCATCACTTACTTTCATCTGAGAGATAAAACTAAAAAGGGCTCAAAAAGGCTCCCAGGTTGCTTGATTGTTTGATTGATTTTAACAAAAGATAAGGCTTATATAAAGTAAAATTTATTTAAATTGTAGAAAAACATTTTTGGCTTTTCACACCTATGTGTTCATAGAATCTTTTTCAGATGCATCACAAAGTCATTCGGTATTAGATACTCAATTTCTTAAACTTCTCCATTAGTTGCACTCTACTACTTTTACTGGAACCTGTTTCAACAACTCCTACCAGTGTTTAGTAATATTCCTGTAATTTTTCAGCTGAAGTTTTACGAGGGGCAGCTAGTACCCTTTTTTTTTTTTTTACCTCTCACCAGAACGCTCTGAATCTTAAGAACTTTAGCTCCTCTAGCTCTTTGACACTCATCCTTTCACTATATCTATAAAAATATTCAAATCCTTTTCCCACAGTGTTAGACAAGCCAGGTTCAAGATTTTGGGGAACTCCTCACATGTGGAGCTAATTGAAAAGTATCCAACCCCTACAATAGGCTGAGCCTATTCTACCCACCCTCATGGCCTTAGGACACCTTAGCTCCTTCCAGCCCTGTCCTGAGTTGTGGCTGCTGTGCTGCAGAGCAGCTTCCAGCACAGACACAGCTTCTTGGAGCATTTTTAATTACGAGGCAGGGTCTCCCTTCTCCTGACCAGCCTACTGGTGCTTGGTTACATCACTTCTAATTTGCATTCATATTTCTTGTAGCGGGATGACCTGAATTACACACAGCATTCCAGGTCTCCCCAGGTGTTGTACTCTTGCATGGTATCATTAATCACCTTTCCAGCTCCAATGCCTGCCAGAAATCCCTGTCTTGCTGCTGCCTCACATTTGAGGTTCACAGTCACTGTTCCCTCTCTGTGTGGTGTTCTGTGCAGAGCATACAGAACAACTGGAGGTTTTTTTGGATTTTAAAACTTTTCTAGTTCCACTTGCTCGCCCTTTTTTTTATTTTTTTTTGGGTTCTAGATGTGGTTCTAACCTTGTTCCATACTGCTCATATCTCCCAAATTTGCCATCCACATTCTCTTGTGTTTTGCTCTTGATATTAAGCTGGGTTCAGCAGTGAAAGCAGGAAATTAAACCAAAAGTAATTAATTAATTAATTAATATCCAGAATTAATTCTGCTTAAAGCAGAACAAACAGAAGAAGCCACAGCTGCCCTGCCTTCAGCCACAACCTTGTCTCCAGCACTGTTCTGGTACGAAAGGCTTCCCATTCCTGCCTAAAAACCACGTTGTGTCCCAGACTAAAGGGAAGGAAATTCCTCAGCTCACTCAGCACATTACCTGTATCCAATACAGATGGTAATTTCATTATTTTCTGGGTAAAAATTAAGGTTTACATTAATGTTCACTCCATGTACCAGCTCTCCGTGGAGTCTGCTCCAGTGATCCTCTAGTTCTCTTTATCTGAACATATTTATATCTTTAATTTTGCGTCAGTGAGATACATAAAAAGTATTTTTCCTGCCTGTGCAAAGCCTCAGCCTCCTGCTTTGCCCTTACCCACTCAATACTTTTGCCATTACTCAGAGTTGATGACAGCTTCTCACTTAGTTGATAGACTGAATTTTAATTCACTTTTGCTAAAATGTAAAATTTATTTATTTTGGAATATCTGATTTTTCTATGGGGAAAAAACATGTTCTGAAAAACTAAAAATATGAATTTTGAGGTGGAAGTAGGGGCTTGATGTTAAATAATAATTCCTCTTTGCAAAAGTTTAGCAAGTCCCAGATTATCAGAGAGGTTTTAGTACTATTCTGTGACCCAAAATACCATAAAATCTTGGAACACAAACTTGACAGGCAACCTGGTACCAAAATGTTTGTTTGTATAGATTTTTTTTAAGCAAAAGAATTAAGCATTCTATGGATATTTACTCTCTCCACTAACAATTAGCAGATTTCGTAATGAGCTAATCAGCTGACACCTACAGAAAACAGATGGTAACAATATTTTGTTACTTCCAAAAACCTACCAAAGCCCAAAATTTACGAAGTAAAAAGTTTGAAGTCAAACAGCAGTCCCTGGAATATTCTAGCACCAGAAATTTTTTTTTTTTTGGCAATTCTCAGAAGTGATATGGAAGTATTCAAATCACTGCACAGGGCTTCAGCTACATATCTTACATTGACTTCAGTGGGAATCACGCAGTGAAATCCCCACTTATTGCTTTGAAAATGAACCCCTTAGTGTTTCACGTCGTGCTGAGAGACAGAGCAGTGATCCGAGGTCCAGATCCACAGCAGGTAGCAGTACACACAATGTGCCAGAATCCTGGAAGGCACCACTGTGTTAAAATATGCAGGCTTTAACTTAAAATGACAGAAATCAAGGGCATTTCAAATTAAGGTTCCTAACAGCCTCCTCCCCTTTGTCCCATTTAGTGACGGTCATACCTTTAGAGCTCTAATATGTAAAGTTTTTTTTTGTCTTCTTCCTTTTCTCTTTTCTATCCTGCCCTCTATATGACCTCTCTCCTAATTGGAATATATCTTGTTTTTCGATAATAGAATTTCCCCAGGAGATAGTCAATTTTTAGAGCTGAAAATTAATTTACGGGCCCTGCTTGATTGCATGCATCAGATATGTTTGTCTTTCACTACATAGTGACCTTCTTCTCCCCTCTCCCTTCGCATCTTCATAGCCAGGAATTCACTTCAGAGTCAGATAACACGCCTTTTTTACTCTGTGAGACACGTGTTTGTGCCATGCTTTTCACATGCTGGTGTTTTTGGAAAGTTGTGTCTCAGCCAAAATATTGGAAATTCAATCTTTCCTTGCACAACAGCTGGCAGGACCATGGCCCTTCTGATTTTGTAACATCTTCCAGCTCATGTATGTAAGAGTGGCCATGGCAGAGGATGAGGTCCATGCCACTCAGAGATATTTTTTTCTTGTAATTTGGTGCTTCATAGCTCCACAGGACCTCTCTCCTGGGTTTTTAAAATGAGATGGAAAATGTGGGTCCACTCAGTTCATTGTCACATCATGTGGATACACTGGATATTTTCCTTCCAGCCCCTGTAACATCTACGAAAGAAAAGAGGCCTCTTCCTTTCATAAGATGCCTTAAGAATAGTAACCTAAATGCAATGAATTTTTTCATTTCTTCAGTTGAGATTTCTGTTTTTCAAGAACCCTAGCATGTTTCCATGAAATACACTACATTGCAGAGCCAATCTTTTATTTTGTTCAGCTGATGATGTGCTGGAGTGCTCAAATTGAGATGGAAAGTTGAGCAAACACAGATGCTGTTCAGTTTGCTCACGCTCAGTGTTAAGGACACTACTGCAATGTTATTTTGACGAGTTTATTTAAGACAGTGAGTGTGAGATTCACCTACTGTAGACTTAGATGGCCACAGAATAAATTTTTACACCTCAGCTGAGCATCCTCAGTGCTCTTTCTACTCGATGAAGAAGAATAGGCAAATTCAGCTCATAATTCATCTGGGCTGTTTTAGGCCTTTCCAATCTTTGCATCCTCACATCACCCCAGTGAATATGAAAGGAGTCTAAGTTGTTATATCAGATCTAGGTGTCAGCAACTGGGATATTTATTTGTTAAATGGATCCCATTCCAAGCTGCAGGGAAGCATCTTCCACAAAGTGAAATCTACATGGTACCCTTTTAAAAAACTGGATCAGCCAATTATGTGATCCTAAAAACAACATTTCTGCTGGGTCTCAGCTCCGAGCTGAGGTTTAAGAAGCTTTTCAGAACAATCTTTAACAAGTCCATCTCAATGGTGGTCTTCTCCCAACTTCCAAATGTTGTCATGGTCAGCCAGTGAGCAGTTCCAGGTTATGTGTTGCTGTAAATAAGGTCCTGGATTTTCCGTGCACACAGACGCAGTCATGTGAGACAGTTACCTGAAACAGCTGAGGTCTGTAGCTCATCATATATTTAAAAAGTTTATTCTTTAATTTGAGTCATCCTGGCCTGTTTGGCTAGACACTGAAGGCCACATGCCGCACAAAAAAGAAAGTTTTTTGTGAACAAGTGGAAAAAAAATTACAATTTAAAATTTAAATTTACAATTTAAAATAATTCAGTTAATTAGGTGAGTTGGGTAGCAGCAACAGTTGAGTTGAAATAACCTGGTAATCTCAAAGAGTGAGAAAAGGAAAAAATTAGTGTATATACATGAACCTTCCTGAGAAAGACCCAAGAGATCCAGGTTTTTGGCAGCATCAAATTTCTAGGTCTTGTTTGAATCTCTATAGACCAGAGCAGCTCTGCTCTGTAACCAGAGAGCTCTGCCAGTTTATGCCAGCTGAGAATGTTGTCCCCAGGAAGGACAAATAAAAGAACCACAATGAGACTCAAGCAAACTTTTATATGTTTAATGCAGGTGTGTCTAATCTTTCACGCTCCAAGAGCAAAGAAAATAAAATGTACAACATCAAAAGGCTGCAAGCTTTCAAAACCACTTAAATTAGTATTTCACTAATATTTTTATTAAAACTCAAGCTAAAAGAAGTCAATACATCATTAAACTTTGCTGATGGTTTGTTACAGGTTAAATGCCCATAAATATTTGGAAACTCATTTGTATAACACTACAGTTTGATTTAGTTTCTTTATGGATAACTAACTTTTGTTGGGGACAGAACAGCAGTAGAAAAATGCCATTACCTTGCACTATACACAGTAAACAGACAGCCTCATAAGAGTGTCCTACCACAAGACCTTGATGTCTCAGTCCGGCATCCCCTGGCACAAGCTCCTGGTTTCCAGCTTTGGCAGGAGCCTCTGCCTCCCACTTTACCCAGTAACGGGGTGTCTCTGATCCCCTAAATGTGCCAGCTGCCCCAGGTGACTTGGGAGCCCATCACCACCTCAGGTGGCTTAGGAGCCAAGCACATCCCATTCCTGATATCTCACAGAGAACAGGAGAGCTTTTGAGAGGAGTTTTTGGAAGTACAACACCACATCGGAGAGGGATGAAGGGAGTAAGTTACAACTCTGGTCGTTCTATGCCCTCTTTTTCCAGTTAATTGTAATTAATGCTTGTTTCTCACTGCTAGGGTTATATAAGTGAGGCTCACGGGTAGGAATGGATGTAATTCAGCTTGTGGTTTCTCCTCTGCAGTCTGGAAGAAACAGAAGCAGCCTCATAGATGTTTTTGTTAAGCTCCCAAGTAAAACCTTAGCCTCCTCCAGTTCCTCTGAAACCTCCACTGGCTAATTTATCATTTGACAGTTTCAGCACAGGAGATAAAGAGTTTGTTAGATAAAATAACACCCCACTTCTTTTGCTTTTCCTCACTTTTCCACCTGCTGTCTTCATGTATGTCTGTTTTTTTCTCTTGTCAGAAATAAATTTTTGCTATTGTGGCCCAAAGAGTGTCTTCAATTGCAGACCACCTGGAATAATGGAACCTAAATCTCTGATTGCAAGTCCTCAAATTTTGTATTATAGGGAACTTATAAAACTATTTCAAAATATCTGTCATTTGGAGAAATTATCCTGAGTTTAGATGTCTATGTTTAAAAAAAAAACAACCTTGAAACAAAATAGTTACTTCTTTAGAAACTCTTGTGGATGAAAATAAAATTAAAATTAAGCACAAAAAAGCAGGCTTTATATAACTCAGAGTTTGAAAATATTTGCTTCTGGCTGACAATTTGTATGCAAATGAAAACAAGAGAGCTATAGCTGCTGCTCTCCTGTAACCTTCATAGGGTTGCTCACTGGATGTCTTTACAGTAAAGTCTGATGCTTTTGTCAGAATTACCAACATTTTTAGAGAAGTAATTCTGAGTGGAATTAAAATGACCTTCTGCACCTTAAAAGGGCAATGAAAAGGGAGGAGAGGGAAAAGAGGGAGTAAATCTGTGCATTCCCTTCATTATGAATAAAGTATAGTTATTTAAATCAGGACACTCCATGGAGCATCACACGAGCTAATACTTCGTGCCACTCATTTAAAAGCCCTGCTTCTCAAAGAGAAGAGCCTTTTTCAGCAGCTATCCTCTCTGGCAGCATCCCTGTGTTATTTACAGAGAAATTAATGGAAAACTTCTCTGAGGAAAACTCCTAATTGTGCAAGAAGAGGGGTGCTCTTCATTCTCATTGCAGACTGCAGAGTTTCAAGACACTTTGCAGTTCACAGGGTTCTGATCCTCAGATGTTACTTAGCAGTAGTGAGTCTAGAACAGGGAGAAATATTCAACATTTTCCTGATGTCTACATCTTCTCCTTCAAAAGAACCAAAGTGTCTGTGGCTGCTTCTTCTTTGTTTCATCCTGCTGTTCCCATTACTGATTTAAAGACATACCCATAACAATGTGCCTACAAAATGCTCATGTGTCAAAACCAGCTGAGTTTATTCTGAGTTTGCTCTTTGGAGTGTGTTGCCTGTCTCAGGTTTTGTCTCTCTCAAAACCAGCCCGACCATTTTATCAATAACAGCAAGTAGGCAAGAACACTTTTAGACCTCAATTATTTTGCTCTTTTTTTTTTGGGATCCCAAAGTCCTGAAGTTTTAGGGGAGTTGAGTCCAAATTAACAGAGGATCACTCTGTAGTGGTACAACAGCTACTTTAACAGAGCAGATTTTACACAGAGCAGATCATGATCTGTGGGTTGAAATGCACATTAAAAAAAAAAAACAGTGAAAACTTTGGTTTAATGATAAGTAGAAACAAACTCTGTATTAATCTCTGAAAAGCAGATTTTGCTAAAAGGATTTTATATCTTGTCAATGTCGATTTTGCTCCCATCCTGAGCAATCCTGCTAGCTGGTTTTAAAAACCGGCCATCAAACTTTGTATAAATCAGCTCTCAGAATTAGAGGATAAAGGAGAGGCTCCAAGAGAGTCTTGTTCTTCAGGCTGAACTGACTCGGAAGGGGCCACTTGCCCACTCATTTTCCAGGCTGCAAAAGTTCTGCCAGGCGTTTCCTTTCCGGAATTCTCAGGGATGGAGTGTGAAGTGCTGAATTTCATGTCGCTGCCTTGCTCTCACATTCCTGCTGACACCCAGTGGCTTCCCAGCTCAATTGCACAACCTCCTCGGCAGCCACGGAAAAGTCGCATCAGCATTTCAAGGAATTTTACTGAATCTCACTGACGTCCTCTTCCTCTTTAATCACTTTTTAGAGGGGAAAAATAAAGCAAACGAGGGAAATGGCTTGTTTGGGAACACACCCGGGCCGTGACAGTCCTGCTCCCTCAGTTGGGACCTGGATCCAGATTTGGAAAGCAAAAATGATTTTAGGAAAAAAATCACAGAGGAGAAGTGCCCTCTGACTCTTGCCTTTCCATGCAAGAAGAGGTGAGGAATCCTATTGTGACCACAAAAGGCATTTGAGCATAAACCAATTTTTCACAGTACAATATGCCATCACCTCCAACCCCCAAAAGTTTTCATGTACAGTTTGAGAAAAAGAAAAGGGTGGAAAAAAGAAAAAAAAAAAAAAGCCTTCACACAGCTTCAATTTTCTGTAAAATAAGGTGATTTCTTCTAGAAACAAATTTCATACCCTGCCAAGTATGAGTACTAGGTCCTCAATATTAGTGGATATTTGATATTTTCTTTGGGTCCATCTCAGCCTTTGGTAAAAGTCCCAAAAAGAGTCCAGCTAAGGATCTTAAGCCTGGTCTATTATTGCTTTTTTGACAACAGCCTTTTCTGCTTTTGGAGACAGCTGTCTTGTAACTCGTTCTAAGCGAAAGAGGAATGGGATTTGTGTAAAATCCCAGGCATTTGTATAAAAACTCATTTATGTGCAGGATCCAGCTTTGTGAATGTAAACAGCAGCTGAAAAACAGCCTTCATCCTTTCTATTCCAGAAATAAGGTAAAAAACCCACCCTGTATGGAATTTACTGAAACTCGACCATCCAAATGTATTAAAAGCAAAAAGAGCGAAACAATGAAGTAAAAGCAAAGCAACATCAAAAAACAATATCAAATCCCCTGCAAGGTCAATCACAGGCTAAATGCAGCAACAGTGCAAGGAATGTGCAGGCACAAGGAATGTGCCCACACCTTGTGCATTTTTAGGACTCACCAGTTAATATTTCCCATCTTTTTCCAGAAGCCATACGGTAAACAGATAGCACTAACAAAGTCAAATATTAATAACCAAGAACTGCACATCTCCAAATCCCCTTCCCCCAACCAGCAAAACCCATAGAAATTTACACTGACCAAAGCAAATAGAAAATAAAAGTCAAAGCACTTACATGGTTGACATTTAGGGATAGAACCAAGTACCCTTTCCATCCTTCTGAATTTCCTAAGTTATAACATTAACAGGAAATAAATACACATTGAAATGGAGTAACTCATGATTGTGACAAGTTACAGTAATAAGGTCTTGAAACAGAACATCCCAAGAAGAAATTTTATACTGTCTTTAGACAGCTCAGATCAATTTAGCATTTTGTCACACTCTTAAGCAGTCTGCTTGGCTTTGTCCACCCCCAACAGCTTTCTCAGTATAATTACTTTCCAGCCACCCAGTTCTTTCTTTTCAGGAGCAGCATATTTTGAACTCTCCCAGCCCTGTGATTGTTTTCTGGTGCAATGGAAAGAGAAATGGTTTGCAGAAGCGTGAAAACTAATCTACAAAAATGCTGATGGAGGTGACACCGCTCAAGCCTTCACCTAAAACTTGAATGATGCTTTGGGGGAGGTGTAGAATTAAGGAGATTGAAAAATTGTTCTATTTCATATTTTATTGATGGTTCTGAGCCCTGTCCAGTTTCAAAAGTAAATACTCCAGATTAATACATAGAAAATCTCTCTGCATCGAGAAACAGCCAAAGTAACTGAGAAAAGGACACCGAAAAGGATCCGTTGATTTTCTTGGTTGTTGAAGAGTCAGACCCCACAAGGCCTGCTCACAAAATTGTTTGAGACTACTAACAGCTCTTAAATTCTCACATTTTGTTGTGCAAAAGAAAGAGTGACTGCATCATGTGTATTTCACCTTCTACTTCTTGCTCCTTGTTTCTTGAAACATGAACTGAAAACTCGGTGACATCTTGCAAACTTATTTCCCGCTGAGTTGCATATTGAATTTAAATGTTGGAAGGCTGAGTGAAGCTTAGCTCAGAATCCCCAGGCATTATTATTAATCTAACTAAGATTTTTTTTAAGATGAAGATTGGGAGAGGACTTGGATGTCTTACAGATTTGCTGGTTCACCAATTATTAAGGCAAAGACTCCTGTTTACTGACACTAATAAATTATGTTATTTCATGCAAATGAGAAGCTGTTTAAAAAAAAAAAATTGAGCCAAGGTGAATTTTTTGTCTTAGTGGAAAAAGTTGTCTTTCCTTCACATCTTTCCTGTCTGTTAATTTCCATTGTCTAATTCCATGAGATGCTCTTTTGAAAGGATGAAATCTCAGCTTTTTAAGTCAAGTGCAAGAGTAAAAGTGAAAATATTTAAACACCAAAAGTGAGCTACACTTTTGTAAAAGAGATTTCAGTGTCCTTCAGAGGGTACAAATTTTACGAGAACTTTTTGTTTATTTCCTTCCTGAAGTGAAGGAGATTTTCCTGGGCTTTTAGATTAACTCTTAGTTCAACATAATTTTTTTTTCTTCTCTGTAGGTTAAGTGCTGACAATCTTTGTCTTTATGGTCTCATGCAAACAGATTCATTTTGCCATTCATTGATCCTTAGAAAAGCACTAACCTAGCAAATGTTCACTCACAAAAACTGAGTGTGAGCAGTGCATAAAATCATGGATTCATTTAGATTGGAAAAGACCTCTAAGACCATTGACCTAAGACCACCACCAAACCGTGATCCTCACTGCCACATCTATGGGTCTTTTATAAAGTATCAAGGTCCTTGTTTTATACAGGCATTAAATAACATTTTGCACCCTTTGCACATTCCTGAAGCCACTAATATACCAAACCAGAAAGGAGAAATCTTGTCTTCTACTGAAAGTTTAGACTAAATTTAGACTAAAAGAATCTCCTTCTCTTTAAATGAACCTTATATGTTGCCTTTTGCACTTGCAACTCTCTCTTCTCTCTGTGTATTTATTTGCACTGGGACAGTGCTTGGAAGTTTAAATTATTGGTGAAGACATCTCTGGGGCCAGAATTACGCAATACCCCACCAAAAAAAAAGAAATCATTATTATGTAACTTGCAGCATGAATATAAAATGTTAAGTGGCTGTATAGATATAGACATACAAGTGCCGAAAAGAATAAGATTGCATATTTGTATAATCCTTACCTCTGGTTTTAAAAACAAGGAGAAAATAAGTACTGCTGTCTCAGCATTTTCTTTGTGTAGTTATCTTGACAGGCTTCTTCCCCCTCAATGAAACTCCCAGGCTTTATGTATTTTAAATGTTATTTAAACTAAATTTGGGATCTAAATTGGAATTTCTCTAGCATATGAGGCTTGTTTGGCCTAAATTAGGAAATTGGGCCAAACATCAGCCAAAATTCACCACAGATATTATTGGGGAGTTTTGTAGTGCTCATATTTTTAGTATCAGTTATCAATTTTCTTGATTGTGTTTATAAGCTTTTTGGTGTGGGAATCAAGTTTGCTGCTGCCAGAAGAATGATGGATGCCATCAGTGCTCAAAAAAATTATGGATAATTATACTCAAACTAGCTGCACTGTTTTCTGTTAACTACACATAGGAGATAATAATAGTTTATGGAAAATATGTTTAGTGGGGGCCTCATTTTAGGGAAGGAATGTGCAAAACTGCATCCAAACAGGTGAATATATGAAGAAATTGAGTAACTGCCTGTGCAAATGAGAGAGAAGAACTTTCCTGACATATTGTAAATGAGATTAGGTGCTTTATTATAAGAACAACAACAGCAGAAAAACACACTCCCCCCCTACATTCTTAAAGGACTAGAGGAATTTGTTATCTGTGGTGAGGTGCTGTTGGATCCATCTGTCTGCATACATTTGGCTAATACATTTTAACAGACAGTGCTTGGCTTTCCAAGACAGGATTGAGATCTATTGCTGGACTGATTATATATTATTTCAAAACCAAACAAACACAGAGAATCCCTATTTCTGTGTGACAGTATTCAAACAGATAAGCAACAACAAGAGGAATGCATGTGCTCTAGAAATCCATTTATTCAGAAAGATCTCAAAGCCCTCACTAGATTATTAAGAGAAATCACTTGCACAAGCACTTTAAGAGTGGCAAAGTAGCAATATTACCCAGATGTCTGTGATGAGAGGAATTTCTTATCTCTGTGATTATCCCACTGACTCTCCAGATCATCAGTAACCTCTACCATCCTTGCTAATGGTAATTGGCTGTAAATATGTTTGAGCTACAGACAAGGTATAGAAGATGAATAATTTCAAAATCCTGATCCAAAACTCCTTGGAGCAAGTATCCTTTGACTCAATCTCTCAGCTTTCTTTATTTTGGTGAAACTACTTGATTGCTAGAAGATACCTGTGTTTTTCAGAGCAGTGCTCTTTGGATGGGACACATAAACCACAGCTCAGGAATCGTTTGATTGAAAATCACAGTGGGGAGAGAATGCACGAGGTCTCCACTGCAGCCTGGAGTGAGCTGGAATGTCAGAGCCCTGGCTGCAGCTGAGGATGATGCTCCTGAAGGAGTGATAACAGAGTAAGCAAGGTCAAAGAAATAGAGAGCAGTGCCTATATGTCCACAGGAGATGAGTGGGGAGGTGGAGAAATTATTTCTTGAAGTAAGAAAATCCAGAGGGTCTGCTGCTCATATGGGTTTTCATTTTTGCCAGGATTGCTTGATGTCCTCTCCCACCCAAGGGCCTGCATATAATTTGGTGCTAGGAGAAGAAATTTGAGTGTCTGGAGTGCCCATGCAGTTTGAGTGCTGAAGACAGGAGTTAAAAACATATATGTAAATTAAACCTGTCACAATCTGGTTGCCATATGTTGTTATATCCCACATAACATGGACATAAATATATGACTCATTGTGAATACATTCCATTATCTTCCCTCTGAATCCCATTAACTGTTTTACATTAAACCCTAGGTAGTACTTGTTCTACTCCAGCATCAATTCTAACAAATCAGAAATGGTGACAGCACTGCCTCGGTTGTGCCATCCCCATGTGAACACTGGCATATATCAAAGGACTGTTAAATTATCAATGTCCCTCTGATACCACTCTGATTTTCAAAGTCAGCACATTCCAGAGGCAGAGCAAGATGTGACTGGTGTCCATCTCCACATGCCTGACTTGCACACTTTGCAGTGTAAAGTGAATTATGGCAGCTGATGGCTGCTGTCCCTCAAAGAGCAGCACCCAGACACTCCCCAGCCAGGTTTCTGACCCTCTTTTCTTGGAGGAGCAGTTGGAGGGCAGCTTCTCCTCCACCACATCTCAGCTCACCAATATATCCTCTCTTTACATGGTTCTCGTGTGGGATGCTGCTCCAGGTTCACCCCCTCTGGTTTCTCAATCTGTAGGAATGTTTGGCAGCGTGTTGAGGTGTGTGGAAGCCAGTGAGACAAAATAAACAGTGCTGAAGTACAGAAGAAAATTAACATTTTAACTCTCTGTACAGTAGAGCCTGAGCAGAAGGGAGTATTGGTGGTCTAGCAAAAAACCATGTGGAGACATTGGGGAAGGAGTCGTTCTGAGAACTGTGTGATTATGTGTAGACTATTTTGATCAAAAAGTCCCTTAGAAATCAAATTACTCTGATGCATTACAGCATTAAATTCTATTTCTTCCAAGTAACTGTCGCAGCAAAATGAGCACTGCTTAATTCAGTAGTGAATCAACATTTCCATTCTCCTTCTTTTTCCCCCTTTCCAAACTCAACAAGGGTTTTGTGGAAAAAAGTCAGACGTTACCAGGAAGCAAAGGCATCCATAGGTTATGCTGAAATGAACACACACTTGAACCAGCTTTATCCATCCTTGCTTTTAATGGGGCCCTGAACTCAGCAGAGGCTGTTAGGTGCTTTTGTAATACAGATTAACAATAATGCTAAAGTTCCTCCCGTATCTCAGTCCTCCCAAAGAGAGAGACTTAGGCTAAGATACTTTAAAGCTCTCCTTAGGCTGTTGTGAGTTCAGTGTGAAAATACATCCGTTGCCATCTCACGTTAAAACTACCAGCTCTAGAAGTGGGGGCCTTTTGCTTTCACTGAAGCTTGTCAGATTATGGAACTGAGGGAACCATTGATCCCTGAAGGATAAAAATCAGTGGAAGGCTCCTTAAAAGAAAAATACAGTATATTCAAACAGCATTAGAGAAAGTCCTCTCTTTGTAGTTTGAGATGTTGAAGGTCAAGGGAAAAAAAAAATAAAAAGAGACCTACATAAAAGTAGGGGGAAAGAAAAAGTTTAGGCAAAGCAGCCATTGCCAAGTTAAAGTAGAAATAAAAATAAAACTTTAAAGCTTTTTCTGGTATCTGTCCTTTGTTTTTATAATGTTAGCTATTCAAAAGGAAAAAATAAAAAGATTAAGCTGTCTGCTTTCAAACTGCTGTATTAAAGTGTTGATAGTAAATAAAGTGTCTTATTTACTGCTGAAGAGCAAAAATGTCAAGTTCATAAAAGACCAAATGAAAACTTCAGGAAAATCATTGCTGAGGAATTCTGAATTCTGATCTAATTGAAGAGAATGCCACCATTTTTAGTGGAAGTCAGGTCCCCATATCTGTGCGGAAAAAAAGAGTAGCTTTGGAAATTTTAACATTAAGCTGCTCCTTAGTTTTAGTTGGAATAAGATTTTGCAGAGGGAGTGAGGAAAACTGCTTTTTACCTGGGTAGATTTGTGAATTGCTTCCTTGTCATGTCTTGTGTTAGATCCTAATAAGTAACATCAGTAAGGCAAAACCTAGCATTTTTATGTCAGAAGTTTGAAGGAGGATTTGGCTGGTGGAGCAGGAGCAGTGAATGAGGTTGTGTGTCTCTAACTTGTCCTATTCTCTAGCAGAGAACACTACTCCAAGAAAAGCCAGCTCTGCTTCCAGGCTTGCTGGATGTCATCTCCTGAAGGCTCTGGTCCTGCCCCCATGGAGAGGGATCAACCTCCCAAAGGCTCCAACCCGAGCAGGATCAGGATGGCAGCGTCTCCTGGCACAGCTTCTGTCCCAGGGGTCATATGAGGTGAGAAAAACAGGGAAAACACCTCACTGAAAACTGTGAAATTCAGAAAAGTCAGTAAGGATTCAGGGGCAAAAAAAAATCCTAGTGAGGTTTGCAGAAAGTCCCTTAACTTCCTTCCTTGTGGTCGTGGTTTCAGACACTGAATTTATCTAGAAATCAATTAATTTCTTGCTCTTTGAGCAGACTTTCAAACAACATTACTTTGGGGTTTTTTGGTTTTTTTTTTAGTATTGTACTCTGAGGAGTTTGCAGTGATCTTTTGAACAATAAAAGGGGTTTTTACAACAATAGTTAGGATTTTTTTTCTCTGGACAAACTCTTTTTGCCTCATTTTTTATACCCTCTGTTTTTACTGTGCTGAGCTGGGAGAACACTGTACTTCCAACAAAGAGCAGAAGCACTTTTTGTTTGTTTGTTTTTCACATATTAACCTCTGACTTTTTGGCCATGCTCACAATAGGCTCACTTTATGCCTGTCAATTTAAGTGAGTTTTATTTTAATTTTTATACCAGATGAGTTCACGTTGTGGTCTTCAAAAAGGCCAGGCGGAGAGTTCCCCAGAAAACCAGCATTTCCAAATAGCCTCTTCTAGTGGAATTACTTACTGCAATTTAAATATTCAAGCACTTTTATTTTAAAGTTAATATTGTTTATAAGGAAGCAAATGCAAATAAGTGGTAAAAACCTTTTGGTATTAGGTCATTAAAAATCCATTCTTGACTTCCTGCCCACAACTACATCTTTTTTCAGACCTGTCACCCATTTCATTTAAGCACTTAGCTCTCTCCTAATGAATGAATTGGCATTTCATATTACCTTATTATCCTATAAAGCAAAATGCATACTCAATAACATTAACGGTAATTTCTCATAAAGACACATTATCGATCCGGGTGCTACCTGTAAGCATTGAAAATTGCAGCCTGCACACAGAGCTTTTCACATCTGGGCCTGAAGAATTAAAGAAAAATTAAATTTGACAGCAGTAAATTCACAGGCACAATCTAGGCACCAATTTATATGCAAAATGAAATGCTTTATGAAAATTTCCTCTATTTTCTCACGGAGATTTGGGAAAAAGATTTCGCTAGATGCTTCTTTCTCTAATATCCCTCTACTTAAATATTATACTGCAGTCACTGCAGACTCCCTTTGATGTATAAATAATCAAGTTAAATTATGTGCAGCAAGGAGACTAGTGCTCTGCCATTCTTATTTTACAAAGTAATATCTACCCTAGAGGGTCAAATTTCCCTGACAAATTCTTAATTACTATGTTGCAACAGAAGCAGAATCTATTTGTGCATAAATCCCGGGCATTCCCATGTGGTAAGTAACTAATATTACCAACCATTTCACTTGGCCTGTTCACTGAACTCCATAATTAGATAATACTTTTGATGATGGTACATTTGAAGTCTTAATCCATTTAATTTTTTATGAGATTTTTTTTATTTTAATAGGGATATGTTAGTGACCGCTGCCTATTTAAAAATCATTAAAATTCTGTCCACAGCAGTAATAAAGATTAAAGATTACTAATATGGCATTCATAACCTTTCTGGTTTTCTAGAAATCTGGGGCTTAAGGTAAATGTTAAAGGTCATTTAATATGTTAGTCAGTAATTATAATCCTGGGTAATAGGTTCCTTTTCTAATTATCCTGGTATAAAAGTTCTATTGTTTGGGTCTATTCTTCTGATTTTCTTATTTGGGTTTTTGGGGGAATGAGTAATCCTGGAATTAAGTTTCTGAACATTGATGAAAGCAGGTAATGCACAATGATTAACTGGATAAAAGCCATATGTTTGAATGCTTCATAATATCTTGCCTTGAAGTTACTTACAAAAGATGCAGCATCCCCTTCCAGGAGAAATAAAGCAGAAAGGTCACTGCAGAGATTAATACCTTTTTTTCATTATTATTTTAATATCAAACATTGACAAATAAGATAAAGGCTTTGTGAGCAAGCTCAGAAGAAAGTGAGAGTGGTTAAACACGAGGTGGGAGAGAATCCTGGAAAAGCCTGATGGTCGTTTCAGAGACAGGAAAAGGAAACCTCCTCCTTGAGGTCCCAGTTCAGGAAAACCTTCAGGAATGAGTTCCATGGAATCCAGCATACCCTGCATGCTTGCCTGGATGCAGCTTGGATCTGCACCCTTCACCCTGCCTTGCAAGTGACATTGCTAAGGCTGGCTGAAGAAAATGTTTTTCCTTTCTGCTCACAACTACAAAAAAAAAAAAAAGGTGTGACTATCTCAAAAAATACCACTTGTTTTCTATGATGTGGATATTCTGCAATGCCTTTCCTCCCTTATCTAGAAGGGTACACAGATATATATTTGTGATGTTTTCAGATAATGCATTAAAAAAATTTACATATCAGCACCTGAATTCTGGAGTAAGCACTTAAAAACACATTTGAGTGCAAGGTATTTGATTTTTAAATGCAATTTTAAGCTCCCTGTAAGTTAAATTTGTCCTAAAATGCTGTCTTAGATCACAGGGCTCTGCTGGATCAGCTTGGAATCTGCAAAGGGTCAAAAAGGATGTAAATCCTCCTGTAAAACTTAGATTTCTGGGCAAACACCTTCCTGTGAGCTGTAGGTCTCACACCACCACAAAAGCCATAATGATCTAAATGCAGAAGGAGAAATGTAAGGGGAAACTGGGACAACAGTAAGAAAATGTCTTTGTGAGGTGACCTACTCTTTAGAGTGTTTTTCAATTTTATCACAATACAAACACATAATAGCATTAAAAACCCCTTCAATGTCACAAACTCTTGTTTCAGCAGTAATTATATCTCACTAGCTAGCTTTGGGCAAGTCACCAAGGCCAACTTTGAAGGGCATCTGCAGGTCATGGTTTTTCCATGGTCACTGAGCAGCTCCTTGAGCTGCAGATTTGTGCTGGGACTGATGTTCTGTACTTTTTAAAATCAAGCCTCTAACAGCTTAGTACAGAAGTAAAAAAAAATATATATATATTGTCAAACCCATGAAAAATCAAGTCTTGGTATCTCCATTTTAAAAGGCTGACAGCGATATGATCTGTTGAGGTGGTATGAAGTTAAAACGGCCAATTTTTATAAGGAATTTCCCTTTACAACAGAAAGGCAACTGCTAGTACTCCAGTTGATAAAACCACTGAAAATCAGAGCTCAAATCTTTTTTCAGCAGTCCTTTATTCTTGAAGATTTAGAAATTCACAGCCTCTTGTACTTAGAGTTATTTTGAAGGAGCTAAAAAGCAGACTGATGAATATAATTTAACTGTGATTGGTGAAATTTCAAGAATGCTAAATCAGAATTGTATATAAAACCTTGATTAAGAAATTAATCTCTTATAAGCATTCCCTTCATACTGAAACCCAAGTAGCAAAATCTGGAGCTTTCTCCTAAAGAAGCAGTAGCTGACTTGAGAAAAAGTTCAACTTCCTGATTCTATCAGTAAATCCATGTGAGCAGCCTTCTTTCAAAGCTTTTTTTAAATACTAGAGTGAAGAGTTTGATAAAGTTTTAATTCTTTTATACTTTTCTGCACATTTTTTTTCCTTTTACCTAGCTGCACTTTCCCAATGAGCCTTTCATACCAAACAATTCACAGTGTTCATTTAAAAGAAAATAAATGCAGCAAAATCTCTGTGTTGACACACTCATAATTTATCAATTCACAAATCTTCTGGCAGATAAAGCTCATGGGCAAATCTCATGGCTACTTCTGAACTAGAGAGCCACGCAGATGCCAAATTAACGAAAGCGAAATTAGCAATAATTATGAATATCCACAGTAATGTTTGGATTGGTCCCTACCTAAAGAGGCTATGATCAAATATTAGCTCTTCCTGGTGCATGTCTGTCCAAAGAACAGGAAGAACAAAGAAAAGGAAGGTGTGAACATTGTGCATCACCAGCTGAGGCTGCAGTCACTGCAGTGACAGCCAGGTGCTGCTTGTCCCCAGCACCAGCCAGGCCTCTCCAGCCCTTCCCAAAAGCTGGAGCAGCTTCAAGGTTTCATCTAATCTATATTTAGGCAAGATGTTTGGCCTTCTCTCGAGTCAGGATGCTCTGCCATGGCTCCTTCCTTCATCACACCTCCCATGTTGGTGATCAATTGGACCTGCTCTGTCTGTCCCAGCTGTGTTCTGTACAGAGAGGACCCTTGTGGATAAACCACATCTTGCACAGCCACAGCTGCTTAAGGACTCATGCAAAATGCCTCTGCAAAGCATAAAAAAGAGAGATTTAGCTTATGGGATATTTATTTTTACTGTCTTGATCTTTAGTATGCACCTTCAGAGAGTTTCCCTAAAAAATTTTCCATTATTCTGCAACGTGAGTGAAAAAGGGTAGCTAGAAATTTTATATTATCAGGTCATCTGTCACCTGACACAGCTGGGAAGAAGAGCTGGTTTTCATGGGGCTGGGGAGGAAAGATCCTCGGTGAAAAATGACTGAATACAGTGAAAACCTGCATTCACAGCACCTTCTTCCCATCTCCAGCAGTGGGTGCAGCCAGGCTGCAGGTGAGTAATTCATGGTACTTCCCTCAGCCAAAAAGTTGAACTGCTCAAAGTCTGTGCATGACTTTCAGGTGAGGCACAAGCCACTGAACACGGTGATGTCTTCTTGCATATTAATCTGAGTACTGTTCCAGCTACCAGCAAACCCAAGGAAAAGTAAATTTCACCATAGAAAAGAGCTAATTAGATTACACACGGTATCTTCCTTAGTAAAGCTGTGAGATTTGCATTTGGTGTCTGGGCCATTTTCCAAGTAACTGTTCATTTGGTAAGAATTAGGTTGATAGTATCTGAGTGAATGATGTATGTTATTTGTAAGTTTAGGGCTGTACATGAGCAGCTGATGAAAAGGGACAAGTGAGAAACTCAGAAAGGATACAACGAAACACTAATTATTTTATATAATTTATTTTCTCAAAGTTTTCAATTCTTGGCGCCAAATGAAAGAGAGCATAACACACAGAATGTTTTAAGCTATTCTTTCATGAAAAACTTTTTAAATCTTAAATTTGTTTTGCATCTGTGTGTACCTTTTCCACAGTTTGTTGGGTTTTTTTTAATTCTGAAGTTTTTCTCTATATGCATATGACTTACTGACATACCTATATATTTCTAGAGAGTCTTGAGGTTGATATGGTTGTGCCATATAGGCACAATTTATAACCTGTCTTAAAGATCTGAGGCTTAATTCAACAGCACAGAGTGACATAATCAGAACTATCAAAATACGTTACCTTCGGGCACAGATTCTTGCTTGAAAAAAATATACAACAGAAAAAACATATTCCAGTGCCCTGTAGCCATCTCAGAAACTGCAGAGGACAGAACTGAAATTCACATTTTCTGTGAAAAATTCACAAAGACATATACAGGTTGATCTGCCTTCAGTCTGAGGCATTGAAATCTAAATTCAGATTTGACTCTGTTAGTTCTAATAAACAACACCTTAATCTAATATTGCTGGTTTCAATGTTGAATTACTCAGAGAGGGGTAAAAAAATCATAACATTTAATTGTTCACTTTTTCTACTTGAATACCAAAATTAAAAAAAAAAAACAAACCCAAACTATTCTGAACTTTATTTTTAGTAAGGTGATGTTTTCTTTTTCTTCTTTTCTTTTATAAATCTCCCCTTCAAGCAACTCCTTACCTCTCAATCATCTTAACAGTCTAAATTCTGAGACTAATTGCTGTAGCTGCATTTGGAAGGAGGAAAGCAGAGTGATACCTACCAGATACAAAAACCCCCTGCTGGTGCCTTTTAGGCTGGTGTGGAAGAGCAAGGCTGGCCCCAGCAAAAATAACTGTTTGAACTTTCCTGAGAAATGCAGAATTATGTTCCTTTAGTGAGTGCTTCACCTGTGCTCTGCTTCCTGAGCCTTTTCCTTTTCCTTTGTGGATTTGAGTCATGCAAGACTGGTTACATGCAGAAGTGCCAGAGAAAAATAGGAAGAGACTCAGAGAGAGGCATAGGATGGAGTCACTGGAGTAGTAATTAATAATTTAAAAAAATGTACTTAATAAAATTTTTGTTAGATAACTAAGTAAACTGTCAGTTTGCTGTAACTGAATAGCCAAGGGTGAGCAGATAAGTGCTATTTTGCCTGCATCAGAAAAGGCAAAGTTATGCATTTCTGTTGTTTTCCACCTCTAATGGAATGCAAATAGCAGGAATGCAAATACTGGGCATCGCTGTTGTACCACTGTAATCACCTTGTGTTTCTGGGGTTTTTTCGGTATTTAATGACAAACAGAACTTGATCTCTTGCTATAAATTCAGGTGGTCTTGCCTACAGAGATTGCTCAGTTTCTGAATCAGCAGGACAATTGGGACCAGATTGGTTGGGTTTTTTCCTTTCTTTGCATCATAGCAGATAAAAAAATCACCATTCGGACCCCTCTTTATTCCCCAGGCTATAAAATATTATGAGGTGGGAAGAAGACAGAAGATAAAACCCACTCATTGGAGATTAGTGTCCTCACCTGGGCAAAATTAATTCATAAACTCCATCCAGTTGTTGCACTTCTACACATTTCAGGGTAGGACACAGCCTCCAATGGCCCTGCCAGATCACCTAATGCAGTTCTTTCTTGTTGGCTGTAGGAAGTGACTTTTGGGAGGTTCCAGACTGCTACTACAGCAGTAATAAAAACCAAATGCATCTTTGGCTCTGCTGTGGTGGCAGTGTGGCTGTGGGCAGAGCTTGCCTGGAGCTCAGGTACTTAAACACTGCTCAGGACAGATGATAATGACACTAAAGGTCTTTTCTTCACTCCACAGTCCCCTGATTCCTGTTTATCCTCCTGAGGGTGGAAGTCAGAGGTGAAAGGACTGAAATCTGAAATCTTTACTTTCAAATCTGCCTTCACTACAGTGCCTGAGTATCTCATTGTGTCACTGCCTGTACAACAATTTTTTTTTTTTTCTGAAATTTTCCTGTCTGTAAAACTGGAATGGAGCACCATAAAAACTATTTGAGTGTTATAAACTCTTTCTGTATAGTATAGTACTCTGTATAGTGATAACATCCTTCTGTATAGTGATAAGTATTTTTTGTATGCAAGGACTTGAGAAAGGGGGTTGTTTTATACAATCTAAGGCTACTCTATTGTGTTTGTTTTGTTTGTGTGTCTGGATCATAGCAATAAATGCAGTTTAGAGAGCAAACATTTGACAGCATATTTTGGTGCTTAAAAACCCCACAGGTGCCTGGCTATATGCAGATGTGAAGGAATTAATGAACTTTTTAAATACCTGGGAAGCCTTTCTGTCCAGAAGAACCTGCATCCACACATTTAAATTTTATATATCTATGCATACTGCCAGGTTCTCTTTCAGCTAACCTTTGTGTGAGAGAAACTTCTGCTGGTGTCAAAGGAGCTGGAGGACATTAACAGCTGATGCTGGTGCCTGTCGGGTGCTGGTGGGTTTGCCTCCCCAGCACCAGGATGGCTTCCCTCGCTGCTGCCAGTGACCTTGCAAACAGCTCCGACAAAGGTCGGAATGGATTCATTGATCAGCCAGGCCAAGCATATGACAGTCTGTGCCTTAATTGAATCCCAAAAGGGGGCAGGCTGGGTTTTTATTACAGAGGCCAGACGATAGCACTCATTAAAAGCTCCACAGACTGTGTGGTTTACTAATTAGTTTATTATACAGACACCTTGACGATGGGCAAAGTTGTCATTTTGCCCTTTATCGCACAGGGGATGTTGTTAAAAGTTTAATCAGCTAACACTGACCAACTTAGCTTGGCAGGCTGTGGACAGTCATTACCGAGGTCACCCCTGCTGTAGCAATTCTGACAGGGTCACAGCATGAATCTCCAATAAAAAGCACGTTACATAAGGTAAGAGTGCACCTGAAAGGGAAGCAGGAAAAGAGATGTGCTCAGCGGGGAGTAGGAAACAGATGGACTGTTAGGACAAGTGAAGCCTGTTACGGGTTCTCTTTGCTTACAATGTTTAACATATGCTTTTTGGAAATTTGGGGAGCTCTGAGCTATTGCAGTGATATGTTCATTAGAGCATGAGGTAGCCTGAACCAAGCCCTGTGTGAGCAGGCACTGAGTGCCTCTGCACTTGCAAAAGCAGGGATGATTTCACTGGTTAAGCAAAGCCTCACACCCAGGTAATGTGCAGATCCAGAGTGATGAGAGAACTCGCACTGGGAAAGCTGAAGATCGAGACAGCACAGCTTTCCATGCAATGCTGCTCTTCTTTCCATTCCAGATTCATCTTTTTTTTCAGAAAGACTGAGGGGAGTCCTCATTGCTGTCCTTGTGAGGGGAAGAGGAGGGGCAGGCACTGAACTCTTCACTCATGACCAGTGACAAGACTTGAGGAAACAGCATGAAACTGTGTCAGGGAAGATTTAGGCTGGATATCAAGAGAAGGCTCCTCACCCAGAGGTGTGGTTGGGCACTGCAAGAGGCTCCCCAGGGAAGTGGTCACAGCACCAAGCCTGGCAGAGTGCAGAGAATATGGTGTGATTTTGGGGTGCTATGCAAGGCCAGGAGTTGGGCCTTGATGATCCTCGTGAGTCCCTTCCAACTCAGGAAATTCTATGATTCTACAGTCTGGGTAGTCTTGCAATGTACCTGCAGTATCTTTATCCCCTGCAGGAGTGGGAATGTGCTACAGCTCAGAGAGACTTTTCATAAGGTTACCTTTCCTCAGTTTTACTGCAGTGACATCTGGAAGTCCCAGCAGTGCTCACAGCCCATTAATACCTAGTCTTACAAAAAGAAATATCCTCTACCAGATTTGTATCAGAATACACAGAGTAAAATTAGATATGTCAGATTAATGATGGTGTAAAAAATTTGAAGCAAAATGATAAAGGTTCCTGATCTTCTCTTCAGAGTCTGTTTGACTTAAACATATTTCAATTTGATATTTTTTTCTTAGGAATGCAGTTAAAAATAGCTTGATCTGCCTGTCAGTCACACCTATGAGGCAACTTCAGTAAAATCTTAAACTAGATGAGGGCTCAGTTCGTTCAGGTCTTCTGGCAGTTGGCATTTTCCACAAATATGGAAAATGTGGTAGAAGACCACAATGCTGGTAGAAGAGAATGGTTTAAAATTGTTCCCTTGAGGGAAAAACAGGGAACACAGCAGTCATCCCTGCCTTTTCATCTCAGCTGGCTGGCAAACCAATCAGTCAGGGTGCCCAATGTACCAGTTCAGCCATGGCACGAGCTGCCTCTTGTTGAGTCACAAAGAGACTCAGGTGGGGGACACAGAGTGGATGGAGAATCTGTGGTAGAACTAATGAAGAGTTTATCTGAGGGTAGGATGGAGAAACAGCATCATTTCTGGGGAAGAAGTGGAAAAGTTGGATTACACGGACAAATAAATTTAGAACAGACTCACAAGGGTGGGGGGGGAAAGGAAAAGAATTTGTTGAGATTGGTATCTGTAGAGGATGTAGGGCAAAATTCCAGATAAAATGAGATTTTGTTAACTTCTGTACAAATAATGGAACAAATAATTTCTTTGGGTGCAGAGCAGTGTGGCATGAAAAAGAAATCACTTTCCAGTCCTGAAGAAGATCTCTACAGAAAAAAAGTAGATGTGATCCCACAAGGAATCTCCTGAGACTGAAATTAAGTTTGCAGGGACAAGAGCACACCCTCACATTTCCACCAGGACTAGAAATGGCCTCAGGCTGTGCCAGAAAAGGTTCAGCTGGACATCAGGAGGAATTTCTTTGCTGAAAGATTTTCCAGGCATTGGGTCTCTCATTTCAAATATTATTCACAATCAGCAGCTGCAGTTCCTGAGTTTCAGTTCCGAAACCAGAAAAAGATGTATTAGATATATGGAATATGTTACCTTCTGGGAGCTGGAGGAGTATATGAGATGTATTGGATTTGGTTTTCTCATATTTTCACTTTTTTATTTGAACATAGACATCAGCTGGAATTATGGCTTTGGAGAATGAAATGGAGGATTTGGTTGTTGATATAATAGAAACTCTCCCATGGAATATCACTGCATATTTTTGAAACATGTTTCTCCCAGCCACATTCCATTAACAATTGCATCACACACAGAATGAAGGTGAACAGGTAGGAAACCAGTTCTCTTGTTTCACTTTGACTTTTTTTTTTACAAATGTCCAGTGCATCCAGTTTAATACTCCATCATAATGGACTTCAAGAATGGGAGAGTCCAAGCCATAACTGAAAGACTGTTTTAGTCCCATTGAACACAAAATGTGACCTTGAACAGGAATAAACCACAGGAATAAACTATGGTCCTTTTTGTCCTATGCCCAGGGCAAAAATTTTGTCAGATCACTCGTTTGCTTTTTCCAGCCCAGAGACCTTGGTTCATTTTCCAAAAAAACAAGTCCTAATGTAGGGGAATCCACACACCTGAAAATCTCATGCTGTTCTGGAGCTGAGATATGGGGATGGGCCCAGAAGTCTGGTTTCAGCATCACTTTCCCAAATAAATGTGTACAGGCAGGCAAAGTGCAACCTGGAGTGCCTCAGTGCATACTATTCATTTCCATTTGGACATTAGCATAAGGTGCAGTGGCAGCAGATTTGTATCTGTCATCAGAGGGAGTAAAGATCAATGAGTGTGTGCTTACCACGTGTCCCGTGTGCAGTGAGGGGACCTAGAGAGGAACCAGCCCCATGACAAACACAACAGATGCCTCTCTGAATGCTGAGGGCAAAAATAGAAAAAGAACATCGGTCAGGCCCTCAGTTTGCCTCTCTCAGCTGAGTCCCCTCACCCTCCGTTTTTACAAGCTGAGCTGGGCCTGTGCCTCTACTCCGAACACAAATCCATTCCCATTTCTCAGTGAGGAATCTGGCTGGAATACATTGCAACACTGGGTCATGTACGATGGAGGTACCATTGCTAGTTAACATGTCTTGGTAGTCACCCCAGGAGTCTTCTCACAGTGACAGATTGTTCTGTTACAACTGCACAGGCAAATGCTCCATCATTAGCTCACTTTAAAAAAAGCTGCCTTAACTGTGAAACTAAAAGACTCCAACTTTTCCTTTTGCTGTAGCTCCCTCAGGCAATGAAGGAATTTGCGATGTGTGTCAATGAGACATTTGAAATCTCACACATTTAAATCGTCCTGACTTCAACAGCATTTTAAATACACTGAAACCAGCAGCATTTCTAAATTCAAACACTTACCAGTTTCCTTCCCACAAGCTTGCTCCTATGAGCCTCAAAGGCAGTAGAAAATGTTATTATGCGAACAAAGCATCTCTCTGTAACTGAATTAAATATAAATCCATTAAAAAGAGAGAGATAATATAATAATTAATACTTTGTACTACTATATTACCTTTCTATTGCAGTCTAAAGGTATTAATTCAGCCTTAGCCTACCGTTTCTTTTCCCATTTTATAAATAGAAAAATCGAGGCACAAAGGGGAAAAGTGATATAACTGAAGGCACAAGGCAAATCAGAATCAGGGCAGGCATAAAATCCTGGAAATCTGGCTCTCAGTGCTGCCTGCACCATTCCAGCACCAAGACAAAGACATAATGGACGAATGGTACCACCAACAGGGTTATCTGAAGGTGAAAATCACCAGTGGCTCCTCAGTGCCTACATCCCAGGCTCAGAGAGACATACAAGGCTCCGGGGAAAGAAAACTTAAACCCAGAGGTGGGCAAATTCCGGTGACTTCCCCGCATCATGTGTGGCATTTCTGAGTCCACATCAAGAAAATCCCATAATCCAACCCTCCAGCCTTTCACCCTGAGAGGGGGTGAGGAGCTCCCATTAAGTCCAGCAGTGAGAGACTGCAATTAAACAGCGATTAAGAGGTGCACAATGCAGCCCGCTGGAGGGACGCGCTAACGCGATCAGCAAACAAACTCTTTTGAAGTGCTCAGACACAGAGCGTTGGGAGAAGTACCCAGAGCCAGGAATTACCACCCTGCCCCTCACACAGCCACAAATCCAGACTGCTCTCAGCCCTGGAGATGGATAGACCTGTTTATCCTCCAGAGGGATTTTACATGGCACTGGCAGGGCTGCCCACAATGCAAAATCAGACTTTTAATGATTGCTTGTGAGAACTCGGGACGACAAAGCTTTTCATTAATCGTCCATTCCTCATCAGTCTCTTAATAGATCTATAAATGAACAAATACCCCAAGGAAATTGCTACTTTAAAAAAGGAAAAAATTGGGTACCACTTTGAATATTGACAGACACAAGAGTTGCCTTTTAACTCTGGAGTCATTCAACTTTTGTTGGAGTGTTTCATAAAAGCTTTTAATTTACCGAGTACCTTTTTGTGAGTCGAGGGGATCATTTGTGACTAATGAAGAGCAAAGAACATTTTAATAATAGTGACAACTGGCTTTGATATTAATATTGTCTCTAAAAAAAAGTCTCTTTTGAAGTCTCTGAGATTAGGAAAACCCTTTATATTTTATCCAACCGTGTTAATAAAATTGCCTTACCTACATAATGCTCTCTCCAAAGCAAAAGTAATTTTCCCCCATTTAGTTCCCCATGCTATCCTGTGGATATTTTTATATGCATTTTTTTTCTCACTTGTCATTTTTCTGTGCACCAACATTTCTAATTTTTTATTAGTTTTCAGAAATCATATTTAAATGAAAACCCAAGTGTAATGCTCTATTTCTTACAAGAACTTGAACATATTTCATATCTTTAGAAATGGAGGCCTTTTTGCATGTCATAAATATTTCTTGATTTTTTTTTTTTTTTAGGGAGGAAGTAGGATGGTAGGGGTGCTGAATGGAAGCCTTCTTCAGGAAAGAATCAGTTTTGTAGAAATTATGACAACTGAAGAGAAGGAAAACATAAATCTATTTCAGTTTCATCTCTCTTTTTCTATGAATAATGCTAAATAGATGTTACTTATGTATGACAGACCCTTAGATCATGTCATTTATTCAAGTGGACATGGAGTTGACCAAAGCTAAGGGTAGGTAACTTCATTTTTGTTTGCAAATTCTGCATCCCTAAAAACTTTATTATATCTCACATCAATCTTTAGTCCCACTAAAGGGGATCTACAAAATACTAAAATGTGAAAAAACTATCTCTAGTAAGTGTTGAAAACAGTAGAACACACATAGTTCCTCTCAGGTCTAACTTCTGTCCTCACTTAGTCTTTTATTTTTGAAATGCAGCCCTACTTAATTTTCCACCAGTTTTCAGAGAAGGTTACAAGTTAAAGCAATACACTTGCCTAAGACTCTTGTTGAACCAGGACTTCATGTGATGTATTGCAAGTCATGAATCATTTGAAGCACAAACCAGCAAAAAATTCCTTTTCTTCATTTTTTTCCCCCTTCTGCCCATGATGTATTCCCTCCAGCTCTTCCTTAATTAGGAAGTTAAGACCAGTAATTCGTCTCCTGTTGCTTCCTCGAAGCAGAAGCTGCAGTAGGGACATGAGCATAGACTGATCTCCAGACATTTTGCCATGAGGTCTAACCCTGTTGAGAAGGTTCCCATCAGTCCCGAAAAACAAAGCTGCCTCTCTTGGAATACATTCCCAACAGCAGACAATGCAACAGCCTAATCAGGGTGCAAGCACGAAACAAAACAAGTCTACAATGCTGATTGGAGAAGAAATCTGCCTTGGTGTGTTAACTGTGGCCCAGTGTGTTATACTCAGGAACAGAAGGGTGTGAACCACCTCCCTTCCTCTCTCTCTCTTTTCTTGAGGCTGCTCATGTTTCAGGCAGTTCTGACCAGATCCAAGTCCAGTTTCCCATTCTGATTTTATTTTTAGTGATGCCGGAATGATTTTTGTCTCTTCTTTATATACCTTTTACACAGTTCTCTGTATCCACAAGTATTAGCGTGAATACTTGTAACCCTTTACTTAGTGTTTTGTAAGTGCTCTGCAGGCCCTGAGACTGAACACCCCAGAACTGCAGAGCCCGGGAGACCAAACATTCCTACGGTCTCAGGAAGCCAAGGTTCACAGCAGGACAGATTCTGTAAACTCGAGCTGAGCCCAGCCCAGCCCCATTATTGGGCCCCTTGTTAGATCTGCTGATGTGGAAAGTCTAGAACTGGTGTGTGTGACTGACGGGGGTGCATTTGCCACGCTGTCACCTGGGTGAAGTGGATGCATCAAACAGGATCCTGATTCAAATACTGAGGTAAAGACCCCAACCCCTTTAACCGTGTCTGGCTTCATTTTCATAACACCAGGAAAAAGACACCATTAGTTAGAGGAGGGGCCACAAGCTTCATCCCACATTCCGAAACTCCAGGCATGTGATAAATGAGCGTAATTTTGACAGAGAGAGAAGTTTGCCAGAACTTGGGCCTACAGCTAATGTTTATGGACAAGTTTCTCACAAAGGGAAGAGGGTCTGGGCTGCTGACTCAGCCTTCCCTGTCTGTGTAGGGCTGCTGTTGCCAGAGCAAAGATAACTGGGAAGGTTATGAGGGGCCACGGAGCCCCTGTGATCTGCAGGAGCCAGAGCACCCACAGAGACTCCTTCACTCCTCAAAGTGGGAGGAAGAAAGGGCCTCGGCCAGAGATGAAGGAACCTTTTATGGGAGTTTCTGTAATGCTTCGTTTTGAGGGACTGTGTGGTAGCCAGAGCTGGGTGGCTGCATAATGAGGCTCACTGGTTCTCTGATGGAAACTTTCATAAAGGAAGAAGTTGCTGATGAAAGTGAAGGGGGTTTTGTGCTTCTTGTGAGGCTCGAGGTTTCATCTGGGTTTCAGTGCCTGTAAAATGAGGGACAACAGGGGAGCAGGCCACAAACCTGAACTCCCCGTGCTCTCCTCCTGAAAGTGAAGGAAGAGCATCAAAGGGAATGAGAGTGACAGACTCTCTGACTGAAAGGCATTCTGTATTCTTGCTTTAGGTCACAGCCATGTCTTGCATCACAGAGCAAAGCCTGTCTAATTTAACATTTATGAACTCCTCATTTCCAGGGTGCAGTCTTAAGTGGAAACTTAGGGTGATAATGCAAAGTTACAGTCACAGTTATCTGGTTTTTACCTTTGGCAATTTTAAAACTTTCCAGGTGTCAGATGACTGTTGTGGATCCTTTCCCTTCTATTCCTTAACTTCTCTTCTCTGCTCATCAGGCTGAAAAAGCCCTACAATGTCACAATATTTACACTTTTACATGCCTTCTTCTTTGTTCATAAAACATACTAAAAAATTGCAGTATTCACATGAATGTAGAGAAACTATCAATGAAACGTGTATAAATTGCTCCCACCAAATACAAAAGGGAACCTTGCTTAACTGATGTTTCTGCATCATTTTAAATTCACTTTTGCATAGGAATCAATTGATGGGAAAGTGGAAAAAGAAATGCATGTAAAATATTTATTATAATAGGTTGGGAACAACATGGTACAGAATTATAATTACTGTATTTTCAGTTCAATGAAAAAAGTATAAGGTAGCTTTTCCCCAAGATTTTAATAATTTTACGGCTGTTGGAAGGTGTTTTTGAAATAACAGTCAAGCTATTTAATTTTCCTGCTAATTTGATTTTTCAAATGCTCAGTATGCAATTTAATAGATATGCATTTATATAGGTATGTGCCTATACAGTAGGGGTAAATTGTTAAAGTAAACCCCATGTCTTTGGTTACATTGTTGGTATATATTTTGGATGGATTCTGCTAATTTTTATTCTGCCCAGTAGAATCCCCCATTTGTGCCCTTCTTAGCTATTAGATTGTATTAAAGATGATAAAAATGATGTTGAATTTCCAAGGGGTTTTTTTTTTCTCTATTCTTCACTTAAAAGAAAAAAAAAATCAGTTCTCCACCACCAAGAAATGAAATTCATATAAGCAAAGGATAAATTAGAGATTACTTTGAAAAAATAATAACTTTTTCTAATATTTCTGGATGTGCTGAAATAATCTAGAACGGCCGAATGGGAAAATGAGAGAATGATTGGAAATCTAGAATACAGGAAATAGGGGAATGCAGTATCTGATTTTTAAACAGAGGAGAATTGCAGATAAAGAAATTCTAGGCCAAATAGATAAGGAGCAATACTCAACTCACCTGTAAGCAAAGGATGTAAAAGTGATAAGTAACAACTGACAGATACATCAGGCTAAGCTGTCAAACCAATCATTTTTCCTTCAATGGCAGGGTAACAGGATTCATGGAATGAAGTGGTTGTGAGTCACCATCTGATTCTGACGTGATTTGAAAGATGTTACCATAAATAAACCAAGAAAATGCAAAATGGGCAAGTGTTGTATGGACATCTAGTTAGAAAACTGAATTAAAAGGGAAAAAAATGCAGATCTAAATTGGTTTCTGTTACACTGGGGCAATGCAGAAAAGGAAGAGTCATACCCAGACCTCTCCTGGTTTTGGTATTATTCACCATTTTTAGTAATGAAGGGTGGAATTGAGCATGTTTATTGATTTTTTTTTTTTTTTATTATACCCAATCGGTCTCAAGCACCCTGAATATTAGAATTCAAAAAAGTTTTAGCAAATTAGAATCCTAACCCCTGAAAAATAAGAGATAGTTAAATAATGCACTGGCCAAGCAGTCATGCTTAATTTTAGTCTTTCTGACCAAACTCATGACTTCCTCACAAATATAAAATGAGGGAGGGGCACAGTAGATTTGCCAGAAATTATTTTGGGGTTATAAGGAAAAATAATCTGTACATAAATTAATCATTTTAACCACTTGTACCACCATGTACAAAAAGAAGCGTCGCATGTAAATCACAGCAAGTAATATTTTCAATTTTCTGGTAAAGCCCTCAGCTCTGATCTCCCGTTCAAGTTGCTACATTTTAAGAGAGATGAGAAGAAAGCAGGAGCAGTCCGCAGGAAAATGACAAATATGATCAAAGATCTATAGAAAAATGTCTTACAAGCAAATTTGAGAGGACTGGGCTTGTTTAGTCAGAAGATCAGAAATCTGAAGGGAGATGTAATAGCAGTTTTCAAATTAGTTGATTCCTGTGAAGTGAATGGCAGTAAGTGAACTTCTATTTACAGTGAAAATAGAAGGGGGAGAGTGCTGTGGGGTGTTATATGGAATAGCAGAGTCCCTTTCTGTCTGATTTTCCATCGCAGAAGAAGGAAAGAACTTCCTCCCTCTTTTTACCTCTGTCTTTCTAAATTAAAATTATTCCATAGATTTAAGTCCCTGAGCCTAAATCGGTATTTAGGCAAATGTTAAATGTAAGACTTTTTTTAAAAAATGCAGTCTGGTCTCTGTTCATTAGAGATTTAAGCATATGGCTAAGTTTAAGCCATTCAAATACTTCAGCTATGCAAGTGATTGAAATTGGATGCTGTTTGTTAGATGTATCTGAAATTAATCTGAGTTTAGACTAATATATGCTCTCTTTGCCAACTTAGTTCCCCTACTTCTTAGAAAT
This sequence comes from Petroica traversi, assembly GCA_025920805.1. NCBI lineage: Eukaryota > Metazoa > Chordata > Aves > Passeriformes > Petroicidae > Petroica > Petroica traversi. The sequence continues at coordinate 9,217,392 of JAHLSL010000042.1, read as the reverse complement.
TTATACAAATTCAAATTGAAATTTGATGCTGATGAACCAAGGCCTCAAATTTCTGAACCTCTACTTCCCCTCTTTCGCTTGCTGGCCGGGGGTCCCTACATCAAGAATTTGTGTTCTGACCTTATAGTTTGAAAGGTATTGAGTGCTTTAGCCTCCAGTATTGAAATCATTGGATGTCTGCTGCTGACTCAGATGGAAGCAAGGTTAAGCCTGTAAATAGTAACATTATTGAAAACCACTTTTTTAACTGCAATTCCCTAAGACCCAGGCTGGTTTTACCCAACCTCTCCCCTAAAATCCTGCACGAGGGCTTGTTCACCAGCACAACTATTAACACAGGATTGCAAAAGCAGCAAGCCTTGTTTGCCCACATTTCGGGAGGAAAATCCTGAGCATGTAGCTATTAAAATAGTAATTTCTCCATTGCTCTGCAGACCTTCACTTACACTGCACAGCTGCTGGGCTTTTCTGTGAAAAACCCCACAGAGGTGGCACTGCTGTTAATTCATTCCTCCATCAAGACAAAAGCATCACTGCATTCCAAGGACTAGAAAACATGTGGAATATCTGATCCTGCAGAAGCACAGACAGGTTGATGGACAAAAGGAGGTATCTCTACACCATGAGGAGTTAAACTGTGCAAGCTGGGTGTATGAATTTGTAGTGAGTTCCACAAATCCCCTTTGCTAATCAATCCTGAAGAGGACTGAGTAGAAATTTCTTGGAAGCCACTTATAGTTAATACTTCTAATGGATATTTTTTTTAATCTCTAACTTTGTAAAATTTAATGCTAAATTTCTACACATCTTAAATTACGACAGTGGGCTAAAATTTCATCCTCTACCTTGAGGTAAAAGATCATTTTGCCATTAAAAAAATCTGTAAAAAAATATAATATTGCCTTCTTACTTATTTGTTTTTATTTTATTTTTATTTAAGTGTCTTTCTAATGTTAATTCAAAATATTTTAGTTCTTTTCCCAGCTGAGGTCTGCTTTTGGAGCAAAAGCATACTGATGTTGTCAAACTAACAGAACATGAAACCTGTCCATGGCATAAAAGCACAGTATGTATTAATCAACTAGTAGAGTTTGTTGCTCTTTGCCATTTAAGCAAAACCAGCTTTGCTGCTGCCAACAAATCCGGTGATGAATCTTGATCTGATCTGATTCAGTTTTGCTTCAGCTATTTCAAAAGAGTTACTGCAGTTTACACCTTCTGGCGTCAGTAGCATTTTGTCAGTAACCACTGTGGGAAACTACTTTTAAGAAGCTCTGGTCTGCACTGCTCAGTGTAATGTCATACAAAGACTCATGTTATATACATAAAACCACCTGAAATATACCCAAAATATAGGGAAAAAAATCTCTCCCAGACTCCATAGTTCTGAGAGTAAATTGTTATTATTTTACAGATTTAAATATTATTATTTTAATTTTTTTTTTTAATGGAAAAAATTATCTTTTACGTTAAGGCAGAGAATGAGATTTTAGCCCCACTGTTGAAATTTAGGATGTGTAGTAATTTAACATCAAATTTTGCAAAGCTAAAGATTAAAACAGGCTCAGGTGAAATCCTGGCTCTTGGGTTCCACCTGCCTGCAGCTGCCCAGCCCAAACCACCACCTTGAAGTGTTACCTGTAACCACCTTTGGGAGCAGGGAGCTTTTTGGTGAGGTGTTGTGGAGAACTAAAGGCTGAAATGAACACCTCAGTGTGATGTCTGAGGATCCACAGTGAATTCACCAGTCCTTTCTCTGCTCACCAGTCACTCACAGGCTCAGCTTGTACATTCCTTTTCACACAGAATAACATCACAGAATAATCACAGCAAGGACTTTTGGAGAAACTGCTTGCAAACAGATCTGCCCAACTTTTATTTTGGTCTTCTCATCATTGTGCTAAATTTTCCTCACTGGAGCAGGTGATTCTGTTGGGAAAGAACATGAATTTTATTTTTGCTTTTGTTTTCATCCCTTCTCTTTAAAGAAATTCCTGTTGATTGTACTTCCCTCCCCTCCTATCTCAGACAGATAAAGCCTGGAAATGAACATCAGTAAATTCAAAAATAGTTAAGAATAACTGGTGTTAGCACTGCACAGTGGTTTCCCAAGGTATTCCTTAATAGAAACAAACATGCTCTTGCAGCAAATATTAAGACATACAACATTCCAGCACTTTCTGTGCTTCCAACAATTAAATTACCGTCTACCCTGTGCTGGGCTTCAGGAGGAGGAGCACAGTTCTGTTCCCACACGACTCTGTGGAGTATTAAACCTAGTTATTTTATTAACTAAAGGCTCTCTTGGGAAAGCCAACTAAAATTATCATCTCCTCTCACACACATAATGTAATTAAGGCCCCCATACAAAAAGGTACTTAAGCACATGCTTTACTTTAAGCACAAAGGTAGAGGCCTTGATTCAATCAGGATTACTGCTGGCTTTAAAATGAAGTGCATGAGTGAGTGTTTTGTACTGAGGTTCCTATCATCAGAATGGCTGGAGAGCTATCAGGAGATAAGTTTTGCCTTGTTATCCAGAACTAAAATGGATGAGCCACCACACTTTCCTCCCTCAAGTTACCCTCGATGCCTACTCAGAACTTTCTGCACAGCAAAACCTGCAGAAACTCGGAGGCCTCATCTCAATTAAAACAAAGCAAAGAAAGTAAACAAAAAGATATTTTTGGCTTTCGGTGGGTGCCACATCCTTATTTTCTTGTTTTAGGTCTTTGGTTGGAATATCGTTGGTTGGAAAGTCATTTAAATAATACTATGTGTTGTCATTGATTTTCTTAAGTGGCTGTCCTAAATGAATAGTCAGGAGACAATGTGAGAATAATTGCTTTGAGAGTGAGCTCCTCAGTACCTTTTTTGTTTTTTCTTTTTCTATGAGCATTACATGGTCATCATTGAGCTGTGAGACTGGGAGTGGTAATATCCCAATATTCTTCCATGTCTATGTGCAGTGGTATAGTGTTTCTACTCCAGACTTCAGCCATGTCCTAGAAATAAGAGAGAAAACCTCAAACCAGGACCAAAGAAGGTAAAAGGAATGGAGTAGCTTCTCTAAGTTACCCATTTCAGATTTGAACTGCCCTATTGCAAGGATAAAATCGCCTTTAATGTGGCACTGGCATCCTCAGCCATGCTTTTATCTCAGTGCAGCAGCACAGAGAATGCACTGCTGTGTTCTCCTAAAACAGACACACCAATAGAGATGCTCTAAACTTGTGAAGTGTTTGTGATTGTGGCAAGGCTGGCCTTTTTGGTTGTTTCGAAAAAAGTCAGGAAAAATAAGTAAGTTAAGAGCCTTAACAAGTTTATTTATTTTTACTTTTTAAAAAAAATTTCATGGTGCATATGGCTGAGATAAGAGAGGGCAGAAAGGCCAGCATAGTGTGGCTGCCCTATGCTGCAAAGGAAAATTCTGGAGATTGAGTCAACAAGCTAGATATTGCTTTTTATATTACATATATATGTATGTATATGTCTATATAGACATATACATACATATATATGTATGTACATGTCTATATAGACAAAAATATGTCTATATATGCTATTTATATTTACTCGTAGCACTCCCACCCTGGACACACCTGGAAGTGTCTGAGGTGTAGTGGAGGTTTTGCCATTTCTGGTAATTTTCTGTTGTGTACCTCAAATTTGAATCCACTCAAATCTTCATCCACTTAAATTTGTATCTGCTCAAATCTCCTGATAGTGGTGAGCCAGGGATGCTGCTGCTCATGTTTCCCTCTCCCTTTAGACAAACCATTTTTTTGTTTAGGCTGTCAGAATCCCATCATCCCAAGCACTAATTTCACACAGCAAAACATTGAACAACCAACCACGTTGTCTTCTGTGCCTTTCCATCCACCTGCTTCTTCCCACTGTACTCTTCCTTTCAGTCCTAAATGTATCTTTTCCTCTGCTGGCTGTCAAACACATCTGATACTCCAGCTAAGGAGAAAATCCCTTAAGCCACGGTGCCACATGTTCAGTGCAATCAAAGGGAGTTTGGCTTGTGCTAATCTAGGTGTGCTGGATCCTATGCACCTGGGAGGAGCGTGTGGATGTGCCATATTGAGGAGTCATACATTACTTATCTCTGAGCTGTAGCACAGAGAAATAAACAGCCATATGGCAAATGAACTTCGATATTTTTTTTTTAATTTATTACTTTGTTTCATTCCTTTCGAAACAGCGCAGCGCCGCAAATCCGGAATATTAACAATACTCCATCTGGAAAGTGGAAGGTTTTGCTGCTTTGCCATCCTGGTGTTTTAGCTCTCCTGAAAAACTTCAGTTGCTCTCCCTGCCTTGCACCTCAGGGATTTGCTGCAGCCAGGGAGGTCAGTGAGAACAGAGCATCTTCCTTTTGTCTTTGCTGGGCTCATTAAAGACCCAGATGCACAATGCAGTATTTCTGATGTGAAATAAAGGGAATTAATTAAACCTATAGTTTGACGATGCCCTTACTTCATGATTTCTCTTCCTTTTAAAACAGAATTGAGTGATTTCTGGTTCTGTCACCCTTTGGCTGAAAGAACTGTTGGGTAAAGTCAGTGACCAGATCTATGTCTTTGTTATTCCAGTATAAAATGGAGGTAATTCATACTACTGTAAATAAAAAGTAATTACTATGCAGCTGTCATTTGCCACTATTCCTACATTGAAATGCATATATATAGCCATATAACCAGACCTCCAAGGAATCTGTATGTATAATTTAACAACTTCTGGGCTACCATTCACTTTCCTACTGTTTCTTTCCATATCAGAATGATGATTTGCCATCCAAATCACTTAAAATAAACTACTCTTAGCCTAGATTTGTTACATTACAGTGATGTGTATTTACATGTGCCCGTATTTAGAGGGTCTTTAGCTCTTTTCACGCTCTCCATTCCTCAAGCAACCAGAGGTGAGAGTGAGTACATTAAAAACTTCTACAGTCGTGAACAATGCAGTTCTAATTATAGGGAACTGCCACACTGTAGTCAATCTCTCAGCAGTTCTAATTATAAGACATCATCAGGTTAAATTAATAAATAATGAAAGTTAATTTGGAAGAACTTCTGCAAAAATGTAAATGACATTTTTACACACAAGTAGGATTTGTAGTTAAACTGAAAAACGTCACACAATAACTTCATAGTCGCATGCACAAGTCTGTGAATTCTTTGCTTTGATCTTTTCCCTCAGATGTACTGGCAGATCTTGTAGGCTGTCAAATGGACATGTTAATTATGCATTTACAAAAATTTCTGTGCTTAGTAACAGATACAAACTCAAATCAAACCAAACCACAATCTCTTTGAGACAGGGACAGAAGTGCTCTGTCCTTTACCTGTGAATTTATTTTTTCCTGGTCACCTCTTGACCATTTCAGTTTTCTCTATTTTAAGACTTGTGTACCTCAGTCATAAAAAAGAGACTTGAAGTCTTCTCATGCTGAAAGCAGACCATTAAAATATTAAAATCATTACGCATTTTGTCCACTTCCCGTGAAAGCTTTGATGGCTTTCACTATTCTTAACTTGCACTCTCCCAAAAATCAACACGTATTGTTTTATTTTCTGTTTTTGCTACGCTTTTATGAAAGACAAAACGCCTAATAAACAAGATTCTCTGATGTGTGATTAATTTCGTGATTTCATTCTCCTTTTATGGAGTTTGCCTCCTACTAGAGAGATTCCTGAAATCAGCCCCTAGAAGGGAAAAGTAAGGTGTTCAGAAGTGACTATTGATCTAGGGAGTTTGCAATATTGCCTGTCAAACTTTATTTTGTCAAGTTCCTGTATTTATTTGGTGTCTCTCAAACCAAGTATTCATTTCGCAAGTTTTTGGTCAAATGGGCAAAATAGATCCCGATTTGTAGATCCGTATTGAATGGGAGCCTTGGCTTTGACTTCATACAAACAGACATTTTAAAAAATCACTTTTAAAGGACATGAGGCTTCAGACTGCAAAAATTCCTTAATTTCAGTTTACTGGGATCCATATCGATATTATCACAGCTGTCAGCAGCACAGGATATGAGCTTGGAGTTGATCACAGCCTCAGAAGTGTCCAATGGTTCAATATTCAAGCATTAAAAAATAGGATTTTTTCTTCTTCTTTTTTTTTTCTTCTTAAAAGTGATGAGAGAATTAATGGTAAAACAATAAACAATGAACTATACCCTTGTCTTTTCACTTAGCAATGGGCAGTCTTGGAAAACAGGTGTCTTTTGAATGACTTTTTCTGAATATGGCGCTTTTTATGCCTGAGAATTCCCGTGCTAACGACAGTGAAATGGAGTAGCCATAAGGAAATGAGAGCATTTATCTTCATCTCAATTCCATCTCCTCCTGTGTATTCCTCCTATATTCTTGAATCATGACAGATAGACTGTGCAACTGTTTGCAGCTGTTGGCAGCTCCATCACTGCGCCAAGATCAAAGTGATCTTTTAGTCCTGTACAAACTCTCTCTGTTCTAACATATTTCACAGGCAGGGAAAAGAGACTCCACCACAGCCTCACCTGGTTCTGCCAGAGCATTCCCTCCTAAATTCATACCTGGTGTCTCTTGAATTCTTTTTCTGGGAGCACCTTTTTCATTCCCACAGCTACAGTGCCGCACCTCTCATCTCGTTCCTTACCACATGGTCCAGCTCCTTCCAGAATAAGACATTAAATTCAAAAAACTTGGTGAGCTCACTGGGAAATCTTTTGTCCCAGTTTTGAAAACAGGTGACCTCAAATAGCAGCAGCTGAGAAAGAAAAGCTGAAGAACAATTTTTTTACTACATTGTGACTACATTTTCCTAAACAATTCCATGATTTCCATGGGACCTAATTTGTAGTTCCTCAATATTTTGAACTGACTGTAGTAAACAGCCAGCAATAAAAAATTCATTAATCACATACACTGGCAATTTGCACTAAAGGTGAAAGATGCCTGACTGACTCATTGTAAATTAACTGCAAGATTATAAAAAAATTTGCTGGGTCTAAATTAATGCATAAACCAGGGTGGAGATGAGATGGAAGAAAAAGCAGAGGATGGAAATTTTTTTTTTCTTGAATAAACACTTATTATTATTATTATTATTATTATTATTATTATTATTATTATTATT